>PXOE01000082.1:0-96736 GCA_003012245.1 Microcyclospora tardicrescens
CCTTGGCGGGTGGGCCGTCGTCGGTCTTCTGGGTGGCGGTGTAGGAGTGGATGGTGGTCATCAGACCCTCAATGATGGTATACTTGTCGTGGATGACCTTGGCAAGAGGAGCCAAGCAGTTGGTGGTGCAAGAGGCGTTGGAGATGACGGGGATGTCGGAGGTGTAGCTCTCGTTGTTCACACCCATGACGAACATGGGCGCGTCGGCGGATGGGGCGGAGATGACCACCTTCTTTGCGCCACCCTTCAAATGTGCGGAGGCCTTCTCGGTGGTGGTGAACACACCGGTGGACTCGACGACGTAGGTCGCGCCGGTCTCGCTCCACGGGATGTTGGCTGGGTCACGCTCGGTGTAGAAGGTGACGGTCTTGCCGTTGATCTCAAGGTTCTTACCGCTGACCTTGATGTCACCCTTGAACTGGCCGTGGGTGCTGTCGTACTTGAGCATGTATGCCTGTCGGTAGAGCACGTGGTTAGCGGAGAGCCCGGAAGCGCGGATGAGGTGGGAATGGTGGTGTTGAGGAACTTACGGCGTACTCTGGCTCAATGAAGGGGTCGTTGACAGCGACGATGTCGATGTCCTGGTGCTCGATGCTGTGTTATGGTCAGCCTCTTTCGCTCGTCTCTTTCAGGCCTTTGTCTCGATTCAAGGAGGACCTACGCATTGCGGAAGACGATACGACCAATGCGGCCGAAACCGTTGATGCCGACCTGTTGTGTTGGTCAGTGATGCTGTCCTTGCTATTTTGGCAATGCCATGATGCCAGTTCCGCTGCTGGAGTGCTTCTTATCGTACCTTGACAACCATGTTTGCTTTTCTGTGTGTGTGATTGGGTATGGAGCTATAGAGTAAGAGCAATGTCAGTACTGCTGCTGGTGATGCAAGAGGAGCTGCACTACAATTGGCAAGAGAAACACTTACTGATTCAGATGATGTGTGAAGGAGGAAGAGTAGATGATGAGGCAAAGGAGATTGTTTTGTTATGAGAGAAAGAAAACCTAAGCGTTGAGCACAGGGCGAAGGTGGGGTGGGGGAGCGACTCGAGGCGGGGCAGTCGGTGCGCCGCAAGCGGAAGAAACCTCGAGCAATTCACATCACTGACGTCGAACTACGGGTGCGCGGCCGACTGCACGTCGACTCGACGACAACTTCACGTCACGGATGCGATCGCGTCGCCTATGTCTCTCACACCCTACCAACCAATCTGAACGCCGTTATCTGTATGTTCGAATCACAGCATCACCTGCTATCTCTGGCGGATGTGCGCAGCGTAGAGGCTAGTAGGGACAGAATCGCGTCCTACGCTCCTCGATGACTCCGGTTCTTTGCCGTTGGCCTGCCGAGATTCCTCGATGACCCGCGCTGAGGTTATTAGCATCTCATGTCTGTCGGCGAAGGCAGGGAGCATGTTTCACTGACTTCACGTCAGGGATTGAGATCGTTGGATCGTTGCAAATGGCCGAGAGTGTGTGGTGGCATACCTGAGGTATGGATGCTGGGAAGACCTAGCTTGCCATGGCGGCATAGTCGGCCCGAAGCTACAAGACGGGCGAAAGAAGCAAGCAAGCTGCACGTAACTGCTGGGGACCGAGGAATGCTTATCATGACGGTGCATTGTAATGACAGAAGTAATTTTGATGATTGAGATTCTGCACCAATCTATATCATGTTTCCGATTCGTTCTATCGCACGAAACTTCCTTTCCGTGTTCGTAATGCTGCAATAGAAGACATTTCCCTGATGATTCAAGGACGATTCTCACCAACTTCTTCTTCATCATCTACCGCCTCCTCTTCGACCATGGCGTGGTCCTCACCCATTTCTAGCTTCGCCTGACCTTCTGCTCCGCTCCAGCCACGGTGCCACGCTATGCCACGCTCGAACTCCTCCATGCTCATCCCGTCTCTTGGCCCGGCCTGTCACTGTTAGCATCAACACTTGCACGCAAGGACCAGACACCAACCACACGCACCTGCTTCTTGACCAGCTGTTGCTGGTTTCCGATGCTCGACAGCAGCACCGGGTCGATCTTCGGCAGGGAGCGCGGGCGGGGAGGCAGAGGGTGCACCATTCTGGTGCTTTCGCGCGGCTCGTCGTCCTTGCGGACTTGATCGTCATGTGCGTTGCGGCAGAATGGTGACTTGCATGCCAGGCCAGTCGGGCACGGCTTGTACGTGCACTTCAACGACTTGATAATGCAACTGCCGCACTCAGCTCGACCATCGCATCTAACTAAATGATCGCCAGCGCAATTCTCGCAAACAGGCATCGAGCGACGAGGTCTTGGAAGAATGGGACAGGTCTGACGCTCATCAATCCGGTTCTGCGGCGAGGCCATGGGCGTGTCTTGCAGCATAGGCTCATTGCGCGTGGGGTCGCGTCTCAAAAGCTGTGCGGGCACGAAGGGCTCATCAACTTCTTCAACCTTGATCCTCTTCGCAAGTGAATGGGGATTAGCACCTGACGCCGCTCGCTTGGGACGATGCTCAAGGTTCAGCGGTGGACCATCGTTGCGCGAGCGGAACGCTTGTTCGGCAGTCCGCTTGTCAGCTGCGAGTTTAGTGGTGGCTCTGATCAGGTTGGCTTGTCTCGTGGATAACTCGTTGATTCTTCTTCCCTTGTCCAAGTTTGCAGTGTGCAGTCTCATGATTTCTGCATCCTTCGTATCAAGCAGCTTCGCGGCGTCATCGCTACCAGCAAGGTCCCTGACCTGTCTTTGCAACCTTGTAACGAGATCTAGGGCAGGGGGTTCACGCTTCGCACCATTTCGACTGCCGCCGCTGCCACCAATTTGCGCAATAGGGTCATTCTGCTTACTGTTCTGCTCAAAGATCCGCAGTGCTGCGATCAAGTTCTGAATGTCGTTGTGTTGCTCGTAGAAGAGTCCGCACAGACTCTGAATGTTTTGTTTGATTGCATCCTTGAAGGGCAGTGCATCGACAGCGGCGTTCAGATTGGCGAGGATCGGATCTTGAGTATCCGAAGCTGGGATGTTAGGGATCTCGCGAGGGGACGGTGGTGGTGATACCATGTTCACGGTGTGAGTAATGCGTGCGGCGGAGTTGTTGATGTGAAAGATAAGAGAGGCTGAAGTTGTGGTGGTGGTATTGAAGACGTGACGGGACGTGGCGTGAGCGTGCTGTTGTTGCTCGATGTGACTTTACGAAACTTCACATGAGACTGTGCCCGCCACTGCTCCGGGCCTGTTCCACGCAAACCTCACGTTCACCACCGGCCAACCAGTCGCATCCAGCTATTTCTTCTTCTTCGTCTTATCTACCACTTCTACCCATTTCGGGTTGATGCCCCTTTTGGCCAGAGCCTGAATCACCGCATCTTTCTGAGGCCCCTGTACCATCACCTCCAGCACCTCCTTCTCATGCTTCTTTGCTCCACCAGCGAGGGGCTCGACGCTGGTGCTACCTGCGCAGACCTTCCTCAGCTCATCGGCAAGTAATCGAGGATGCACAAAGTACACCTCCAGGTTCGACACCTTGGTCACGGTCTTGTTACCTCCTCGAGTCTCGAGCGTGATGAGCACTTTCGGTGGCGAACCGGCCTTGGCCTTGACACTCGCCGGATCGGTATCGTTGCGAATGATGGCGTACGATGTTGCCAAAGCTTGAAATACGCGATCGATCAGACCGTTACGCGAGACAGCGCCTTTGGCTATTACCTCCTTATCCAGGCTAACCGAGCCGTCGAAAACGGCGTTTCCAAGCACAGGATCAAGCTTCACCATCCGCTTGTCCGTCTCAGAGACGAGGTTTTCCTTTTCTATGAATGCCGTGATCAATTCGCGTACTTCTGAGTGTTTGAAAATCTGCTTGCCGGAGTCTGCGAACAGTGGCGAGAGCTTCGATGTGGGACGGTAGAGAGATACTACCTGCAACTTTTGTCCCACTGCATCGTCTCCAGTATCACCTTGCTCGGCGGTTTTGTCGCCACGTCCTTGTGCTATGCCGGAGTTGGCCTCTTGCTTCGGCAGTCGGTACGGCTTGAAGTCTACCACTGCCTGATCACTGAAGTCTACGTCCAATACAACGACCTCATCCTTCGTATCCTTACTCTTCACGATTCTCTCCTTGTCAAGGCTCTTGACGAATTTCTTGAGATTCTTCCAACTCGTCTTCTTGATCTGTAGTTGCTGGCTCTGTGCTGGTGTGAATGCCGGAAGGAAAGGCTGAATGAGATTCGACATAATATACGATTGCGTAAGAGGAAATGTCAAGCCATGCTTCGGTCCTGGTTGAGAAGTTCTGTGGTGATGTAGGCCATACAAGAAAGCCGATCGAAAGGCATCGTCGATCTCCTTTTGCGTCAGAGGCTTCGCATCGGACTCGGAGGTATCTACGACCTCGGCGAGCGAGTCGCTATGTCTCCCATTCATAGCGCTCTCTGTATCTTGGTTGTCCTGCAATGCCACACCTCCGTCCTCTTCACCATGTTCAAGTTCAAGACCGGCCGTCTGCTCCACCAAGCCATTCTGTTGCAGACACTTGACCCAGCCTTCAATCTCCTCTGGCGGTTGCAGCCCAGCCTTTCCACCTATCGAGTATGACCACAACTCGTCCCCAACCCAGTGCATACTCTCCACAGCATGTCCCTTGGCACCTTGAACCTTGTCCATTGCCGAAACATCAATCTCACACACCCCTATTGCCACCGGTACGCTAGGCCGCTCGGTACTCGCAATGCCTACCACAGCGCCTTGCCTTGCCCTCGGAGGAAATGGAGGACCTCCGGCCAGCCCAGGCGTCATCAAATCTGCTCCACCCTGGATCTTCTTCACCACAATCTCCGGCGTATGCAGCAGAGCCACTAGATCTGGATTCCGCCAGAGCGTGTATACAGACGGGTACATCCTCTTCTCGATCTCGAACCAAAGCACTCTTGCATCCCCACCATCATGGCTGCCAATGTACACCGTTCCTGAGGCGGGTTTGAGCTCCGGACCGTGAGTCGTGGTGAACCGCGCCGACTGGACATTATCTGGTAGAAGTGTATTCCGAAGCGCGGAATGTGTAGCCGTCGTTTCTGCTTTTCGCTCTGCGGTCTGCTCCTCGTCTGATGTGGAAGATGCCTCGAGCTCGTAATGGGCAATGATCTGATCGGCGAGTTTCCGGCGGTCTGAGGAGCGGAGGGGACTGGCGGGCTTGATGGTGGGTTTCTTCTTGAACATGGCCGCAAACGTTCAATGGAGAACGAGACTTTGAAAGGGAGGAAATGCAGGAAGCATGGAGGAATGTTGTCGTGTGACAATGCTACATATATGCCACTTACTCACTATGTGCATGTGCTCCACATGTGGGACCTGAAGGTGTGACGTCGGGCATAACTTCTCGCATGTGCCGATCGTGCTCCCACAGCAATGCCAGTAATGTATCAGCTCAATGACTTGGTAAGGTAGAATATTTCGTTCTTCGTGATCTGGACTTCGGATCCGGTCGAGCAGTACAGACAAGAATGCTTCGTATCTTAAGGTACGCTTCATCTCAGGTTCATGACGAATCCGGCAAATCTGCTAGGCAACGCGCCGTGGCCCGATGTGGATGCGCGGTGGAAGACATACATGGAGACATATGGGCTATGGATTATAACCTTGTGCGGTTCCAAAAGGATTGTTTTCTGAGTCTATGATCAAGGATCCTCTTGCTAGAGAGTAGCTAAGACATGTCGTATTTGACAGCATGGAGGTCGATGAGGGAGTTGCTGTAAGGTACATACAACATATGGATTGTCAAGGCGGCTTTGTTCGAACGATTGTATGCTGCATTGGAGCATCCATATTTTGGGGATGCAGTAGAACAGATAGATGCTTTACACGCTTTTCGGACCTGGAATGCTGACAAGAGCCCTACCAGTAGGATCAAAGAATGGGCTCAGAGGTAAGATCTTCCAGGAATGAAATGCTGGCAAGTCGGGATTGCTAGCTAGATTGAATGTTGATAGTCTTTGTACAAGTGGCGAGCACCCAGGTTCTACAGAGCATACGGTACAGAGTTCAAGACCCAACACTTTCCGCCAGATCTACAGTCAACGCAAGGAAATGATGCTTCCGGAAAACACACCTTCACTCCTGGCTTTCGGTTTCTCACTGTATGCTTCCCATCTCGAACTGCGTAACGCGTCTTTAATCCTTTTGTGGTGGGCCGGGCTTGCTCTGCACCATACCAACGCCATCGTATCCCTCGCTTGACACACCAGTGATAGGCTCGACGTTCTTCTCCTGCGGGTGTAAAATACGTTAGCAAGCTATTCCACACTTCGGATCCGCACGGATGTTTTATGCCAGCACCGAAATATCCGCTGGCATGCACCGTACGTACCTTCAAGTACTCGTTGGATGCCTCCTGCCACTCCTTGGTCATGGTCCTTGGTGGTTCGCGAGCGAAAGACCGTGTAACGCCGAAGATGACGGCCGCAGCACCTACACCAATCAAGGTGTACATGAAGATCTTGGTGCTTTCACCTGGTGGTGGTAGGGCACGAGGGCCGTGAGGGCCAAAAGCAATCCAGTACGCTGTGGAGAAGGAAATCATGTTAGCACGATGTCTTATGTCATGGCCAGTCGCGTGCTTGGCCAATATCATCCTATCCCAGCTGCTCATGCACATCTCCGATGTGGACTCCTGTGACTCAAAAAAGAACATTCTAGCTGAGACATACCGGCCTTCTTCTCCTGCAGCGTCAATTCATTCCAGTCCGTCTTCATGCGATCCCGCAGCGCCATCCACAGATCGGCCTGCTCTTGAGGCGGCATGGCGTCCCATCGCTTCTCAATGTTCGCCAGAGTAGGGTTGCTGATGGCGTGCGCGTATCTTGCCTGCACAAGTGGTGCGATTGTGCGTGTGGCCGTCACCCGGGAGGTGGTAGGGAGAGCCCGGAGTAAGGGCGTCGTGCGCATCATTATGCCGGTGGAAGGGAGCGGAGAGGGAGAGGTAGAGCGACGTCGATGGGCGAGACAAGAGGTCTCAAGGTGAAGGTGGTGACCGGGCCTGACAGGCGAGTGGTGGTTGGTGATCTCGTGAGGCTTGTGTTTCAATGGCTTGTTGGTGCAGCAGCAGCAAAAGCTGTCAAGCTTCAGGGAAGATTCCGGAGCGAGCGGCTGGTTCCGCTTACATCACCCACTTGTTCATTCGCTTGATCGGCAGGAGACGTCTCTTTGCGATTCCAACACTCTGACACCTAGTTTACAACACTTCAATCGTCCGTCAGATGTGGACAACCAGAGCACGATGTTTGCTAGTCGCTGAATCTACAAGTCCATTATAACTCTTACCTCAGTGTCGTTGCACCAAAGCCTAGCACAGTAGCCGAGGTGCAAGCTCGGACGAAACCTATATTCCCATATACACTAAGATTGGGACCTCACAGTGTCGTCCTTGATGATGTTCATTCGAATCTCTACCTATGCAAAAGATAAGGTATGCGAGCTGCAGATATCAGCAGAGGTCTTGTGAATCTACCAGAAGGATTGTGTGGCTGGCCACAAATATCGTCATACGCTTGGTACCACTACAAATCACAACGATGACCCAATACACTCCTTCCAGCTATACAGTAGGTTCCAAAACGATTATACGCGCATCACTCAATCATGTTCGCCTGATCGGAGTGGAAGTTAGACAATGTCGAATCCTTGTCAGCGTCCCCGCCTTCTTTGTGCTGATGGATTGTCTCTTCCGACATGACACCACTCACATACGTTGAGCCCACCGGGGCCACCATAACAGACTATCCCGCGTGCTTATGTCGACGTAGGACGATGCATACCTGACATCTGTGCAGCGTTGCACCCAGGTCTCCTTCTTGTATGACTTTGGGAGCAATTCCCAGGTATGGGAGTTTCGTGGTAAAGACTCGACAGTTCTTTCGCCATTTGTAGAGAATTTCATAGTAAGCTGCACCAGTGGTCAAGTCTGCATTGGGTTGTGTTTCTTCAAGCAAAGGGATTTCATTGTGGTTTATCAGACGCCCTAAGAGGGTGCGATACCTCCAATGCTCTGATGCCGTCTCGTTGGCACTTTCCTGTGATCATCAACTTCTGCCGATTGATGGCATATGCAACGAAACACATCTGCTTGTTCTAACTCCTTCATGGCACAGACTGCCGCTTTGGAGAAAATGCTTCGTAGCGATCTGCTGTACTCAGGCACCAGCTCATGAGGAAGCTCAGCGTTATATGGTGAACATTGCTGCTACATCTCCGCAAGGCCATCCAAGCCAAATATTAGCAAAGAGTTTGATTGTGGAGCTCAAGTTTCCGCACCAAGCAGAATTACACGAGAACGCACCACATCCAATGCTCTTTGATGAATTTGGACATTGACGCTATGCGCAGATGATACTGCCAGCATTACCAAAGCTATAATGTCATATCGACACAATTGAACGCCCTAACACCTTACACTGTCAGTGCTAACGCGCAGCATCTGGGCTACCTTCTCGTCGTTTCTACATAAGCCCTAGTCAACCATGAGAAGTCTGCGGTCGTAGGATTATGACCAGCCTACATTGTACTATCGTTCTTGTGTCTACGGAATCGACTAAGGAGCTTCCATCGACCTTTCCCTGGTGCAGGTCTTTCTGAAAGTTCGCTGTTAGGGGCTTGAGAGGAAGGGCACCGAGAGCCACGGTCAGTAGGGCTAATCTCGATGTGCGATCGAAAGTCTGATTCGTCTTCGGCCTTTCGTAGGGAGGCGAGCTTGCGTTCAAGGGCATCTATATGAGCTTGCGACGGGTACTGTAGGTTGCGATAGCCTAGCAGCGCGCGCGAGAGCATTTCCTCCGCCTCCACTATCTTGCCTTGTAAAGCGAATAGAAGGCCAAGATTGCCAACAGTGTTTAGCGTCTGAATATGCTCTGTACCAAGTGCTTCCTCGCTTCCTTGTAGCGCGCGCGAGAGCATCTCTTCTGCCTCCACCATCCTTCCTTGCTTAGCGTACAGGATGCCAAGATTGTTAACAGTGCTCAGCGTCTCCGTGTGCTCTGTGCCCCATGCTTTCTCCTTGCCTCGTAGCGCTCGTAGGTACATCTTCTCCGCCTCTACCATCTTTCCTTGCTCAGCGTATAGAAGGCCAAGATTGTTGACAGTGTTCAGCGTCAACGTGTGCTCTGCACCCCATGCTTTCTCCTTGCCTCGCAGCGCTCGTAGGAACAACTCCTCTGCCTCCGCATTCTTGCCTTGTAAAGCGTATAGATTGCCGAGATTGCCGACAATCTCTAGCGTCGATGTGTGCTCTGTAACAGATGCTTCCTCACTTCCCCGTAGAGCGCGCGAGAGCATCTCCTCTGCCTCTAGCAACCTTCCTTGCTTAGCGTATAGAATGCCAAGATTGTTGACAGTATTGAGCGTTGACGTGTGCTCTGCGCCTAATGCTTTCTCCTTGCCTCGTAGCGCTCGTAGGTACATCTTCTCCGCCTCCGCTATCTTGCCTTGGTCAGCGTATAAGATGCCGAGATTATTGACAGTGTCCAGCGTCTCCGCGTGCTCCGCACCCCATGCTTTCTCAAGCCCTCGCAGCGCTTGTAGGTACAAGATTTCTACTTCCGACGATTTCTCCCAGTCTGCGAGAAATAACGCGACTTCATAGTACTCGTCATATATGTCCTCGTCCACGGTTAACATCTCTGCTTGCTTACCAGCAGCCTTCGCATGAGCTGCTAGGCGAAGGCCTGTCTCTCTGGGGACTTCTTCCGACAGTGCTCGTACCATTGCCGCTACGAGCTGTAATGCAGCTGAGATCAGCTTTTTCTTAGCTGTCGTTGTCTCGATGTTGTACGCGCACCACGCATGCACTACTGGGTGGATGGCGTGCAGTACACTCCCCGTTCCTGTGCTTACCATTGAGTATTGGGCTAGTATACCGATGGAGTGCTGCAGAGCAAGCTTCGCCGTTTGCGCAGAAAGGTCCGATCCTAGCAGATCTCGCCACATGTCAGTGTCCTTGCCTGCCAGGACCAGCTCTATCCACATGTCGCCATGATAGAGGAAAGCCCACAGGTCGAGCAGGCGCGCTGCTCGTGCGTCGGTACTCCTGACCTGCTCATACGACATCTTCCACGTTGTAAGCACACTCCGCTCTGCGTACTCTTGTAATGGGAAGTGCTCTTGATACTGCATGAGATCGTCCCATGTCTTGTCGTAGGAGTTCATATACTCCGAGACCCTCATCCCCGTCGCGCCGATATACGAGCCCGCCTGCACCAGGGCCAATGGCAGGCCATCGAGCTTCTTGACAAGGGCCGATACATCGACGTCTACCTTAGTGTCAGAGATGCGCTACGATGCTGGGGTTTTGCTTACTATCGGTAGTAAGTGGACGCCCTATCTTGTTTGAAAGGATCTCCACGCTATCCTTTGGATTTACGAGCTTCTTCACTGCAACATGTTCACCACCTAGTACTTGCGGCGATCGGGTAGTAACGATGACTGAACCCTGGAGAGCGTCTGGCAAGAATTTGTATATATCGACAGCGTCGGGGGCTTTGTTGCTCCGTATTTTGGGATTGTCGTAGTTGTCGTAAATCGCCAACCAGCGCGTATTTCCGGTCTCGCTAAGCCACGCATTGACGGCAGCGACATAGTCCTCAAGATTGGCATTAGCGCCAAGGCTGCTAACCCAGCGAGCGGAGGGATGGTATCGGACGATCCGCTTTGCGATTCTCTCGAAACTCCGTTTGATAGAGCTCTCATCCTGAATATTCAGCCAGAAGATGGCCGAATAGCTATCCCTATGCTCTCTTGCGTAAGCCACTGCTAATTGTGTTTTGCCCATTCCACCAAGGCCATGTAGAATCACTGTATGGCGACGACCATCACCCTTGAGCGCAGAGTGAATCGTTTCTAGCTCCTGTCCTCTCGCTACAAATTGTTCCACTGCTACAGCTTCAAGGTCGCCGAATGGTAGGGAAAAGTCCTGTCGTTCAGGCCCTGAGCAGGTTAGTAATTGATAGGATCCTAGGAAATGATCCCGGATTGCCGTCAATGTCTGTGAACCTTACCTTTCAGGTCATCCTCGATCGTCCTTCGAAGCCTGGTTCTTGCAGCCTCTCTGCCTTCGCCATATATAGGAACCATTGACACCCCACAGATACCCATTAGGGAGTACGCCTTGTCTTCTGGCTTCCTTGTAGTTCGGCTCTCTTGCCACGAGAAACGTTCCTCAATACTGAAGGAGGACAGTGGGCGACCACGAAGCGCTTCAACTGGTATTCCCGTAACATCGCGTATGTAACGCTCAAGGGACGATTTATCGCCTAGCATTACGCCTGCCTGGTCATAGAACACGACTTTGGTCGGAGCGAGGAGTTCCTGCAGCGTCCACCCTCGAGTCATCCACCTACAATTCTGGAACTCTGGGAGCCAGCCCTCGTTAGTGACGTTGCTGCCATTTTCAAGGCGTGTACGAGAGACATCGGGCAGGTAGACGTAGCATTTCGCGGCACGTTGATACCATCGGAACATGGAGGTGATAGCAGTGTTGAGTTCTACACTGTTCGATTTGTCGATGCAGCAAGTGTCCACCCAAAAGTGCTGAATTCCATCTCGGCTGGCCTGCGTCGCGCAGAACTCGAGTTTGCGATATCCGCTCTTGTCCTTGCCCGTACCTTTCAACAAATCCATGAATGTCACCTCCTCGCTGTCTGGACCCCACGTATGGGAGAGGATCGCGTACTCGGCCACATCGTCCTCCTCTTTCTCTTCACAGAGTCGAAATTTGCGCTCGCCAGTGACCTCGAGGAGGCGCATCCTAGCAGTGGACGCTGATGTTCGAAGCGATGGGAAGGAGAGGCCGCAGTGGTAGTCGGTGCTGGGATCACAGCCTTACCTGTACAGCAGGTCTACTCACTATCATGGCGCACGCCGCACGGCAAAGGCGGGAACTGGCCTTTCAGCCTTGCACGTATCTACCCCGCGTGTTACGCAGACTCTCGACCTAGACATACAAGCAGAGTCAGAGCAGACAGGTTGTATGTTATGCCGTCACTACAAAGTGAGCGGATTTGGAAAGAGAACGCGTTAATGTCCTATAGTTGGTGTTGACGTTGCCACGGCGAGAGCCGCCTCAGGACGCTAGCAACAAAGGCTGATGATGATCCGCCAGTTGAACATTTCACCCCAGCACACGAGACGACCATTGCTGGCAGGAGTGAAACATATGTGTGGCTGGATGCTGAATAGACGGTCAACATAATCCAATCTCAAAATTCTAGCTCGCCACAATGGAGCCGCAATCGCGCAATGAAGCCGAGAGGAAGAATCATTGCGATTAGACTGACCGAGTCTATCAGTGCATTTCGGCATACGACACGACAAATGAGGTAAAGGAATGAGCGGCAAAAGCGGCGGAATGTAATGATATGCTGCACATGCCAAACATGGCAAATTTAAGAGAAGAATGAGTTTGGGAGCCACAAGGTATCTCCCCACACCGTGGTCTCGCGACGCGGGGATGAACGTTTGGTAGCAGTGATTTTGGTGTAAGTCGCTTTTGGGAACGCACCGTGAATCCTACGTTGCTTATTCCCTTCTGAGTCGAGCTTGGCGAGACACAAGCCTTTCCCCATAGCTTGTGATGGGACCTTGTCTCTAGACTAGAATAGACTCGCGAAAAGGACGTCTAGGATTCGCATAGCTGCTCCTAGAACGTGCTGTGATGGCGCCCGATAGACACTGTACCGATACATGAGTGCCACTGTTAGAACATCGACCAATAGCACTGATGCTCCAACGCCGTCGAAGCCCTAGGCAACGAGCTGAATATGCACGTCACCTGCTTCGGCGCATACTCCGAGTATCGTGGCTGATGTTATAAGACTCAGGTCGCGACAGAAGTCTTACCTCGATAGGAGAAACGTGATGCTGTGGCTGGGTCCAGAAGTTTGCCCAGGAATGCTCGCACAACCAACTCATCAGAGGACCTGGGCAAATGCATTTCCCAGTCTCGGCACCCACCGTCTCCAGCCGCCGTTCGAGTATGGAATCTTGTACTTTCATTCAATATGCCATTCACTCTGACCGATACGTCGGATTGGTCCCGCCAACTCTCATGATTGCGACATCTCGCCTGGCTGCCTTCGAGAGGTGAAGTCGTGTTAAGTTCTCATTTGGAGTATCCTCCGAACTATCGGGGCCGAATAATTGGACGCCAGTTCAAGCCACCAAAGCCTCCTTTACTTCTAGATATCGTCGGAGACGCCGTTCTGGTTCCTGTGACTTCGCTTTCGTAACAACTCCATGACCTGACCGGTGGGAGCTATGAAACCTCGCGAGCGCGTTGCGCTCGTATCCTCGCTATCGGGATCTGAGGTTTGCGAGCCAGTTTGTATGGTGAAAGGTATATAAACACAGGTAAATTCTTTGCGTTCTTGAGTCGTCCCAACTATCCTCCAAGAATCAGAGACCCTCTATCATATCGTCAAATTTATTGTGGTACAACATGGGTTTCCCTTCGACGAAGCTTGTCCTACCAATCCTCCTCGGCATCGCAGTCCACACCAACGCGCAGTGCGACACTGCAGGCTATGTGCCATGCCTCGTGCCCGGAGCATCATATGCTGCGGCGCCTCCGTCATTGAGCTTCCCGAGCTTTGGTAGTGACTCCAGCTCGTCGAGCAGCTTCTACTCCTCCGATGGTCCTGTGTCAAGCGCTGCGCAGGATGGAATCCAGGTTGGCAAGGTTCGACGTGACATTGTCCAAGATGTCTCTACAATCGAAGACTCCGCCGAGCTTTACAAGCGTCAGGGCTCCCTGTGTTGTAGACCGTCGCCCGTCGAATGTCTTTACGCAGACAACGTCCCGTTCTGCTATGTATGTGCCCTATTCACATCTCAAACAAGGTCATCGTCCGTACTGACATCAACATCAGACCCCATCGACCACTCGCGTATTCTTCTCCGATGGATCATACGGCTTCTTGAGCAACAACACGTTCTACGGCACCGATGGCAGCGTCGTCGACTACAACAGCGGCACGTATACGTACCCTAATGGAACAGTGGAGAACTTCACCCCGTCATCGGATAGTTCGTCGAGTAGCAGTAGCTCTTCCGGTTCCGGCGTCGTGTCGACTACGACTTCATTGGCAGGTGCAACTGCTGCGAGCAGCTCTGCTTCACCAACAAGCTCTTCTCCTGGTACTGGTGCGGCTTCGAGACCACACACACCGGGAGTCGTGTCCTTGTTCTTGGGCTTTTGTTCGTTGTTGCTGCTGTAGTCTGAGAATGATGCAAGGGGGTTCGCTTCTTGACATGACATTGCATCAATACCTGTCCTCATTATCATTTGCTCTCTGCGCCTGTTACGTGAGAGTGACCTTATTCGTAGTCAGTGAGATAGTTGACTGGTACCTAATTGGCTATGGAGATCACAACCTTTGATAAGTCTGGGTAGCCTAATGTGTATCGTGCTCTATTGACGTCCCCACTTTAGCTCAAATCCTGCTTCCATGATAGGGGTCTTTCGAGGCTCAGCGTATACGAGCAACACTGTCACCAAGATATGTATGGGCTTGGCATTTCGTTCAAATGTGATGATGAGATACAATCGTACAATCCTTGCGCTTCATGCCATAGTCCTTAGGAGTAAAGCCTGACGAAGGAGGCAATAGGACGCGTCTAACTCAAATGGCACTGGCCGTACTGCCAGTGAGCAGGTTCGACGCAGCCTCGTGGCCGCTCTCCGATGCCAACGGATGGGTAGTCTTTCCCTCTTCAAGTTGTTTCCTCGGACCGGCACGGTAGTCCTGAAGTATGCGGACTATTTCCTGGGACCCATGCTCAAATGCGATATGAACCGCAGTCTCCCCTTCTTTGGTAAGTAAGTTTGCGTCAGCGCCACAGTCCAGAAGTGTTTGGACTACTTCCTGGAACCCATACTGGGATGCAAAATGCAGGGCAGTTTTTCCTTCTTCGGTAGATGCATTGGCATCAGCACCGCGGTCTAGTAGAGTGCGGACGATTTCCTGGAACCCATACTGGGATGCAAAATGCAGGGCAGTTTTTCCTTCTTCGGTCCATGCATTGGCATCAGCACCGCGGTCTAGTAGTGTGCGGACGATTTCCTGGGAGCCATACTGGGATGCAAGATGCAGGGCAGTTTTCCCATTTTGGCTTCTTGCCTTGACATCAGCGCCGTGCTCAAGGAGTATCCGCACAACATGTATTCCTTGGTGGCCAATTTTCAATGCGGCATGAAGCGCATTATCTCCGTCCACAGATCGAGCATTGACATCTGCGCCCTGGTCTAGTAGTACTCGTGCAACGACCTCGCAGCCATTCCTCGATGCAGCGACAAGCGCAATATCACCATCTTCAGATCGAGTATTGACATTTGTGCCATGGTCTAGTAGCAAATATACGATGTCCACGTCGCCGTATTGTGATGCACGACAAAGCGCCAATGCTTCACCTTCAACGCGAGCATTGACATGAGTGCCATGATCAATCAACATTCTAATGATCTGCTTATAACCATTATTGACCGCGGCGACCAGCGCATGACCAAATGCTCCAGGTTTGCCATTTATACGGGCGTTATGACGGAGCAGTGATCGAACTATATCTTCGTGGCCGCGAAAGGATGCAACCTGGAGCGCAGTGCCCCAACGTCCGCTGCTAGCATCGACATCTGCACCTCGCCCTATGAGCTTCTCTACAAGATCAGCTTCATTCGCCCAGGACACGAGGAATAGCGGATCAGGCTTGTCGACCTCATCCAAATCGCTTTGACGCCACTCATCCAACGGATTGTGAAGTCTGATGAACGCCGCGTATGCCGACTTGTTCTCGAACAATTCCAAGAGGAGAGACACTGCTGTAGCATCCTTTTCAGTGTCAGTAGTGATGTACTGTATGCAACGTTTGGCGGCGTAAAGGCCGAAGGGGAACGCCGCAATGAGCTTATCCGCTGGCAGGCTGTGATCCAAGTGCAAGATATATACAAGACAAACTTTGGCAAGTGCGGACGAAGCCACATTCTGATCAAGATGTGCACGAAATGATGACTCCACTTGGCTTGACATGAGATATTCCTTGACCGAAAAATGCGTCATGACAATGCGCTCTCGGCTCGGATGGTCGTGGTCATCGTCTTGTGTCGACCTGATAGTGACAAGATTGGAACATATGCGTGGTATTTCGTGGGGATCGTGCATGCGATCTCGGACGTGAAAACTGCCTTCGGAGTCGATATTGACGGCAATGGCATCAACGACTTCGTCTAGTCGAAGTGGCTCGTCTGAGAAAAGTACCAACTGGAGCACCCTTCTGACAAGGTCGATATGCTTGTGAGGGATAACTTTTAACTGGTGATCGTACACCTCCGAGATGGAGCGCTGGGGTGACGACAGCGCCTTTCTAAGATCCTCGATGCTATAGCATTCTTCCAACTGGTCGAGCTGATAAGTAGCAATGATAAAGCTGTCGCACAGTCAGCCGCCATAGCTAGAGGGATACCTTGAATTAGACTTACAGGCCAGCGCTGTTCCTCAGTACTCGATCCACGATTTCGTCCTGAACATCGGGATTTGATCGCCACTGATTCAGTCCCTTGACTCCCGTAGCTACTCGTGATTTGATGAAAGCCCCTAGGTCCGACATCTCCTCGTAAATCTTCGTCAGAGATGCTATTTCATTTGCGCTTGCCCAACCAGTGATCGCGGTCTTGATGTCCCCTTTCTCACGACTTGTGACGATCATGCTCATGTCCATTGCATCAGGCAATATCTCTCGTACCGAGGACAACAACTGCGGTAAGAACAACAAAAGTCTATCCCGATCAACAACGCACTCGTCTATGGCATCAATCACCATGTCCACCTTCCTACACGTCAGTAGCATCTTTGAGAGTGTTGTACATAGTGCTTCTGTTGTTGGGTCTACGACTCCGCTGCCACAACGCATGAAAAGTTGAAGAAGATGACGGCGACTGCTCTCACTCTGGCGGGAACACTGCCTAAGCAGTGAGCGAAGCATACTACTGAATGTGGTTTTCGTTGGTTCACTATAATCAAAGTAGAAATAGATGACCATTGCTTGTGAGGCGGATGGAACTTTGGTCGAATCCTGTAGATGATCAATGATGACCGAACTCATCACAGTCTTACCGCTCCCAGCACGATCGTGAAGCCAGAGAAATGCTTGCGGGCGCTGCTTCCAGTCTACATAGGCTTGGCTGTACAGCACTGGTGAGCTTGTGCCAGTTCTCACATATGCCAAGGCTTTGCTGTGGTTAAAAGTTTCGTCCGGCGCGGAAAGCCACTTGTACAAGTCTTCTTCGCTCACGTCTTGCATCGGCAGAGGTTCTTGACTGTGGCTTGAAAGAGAGCTCATGTCCGAAAGTTTGTGCGAAGCATCTGAACAGTTCGGATCGAGTCCAACAGAGTTCTCAGCTGGTAGCTCGAGTTCTCTTGGGAAGGCAAAGCAGGCGACCCGTTCAAGGTGATTCGCCATGTGTTTGAGCAGAGTCTGAGCTCTAATGAGTTCCACCACAGGTACGAGACACATTGGGCAGTGCGTACGAAGGTCTTCCACAGCGGCCACAGACAAATCCTCTACGGCTTGTTTCTGGTCGACTGTAAGGTTTACATGTGCGTTGTCGAGATGCCCAACGAACCCTTCCGAGGTCAGGAAGGCTGCGTCCGGATGCTCGCGGCATCTCCAGGCTTTGCGATGATATGTTTCTTCGTGAGATACCCACTCGGCACGGCTACTAAACAAAGGATCAGGCAAGCAACAGTCTGGGTAAGTGCACATGTAGGGCTGGAGGTCTTCGGAGAGGTGTTTCCTGGAAGTGTTAGTCTTGATCGGCAGCCTGTGAGTCGCCTAAGCAGACATTGGGACTGAAATAAGATTGTTCTAGCATAATGTCATACCTCCACCGGTGTCTTCTTGCTTCACTAGGCGGACATAGTACAAAGCAATACGGACACTCAAACTCTTGATCGTTGTTCGCATCTTCTGGTGGTCCAGGAAACGCAGCTTCTTGACCATCCAAGTCTCGCGCCGTGCTGGCTGATGGGGCGATTGAGGCCGCGTCTTCCTGGTTGCTTGGCAGCGCAACATATTCAGTTGCTTCGGTCTCCGTTTGCGGTCCCGATGATTCTGCTATGGGAGGACATTGTGGCTGTTGGTAGGTTCCTGAGTAGGGTCGACCGCCAGAGTCTACTTTCACATTCTGCGGCAGAGTGAGTAATTCCAGCTTACCACTGAGCTTGTTTGTGCCGCTTTCCAATCTCCTTCGATGACTGGCCCAGTACCTGAATTGTCGCCGGCGCTTGGTAAGACCATTTGTTAGGCGGTCGATGAGAAACTTGTCATCATCTGAAGTGGCGACTCTTGCTGTCTCTCTCGCGACGTGTCTACGAAGATCGTTAAGCACTCCGATCACATGATTGCGATCAAAAGGTTCATAGGCGTCTCCGACCTCAACATTAGTATCCTGCACATGCTCTCGATGCTGGACTCCTCGCCGTGACGCTGCTTTAGCACCTGGTCGTCGGATGTGAAAGGAGAGCTTATAGAGATTCTTCAGCGTCGACGAGATAGCGCCCATCCTCAGTGCTAGTTCTGGCGTGGCAGGCAGATCATCGTCAGAGTCATCACTATCAGTAGGGTATGGACCGTCATGAAGGTCCTGCTTTTGCTCTTCGTATGGTGGTCGCTTCTGCGCAATGATCTCGAGACCTGAAAAAGTCAGACGATTCAAGCCAGCGTTCAGTTGAGCTCACTATTGGCAAGATGCTCCTCGAGCGTCTCAAGAAACTTTCCGACACTGGACGACATAGTGTCGGCGTCTCGCAAACGCCAGTCCAATGATGCATGACCCTTTTGCAATGCACCTAGATTGCCACTCCAGACTAGGAATCGCTCGTAGTCATCTTCGAGCACATTCAATGGCATTTGATCGCTATATCTAGCGGGCGCAGAGCGTAGTGTCTTCAACACAGAGATGAACAGCTGCAGACATGCCGCTGTTTTCTCCTTCAGGGATGCCATCGCTGAGCGGGCAGGAGGTCCTGACGCCTACCTGATGACCGTGTAGGTGGAAGCTCCAGATGCCTTGAGATTCACGTCGTTGCAAGCCCGAGTTGTGTCTTGGAATGCAGACACAGTCGTGGTGTGTATTTTGTTGGATAGCAAACATCTGTACCCCGCCACGACAAACCGTAACATGCAAGGCTGTGAAATCAGAGTATCTATTTGGAGAAGCCACAATCCCAGCTCTTGCTTACAAAATGGTTCGTCGTCGTACCTCAGCAAGACTCGAACTCAAGGTACCGCAATGTCAGGCATTGAAGTCGCCGGCATCATTCTTGCAGTGCTCCCAATGTGCATCTCCGCACTTGAACATTATGAGGACGAGACCAAGCCTGTCCTGGCCCTCTTCGACTACCGAAATCAGCTGGCCGAGAGCGTACAACTGCTTCATGTGGTTCAAAACTCTTTCAAAGACACGGTTTTACAGCTGTGCTACCATGCTGATATCGCCGATGCTGAGCATCTAGAAGAGATGGTTGAAGCGCTGAAAAAGGACAAACCAGGTCCGTGGCAGGCCCAAGACAAAGAGCAGAAGCTCATGACATATCTGGGTCCGGCGGGACACCGCTCATACACTACCATGGCCCTAAGGATATGTGGCAATATTACCAAAATTGCGCATATAGTCGGCCTAGACGAGAAGGAAATGCTGAAGGTCGATGCGAAGAGTGGTTTCACGGCGGTAAGAAAACCTTAGTTCAACGGTTCATGCTAAATTCCCATATCATTGCAATCACGATCATGGAACAACATTCCGCAAACGGATATCTTACTGATGATTGTACCTAGGACCCCTGGACTGGAGTAGCATCGGCTGCTAACGTGCAACCGACCTTGAATTCTCTTGGTCCAACGCTGACCAAGAAAACGATACATGATATGAAGAAACGACTGAAATACATATTGTACAGTGGCACCATTGGATCATTGTTAAACAAAGTTGTTGGCGACACAGAGCACCTTGACAGACTGATCCTCAAAAGCTCTCAGACGGTCATGGTCACAAATCGCCAGGTCACAAGCAAGTCCTGGAAATCGGCATTCACTCGTCCGCTCGCTGAGATAGAGAGCTACGCAGGTAAATTACATCAAGCATTGGAAAACGTCTGGTCATGCTCCAAGCATCAGAGTCATTGCGTAGATCTTCGGCTCGAAAGACGTCTACGGAAAGCCGACGAAAGCACACGGGATACACAAGACGAAGCTGCTTTCGCAATAGCATTGAGGTCGAGCCAGACCTGGCGTTCGCTCGATATTCACCTCGCCAAAGAGCCTGCTGCCGTTGCGAGCGGGAAAGTCGTCTTCCTCTCAAGTGTGTCCAAGGCTCCAGACACCGCTGCTATAGCTAAATTGTGTGCAGTACGAGATCTGTGTACCGCTGTAGAGACCGCCGATGCAGTTCAAGGTTGTTTGTCGTTCTGTTTAGACCATAAGGCTCGTCTACTAGGAGACTACCCAGCACCTGGGTTGTCAGCCAAGAATTCGGCAGCATGTCGGCTCACAACGCTGGATAGACTCTTGAAAAGTACGTCACGGTCTGAGTCGTATTCTCCCAAACAAGGGATACTGCTCAGCCTGACACTGGTCTCATCGTTCTTGCAATTGCAGTCTACCCTTTGGCTACAGGATCGCTGGTATGCAAGGGATATAAGCCTTGTCCGGCATGATTCGACACTCGATGTAGAACGTCCATTCGTGAGTCAGACCTACCCACTACTCAAGCCTCCAGGGACGACACCGCCCTCGAGCGACAGCGACAAGATCCTTGCACTGGGTATCATTCTACTTGAAATCTGCGAAAATACGCCCTTCGAAGACCGCAGACAGCCGAACACACAAGGCTCTCAGGGTATATTGGAGGATGCACTGCTGGTACGATCATGTCTTCAATCGAATGGTAGTCAATGGTTCGACTGTTTCACCAAATCTATAAAGGCATGCCTGAGGCTCTACTGGGACAGCGATCTGGATCTGAAGGACGCCACCACACGCGAAGATATCGTTAATGATGTGCTGCTGCCCTTTCAGCAAGAATTGAGGTGGCTGACATGAAGGGCTGCGAAATCATCTTCTCTGCGTCCCCCACGCCTTTGCGACATGTTACAGCGTACGACAATACTTTCGAACATATTGCCATGGCGACCGTTGCAATCCACTGCCCACTCCGATCTGACATGTAAAGACTGAGGAATAGCAGTGCATGCGTTGCTGATCTCGCCTCAGCATTTGGAAAGCCCTCCTCAACTCAGTCCTTGGGATGTAGATGTCATCAGCAGCCAATCTGGAATCAATGAGATGAGATGAATGTCCCCTCTTCCTTCCCCTGGTCTTGATCGAACATTACAGCGCTATGCATATGCCATACGCCAGTTTCGCTAAAAGCTTTGTATGATACAGGTCTTGCCGACAGCCAGCCTCTTCGTCTGGCTTACTCGCCCTCTATCCTGCTCACTGCACTTCTCATTTCCTCGTCTCCATAGACCCGGAAACCTTTATCCTTCGTGACACTGGCAAGCTGCACGTTGTTTGCATCAAGCTTCTCCTCCATGACCTGCTTCAGTGTCTTCAGAACCATCTCTTCTGCCTCTGCCAATGTGAGCGATTTGTGGTAGGATGCCTGCAGCTCAGCCTGTGCACCTTCCGACCCAGAACCGATAGCTTTCGCATCGTAACGATAGAATGTGCCTGAGGGTTCAGCGTGGTACCTTTTTCGTTGCGCAGATGTCAGCAAAGCAATGATCTTGGAACCCTCAAATTGCATGTGTCTCTTACAGCGATGGGCCGTTCTCATCATATCCAGCAATCAACAGTGCTACACCGAACGGTCTTGACATGATCGATTCCTCCTCCTCTCCACTGGCACTCTCGCCGAATCGCAATGCCAGGTCACAAATCGCTTGCGTGCAGCTCTCCACTTTGATGGGCTCGCTGTAGTTGAAAGCATGGCTCTGGCTGGTGACTCGTGCGTGCTCGATCATGGACCTTGCGTCGGCTTGCAATCCGGACATGGCGCATCCAATATGTCTGTCAATCTCCACCACCTTCTCGACACTGCTAGTCTCGAGTAATGTGCTTGTGATTCTCTTCTCCACGCCTAGGATGGTGCCATCTGCGGTGGTTACACCGATCGCTGTGCTGCCCAGCTTAATGGCCTCGAGTGAGTATTCGACCTGGAAGAGGCGTCCCTCGGGTGAGAAGGTGCTGCACTTCATCAGCGAGGGAGTACATCCCAAAGTTCAGCTATACATACTTGATGCCACGATCTAAGCATTGTCAGCAGGAACTCTTGAGTATGTAATTGTTGAAGAGGGAAGCATACCATATTCAGATCTTGCAATGAACATGTTGACGGTATTGCACAAGACCCTTCACGTTTCGTTCTAGTATGGATCCTGGGAGGGAACTTTTATTTCGACGACAAGATACTTCTCAGTA
Organism: Microcyclospora tardicrescens; assembly: GCA_003012245.1. Lineage (NCBI taxonomy): Eukaryota > Fungi > Ascomycota > Dothideomycetes > Capnodiales > Microcyclospora > Microcyclospora tardicrescens. The sequence goes on from PXOE01000082.1 coordinate 22,482, forward strand.
GAATCCAGTGGGAAGGGTGCACAATGAATACGGTTGTTTCTACTGCTAGTGGCATCAGGCAGCTCGAGAGGACGTAGCTATAGGATGATTAGCCGAAGATACTCCGAATGATGAACGCGCTCCACGTGAAAGCCACAGCCCACGCGCGGGGTCAAAACATCACCACCGACACCGCATTTAGTCAGGACAGGGCGGACCAAAAATGCGTGACGGCGGTGGACATGGCCTCAATCCCGCCCTCACGCGCTACAAGCTATACTGAGAGACGGACGTCAGCTTCTGTGAGGCAAAAGAGTAGGCCAACTTCAGCCACAACTCCAGCTCTTGACCAAGAGAATAGGCCCAATCTCAAAACATCCGTTGGGCGCAAAACCACGACTACGACGACCGAAACCCGTACGGAATCGCTGTCGCGTGAAGAACGATTGATTCGGCGTACCAGGAGCCCATTGAAGCCCACAGAGCTGAGTCCAGCAAATTCAAGACGAACTCTAAATACTGCAGTGAATAGACCGCATGAGGTGGAGAAGGACAGACTGAACAGACTGAGCGAGCATTCGTCCCCGCCAGCATGGAGTCCTCGCGCAACTTTGATGCCGCCGGCCTCAAGTGCGCCTCTCGCCTCCAGAATATCGATCCCACCACTGTCCAAAGATGCTTCGATCCCGGTGCGCCCTCCAGCACTAAGGACTTTGAGCTTGCAGAAGCAGGAAAGAGCATTGATCGATGACTTGCTCTTCGTTCTCATGGGATTTGAAGGACAATATGTGTGCTACACAGATGGATATACCCCGTTTGAGGAAAAGTCTCGATTGGTGGGACCACAGTTCAAGATTGAGCAAGGGCTGGACCCCAGCTTGCGCGACCTCGCAAGTAGTATGCTCAGTATTGCTACCCACTACTCAGCAGTTGAAGTATTCGTTGAGGTAATAGGTAAGACGGAATCTGGCACTGTCGTTCACGCGCTATGCGCGGCCATGCGGAAGCTTCTCAAGGATTATCTGATTCTCATTGCGCAGCTGGAGCATCAGCTCTTGACGAATCCTGTTTTCACTCTCCATCAGATGAATCTACACCTCAAACCCACGAGCACCATGATGTTTCAATTGTACAGTTTGGCGCAAGAAGTACTGCGCGAAAATAGCATGCTAGGAGATCTTGACGATGATGTGGACCAGTCGGACGATATGGAAAACATTTTAGACGCGCTCCGAGAAGGTCGTGACGCGAACTTGCCAGGCAAGAAGATCTGTAAAGGCGGTGCAGTGCTACGGTTGATCACTCGCCGTCTGCAATCGAGCTCGGGAGATCCAGCGGCATCACAACTACTGAGCAGTCTCCTGCAAGAAACGAGCAGACCCTACATGCGCATGCTAAACGAGTGGTTGCATCACGGAAATGTTCGCGACCCACATAACGAATTTCTCATCAAGGAGCAGAAATCCATTAGAAGGGAGGGGTTGCAACAAGACTACACCGACGAATATTGGGAGAAACGGTACACAATTCGTCCAGAGTCTGTTCCACCACAGCTCGAGGCAGTGAAAGAACGGGTGCTGCTCGCAGGAAAGTATCTAAACGTGGTGCGAGAATGTGGTGGCATCACAAGTCTTGATCTGGTCAAAGGAACAGATGTACCACACACTTTCGGCGATTCACGCTTTTTGGAGAACGTGAGCGGCGCGTACGCCTTTGCGAACAGATCGCTTATGGCGCTCCTCCTGAGCACACACAGTCTGCCAGCAAGACTTCGGAGCTTGAAGCACTACTTTTTCCTGGACCGAAGTGATTTCTTTTCATACTTTCTTGAGCTGTCGTCCTCGGAACTGCGAAAGACGGCCAAGAACGTGAATACGAGCAAGTTGCAGAGTTTACTTGACATCGTGCTGCGCCAAGGAGGCTCTGTGGCAGCAGAAGATCCGTTCAAGGAAGACGTCAAAGTCACTATGAGTGACACCGGCCTCACTGGATGGCTCATGCGCGTTGTCAACGTCCAAGGCATGGACGCTGATGCGAGCAGTCTTTCTGCTGCCTACACTCCTGCCGCAGGTAGCGTCAGTGGGAAAGACGAGAAAGACATCACTGGATACGAAGCTTTGACCCTCGACTACGCCGTACCGTTCCCGCTGAGCCTCATAATATCGCGGAACACATTAACGCGATACCAACTTCTGTTCCGCTATATCCTCTCCCTCCGTCACCTCGAAGCTATGCTCACCAACTCATGGACAGAGCATATGAAAGCCAGAGCTTGGCATCATAAGCTGAAGCCCAGCCAACTGGCCAAAATGACACCAGAAGCGAGAAAACATGCTGCCAGAATAGAAAATTGGAAGCGTCGAGCCTGGACCTTACGGAGCCGAATGCTTTGTTTCGTACAGCAACTCCTCTACTTCTCCACCAGCGAAGTGATTGAACCAAATTGGACATCATTCATGTCTCGGGTGTCGCACTCAGGGGAACCTAACCTAAGTAGCAGCACGCAAGCAGCAAGTACCGCCAATCCTGCTGGCGAGGATGCGCATAACACAGCCACGGTTGGAGTGAAGAGGACAGTAGATGAGCTCATGCAGGACCACGTTGACTTCCTAGCGACTTGCTTGAAGGAGTGCATGCTAACCAACAGCAAGCTTCTCAGGGTACGTCTCATCTCATCCTTTACCAACAATCTCCTCACTGACTCTGCTTCCAGATCAACTCCAAAGTCATGTCAACCTGCAGTCTCTTCGCCAACTACACCTCTAGCTTGACCCGCTACCTCGCCTCCGCCGATCCAGAACTAGCATCTGCTGACACCTCATCAACATCATCTCCCAAGAATTACGATCCTGCTAAGCTCGACAAGCTCTTCTCAATCTTGCAACAGTACGAGGATCATTTTGGCCGGCACCTGAAGATTCTGCTCGATGCGCTGAACTACCTCGCCGCGACGGAAACGGTGGTGTTCCTGGGCTTGTGCGCGCGCTTGAGCATGGCGAACGAAGGTGGCGTTGGTGGTGGCATGGGACCCAGTGCATATACTTGAGCTTTCCTGTGACTTCGATTGTGGTTAATGATATTTTTCGCCTGGACAGCGTCGGCGTTCTGAAGATGACATGACCTGGGACGGCTGGGAATGACGGATGAAATAAACTTACCTTGTGGAGAAAATTCGGAAAGGACAGTGAAAAGGCCCTCAGGCGAGGCATGATTATCGCGCAGGAATACGAATAACTCTCGGAATGCTATAAAAAATGCTCACGCTAATGCCGTGGTCGATTCCTCCTTTGCCACAACGCACCAGACCTGTAATATGCATGTACACCGCGCTTGACTTCCTTCGTAACGAGAAACACGGACGAATTGCACTATGAAGGTTTATCAGAGCTGTCAAAGGATGTGTTGTGTTCGGTGCTTGAGACAACAACCCGCCTCTAGGTTCTGCTGGATCATCAAACCAGACTGATGTTTTAGAACATGCATGCCACAGCTATGGGGGCATACCACTTGACGCGGCTGACCTTCCGTTGAGGTTGTGTAGCAGCCGGTGTCTTGTTGTGATTGTAGCTCTGTCATTGGTTCCATACTGTCTCCAATGGCTGGACATGAGCTCTATCAGGTGAACACAATCCATCAAATGGTATAGAGTATCCTCTCATGGGGACTGCTGTGCTTCCTGCCGTTTCAACTGACTGGATGCATTCCCTGGCTTCCCTTCAATATTAGGAACCCAGACCCAATCCCTGTCAAGATGTTCACCGCGGCCGCGTCGCCAAATATAATTGCTTGATGGACAGCCGGCAATGGTGACAGGATGCCTGGACGGCTCGTCCGTGATATGGCATACTCAACCAGTCTGTAGGGCATTCTCAGTGCTCAGCAAAATTACACACAAATTCGAGGAATTTGCCATGTCAACCATGGCTCTAGCCTTTGATGAGTTGCATGACGGTGTTTTCTGGGATGTCTTAACAGCAGCATCGAGAGGATTCCAGGGTCCTCCTAAATCGAAAGCAGGGAGGTCGACAGTGGTAACATCAACGGGTCGGGCATCGACAGAAGGAAGCAATCGAGGAGATGCCGCTTGATGGAGGGCTACGTCGTTCGTCGAAGAGTCGTTCTGATCGATGTGAGATCTCTCAGCTACATGTGTCCTTGCTTGGAGAGCTTCCGCATGACCATTACTTGCTGCATGATACACCGGTATATTGGCTGGAACGCGGCGTGGTCCTCGTCCCTGGGCGACGTCATTACAGTTTTCCGTACTGACTGAGTGCTGTGATCTCAAAGAACTAGCAAGAGCAGCACAACCTCCGTCAGATGGATTGCCGTCACGTCGCATTCTCAATACAAGACTTTCTGTGAAATCCCTGTCACTTCTCTTCTTGATGGTCGGGTCAACATCCAGTGGTTCAGATTTCCAGGTCAATTGGCTATTAGCAAGACTTGTATCAGAGGCCCTTCGTTTCCGCACAGATGGACAGGATTGTGTGTTCTTCTTGACTGATTTTCGGAATTCCTCGAATTTGACTGCACTGGTTCGTGCTGTTCCCATCTGTGCATTCTCCCAATTCGTTAAGGGCTCGTCAAGCTTAGAGCGATCACGTTCTGACCGCTGTCTACAACTATCACTAAGAACTAGGTCAGAAAGGTAACGACCAGCACACCTTTGGTTGCTGCTACCAAGAACCGCTGTAGTATTCGTGATACTCAAGCCAATATCATGAACGCCGAGGCTCGCGCAGAGGAGATGATACTCGAGATCTCGAACATTAGAGAAACCAATCCCACATTCGTTGCATGTGTACGGTTTGTTCTCGAAGTCGAAAGCATGACGCCTCAGGTGTTTTTTATGTTCATTTTCGTTGTTCTCGTAAGGTGCTTTGCAGACAGGACATTTGTATGCTATGAGGTTCCTGCGAGTGTGCCCGGTCGATTTGCAAGTTGGTCGCCTTGTGAGGACCGGCAGACCAGCATGTACCACACTTTCTGGTGTGAGATTTGGATCTGCTGTTTGTACAGATGTCGTGCCAAGCGACATGTCAGCACCTTTTGTTGCCTGATGCAGGTCGTTGGAGTGGTCGATGACAATCGACATAGCAGGAGGGTCGTTCACATCACAGGCAACAGGTTCAACAGCCTCTTTCACCGCTGACACGCGATCAGAATGGCTGGGCTTCAGTAGCGGATCGAAATCAACGTCGCTCCACCACAACTCTCTTTCACGCACCAGTCGATCAATGAGTCCGTCATTAGGCATCCATGAAGCAAAGGGGGACGTATCCATGTCAATTGGGCCAGCTTCCTGAAGCAAAGGGTTCCGCGTGACATGGATATCATGTTCTGTGCTCGACCTAGGCGTTGGCCGTGGTGATACTTCAAGCCCGTCGTGAGTTCTCTTTGCAGGCACGATAGTTAACGCGTCTCGCAGATCCGCATCGAGCGAGTGCCTGCATTGACTTTTCCGTAGATGGCGAATGCGATCGGGGTTACGTGTGAATGACTGTCCACAAACTTCGCAAGAGAACGTGCTGACAACTCTCGGCTGTCCGGTAGCTGCTCGATGGCCGATTGTTTGGATATGACGACGGTGACCTCTACGCGAGGTGAAATGTTTGTCACATGTCTCACAGATCCACTGCTTATTGGTTGTAGTGGTCATGGCAAGGCAGTGACAGAACCCTAGGGGTGAGCAGGAACAGGTTGTTTGGGGCGGATGAGATGAACTGTAATGGCAGTAAAGAGGGCTCGTAGCAAAAACCCAGGAGGTGAGATGAGGGAAGCAATACCTACCTCTCTGTCGAACGAGGCTGAGTACATATATGCTGCATGCCCACGACGACACCGCCGCTATACCGCATTCACAAATGAGGAACTGACTGGCGACAGACGGCACCGCTGGCCTGCTGGTAGATGCAGCGCATGTCGATGTTCATGTTGCGTGGCGTTGGCTCGTCGGAATGGGAAGACAAAAGGCATCGAGAAGTCCAATCAGTTTGACTACGCGCGGTTAGTTCTAGTCCCGAACGCTGCACCAGCGCTCCGCCGCACCGTCTGCAACGGCGATGCTAATCTTATAGTGCATGGATTAGCATTGCCATCATATTATATAGAGGGTGGGTAGGAGCGCCCCCCATTGGCACGTCGAAGGAGGATTTTACTGTACTCGATCTGGCTTGAGACTAGACAAGGGCCACGCACATGTTTATGTACCAGCCAACACGCTGACTATAGTCTAGAGTGGTTCAAGGTTCGTAATTTGCATGGCTAGTCATGATGTTAGACTCGATCATCACTCCTATAAATGGTCGCGGCCTCGGCGTAGATCGACTAGATACAGTATTTAGCGAAAATTGCTATGCGCGCTATAAGCCTAATGCTCTTGCGGTCTGGTAAGGCACGTTGACGACATTGCAAGCCATCCCAGGATGAAGTCCTAGCAGAAAATGTCTTGCCAATCTCACGCAGAGACCCTCGTCATACAAACTTCAACCCGCCATTCTCCACCTGGTCCTTCTTCTTCCAGTCCAGCTTGAATCGGCCTTCCGCCTGCCGGTACTCGCTGAGCGCCTTGACGGCACTGTCTGCATCCTCAACTTTGATCATGATGTCCTTGTTGCCCGCGGATATGAACCCTGCCTTGACGGCTTGATCCCGCCACTGGAACAGGAAATCCCAGTAGCTGTCCACGTCGTAGACGACGATCGGCGCCGCGTGTATCCCGAGCTGGTTCCATGTGACGATCTCCATCAACTCCTCCATCGTACCGTATCCTCCGGGTAGCGCAATGAAACCGCTGCCTGCTCCACCCAAGCTCACTTGTGTTGCAAACATCTGTTTGCGGGTGTGCATGTCCTCCACGATTGTTGTCCGGCCGTACTCGGTCTCGGAGATGACTTCACGAATGTCTCGTTTGGGGTCGTAGTTGCGCTCCATGGCGAGAAGGGATCGTGGGATGATGCCGTGGACGCTGTCTGGACCGGCTAGTGAAACCAGAGTACGTGCCAGTTCGCCCATGACGCCCGTGGTGCCTCCTCCATAGATCAGCTTGATATTGTGCTTGTGGAATGCTCCAGCGAGGTCTCGAGCTGCGGCCAGCGGGCCAGGTGAGATGCCAGGACTAGCACCACAGCTGCAAAGATGGGTCAGTGATTGGCCATCCGCCATGCGAGTGGACTGGAACGTACAAGACGCATACCACCGTTTGGTGTTTGGCATCATTAGTAGCCGAGGAAATAAGGGAAGCAGACATGGTCTCGGGTTCGAAGACTGCAGACCGGTCGGGAGGAGCAAGCGTAAGCAGCAACGAATGATGGAAAAGCAGGAGGCAACACCGACGGAGGAGAAAGAATTGATAGAAGTGGAAAAGACACGGGTCTACTTATTTGTTCAGGATGTGTCTGGCGGGTCGTGAATGATGGTAATCAACTCCACCGCGTGACGAGTTGCTTTGGGGATATGCATGATGAATCGATAGGCTCCAATGACTCGAGCGCGCCGTGGTTGATCACAGTAGGGATGCTTCTTACATCTACGAATGCCATTCGAAACCAAAGAAACAGGCACAGCCGTGGAATGAAACTTTTCATTGCTGGATAATGTAAAGTGTGAGATGGTTGATCGTACACTTAAAGTATGAGTATGTGAGGCCCAAAGCATCGCGACGTGAAACTGCGTTCCGAGTCCGTCGCACCGCAGCATGATCTGCATGACGCACTGAGGCTCTGTGCAAAGCGTAGCCGGCTGTACCTTTAGTATCGTTAGATGGGTATGTGCATGTAGACATCATGGCGACGTTCAATTATCCAGCTACTCACATGGTATGGAAGCTGAGAACGACAACGACAAAGGATAAGACTACTCGGCTGTGACATGGTATGCGCTTGATCTTCCACAAAACAGCGAGAGAGGGCGGATGGAACAGAAAGCATCCCGAAAAGCTCAGCAACGCACAATGGAGGAAGGAGACAAGCTTTAGAACGGTTTTATGCTAGCATTTTAGCAATCTACATATCATCTAGCTGAAGTATGATTTCTTACTACGTACCTTGTCAGATACACCTGGGTATAGGACTTAACCCCTTGCTTTACGGTACAAGTCCACATAGAGTTGAAAGGCTGATAACACGGAGCCTATCATATCATCACGCTGGACGTCCACTGATAAGACTCTAGATGGGGCATACCGAAGAGTGCAGTTCACTTGGATGTAACCTATGACCTAGGCAGCCATAGTGGACTACGAGCGACTGTGCCTCTAGTGCTCAGAATCAATTCCAAACCAGAAGACTTCATCGATGTGATCACAGCCACTATCTGTCCTTACTAGAGTCTCGTTCAGCTCCTATCTGTGCAAGCAACATGACCTTGGGCGAGATCGTGCTCAACACGCCAACACTGGCCGAGCTCGAACTCGGCGTCGCTGGTACCGCAGCCACTTCACAGCAGTCTCGAGCACAAGATGCCGAACACGCACAGACGGAGAAGACCAGTCGCGAGAGAGCTGAGTCCGCCATCGTGAACCCACAAGGCGGTGGAGTCACAGATGCGAACGAGGATCCCCATCAGCCAAAGGGCGTCCGTTTCGCCCTGTTGTACTTTTGCATATTGCTTGGTAGTTTCTTCATTGGATATGTGCGTGGTTATGATATGACCTCTTCCTGAACACTTCATAGGTCATCTCAGCTTACAGCTCTTGCCAGGATACTAGCTGCGTAGCAACACTGACGCCAATCATCACTGATGAGTACCATGCCTTGAACGACCTCGGCTGGTATGCGGTTGCATAGTAAGTAACATACCAAGGTTGATCTCCGAAATGTACAATTGACATGCTCGCGAGTGAAGCTTGCTTGCACAATGCAGCACGATGTTGATATATGGTCAACTGTACACCTACTATTCGATGAAGAACTTGTATGAGGCGTCGCTCTGCATCTTCTGCATTGGCTCGATCCTCTCTGCTACCGCGCCGTCGTCGCTGGCATTCATCATTGGTCGTGCGCTCAGCGGGCTGGGAGCTGGCGGCATCCTCGCAGGAATGAACATGTGAGCTACCATTTGCTGCTTTGTCTAGTTTGTACGACTCATGCCGACGACTGACCAACCATCCTTAGCATTGTCGCGCACACAACCTCGCTGAAGTACCGTCCCATTTTCAGTGCCATCACTGGTGGAGTTGAGTGCGTGGCTTTGGCTTTTGGCCCCTTCATAAGCGGTGTGATTGCTCGACTCACGACCTGGCGCGTCAGTTTCTACATCATCATCCCGGCCAGCGTTATTGCAATTGGCGTTGTCTTTTTCAGCATCGGACATCTGCACAAGATCAACAGCTCGAATATGACCCACAAGGACATCTTGGGAAAGATTGACTGGATTGGGTTCAGCATCAACATCCCCATGACCTTGACCTTAGTCCTAGCTCTGCAATGGGGTGGCTCTCTCTATGCCTGGGTCAATTGGAGGGTCATCCTCCTCCTCGTCCTAGCCGGTCTCTTGATCATCGTCTTCTTCCTCTGGGAGCGGAAGCTCGGCGAAGGTAGCATGGTACCTCTAGAGATGCTTCGGCAGCGCACCGTCGCTTTGGCAAGCATCATCACTTTCTGCAACTTCGCTCACTCATCAGTTGTGGCATATTATGTAAGGATGCCCGTCTGCAATCCTTGCCATGTACCTGTTTACTGACCGAACTGCCCCATAGCTACCTCTATACTTCCAAGCAGTCCGTGGAGCATCAACCCTCGAATCCGGTCTGATGTATCTCCCTCTAGCCGCAACTCTTGGTATTGTTGCCTTGGTCGGCGGCCCCCTGACAACATGGTTCGGTTACTACAATCCCGTCCTTTACCTTGGCGGGATCTTCTCAGCCGTTGGCGCAGGACTCCTGACTACCCTGGAGCCAAACAGCTCGGCCGGGAAATGGATCACGTTTCAGGTCATCTACGCCATCGGTATTGGCCTCGCATTCCAGCCGCCGTACATCGCGGTTCAGACTTTGCTCGCAGAGACTTTGGTACCGACGGCGCTGGTCATGTTGAGCTACACGCAGCAGCTGGGTGGCATCGTCGCACTCGCCATTGCGCAGAACGTCTTCCTCAACAAGCTGTCAGAGAACTTTGCTCAGGTGCCTGGACTAGACGCCGGTGCGTTGACCAGTGCTGGTGCTCTTGGCGTAATTCAATCTGCGCCGCCACGAATCAAAGAAGAGGTGCTATTGGCATACAATAGTGCGCTGAAAGACGTACTGTACATCGTCCTAGCGCTGTCGTGTCTCGTCGGTATATGTATGTTTGGCCTGGAGTGGCGATCTGTGAAGGGAAAGACGGAGGTTCAAAACGAAAAGAAGGACGAGGATTCCAAACACGTCCAGACTACCATGAGCCTGAGAAGCGAAGCTATGATAGACCTGTAGTAGATGAATTTAGCGTTTTGACTTATCGAAGCCAAGGGTTGGGGCTGGGAGCAGAGACTCGCAAAGATGTAACGGCGTCTACCTCACGACCGCTTCGAGGTCTATGAATACCACAATGGAGAGGGTATAAGCACTGCCATTGCCAAATCTCGTGTGATCGGAACAGTTACATATAGTCGGAAGCATGGCATACGATGGTGGACATGTGGAGACAACATTCCCTGAAGCCGCCGTATTGGGCGTATTCATGATCTGCATGACGACAGTGAGGCTCTGTGCACAGCATGATCGGCTTTATCTTGGACCTCACTTCGGGGCACTTGAATCAAGAAGACGCAAGATACTATTTCAATCTCATCTCGAAAACGTTTGTCCTTGAAGTCGAGATCCTGCGCTTCATACGCTCTCCCCAGCCATCCTCTCCCCTCCCTCGATGGCACAATCATGGGATTATATAGCCAAGATCGTCTCGCTTGGTGATTCCGGCTCTGGCAAATCTAGTGTATAGCTCCCCGAATCCCCATCCCCTGTCCGCCAGTCTGTCCGCTGATGACGGTCGATGATCTAGCTGACAATCAGGCTTTGTGAAGGCCGGTTCGTCTCCCACCACGATGTAACAATCGGCGTCGAGTTCGGCTCCAGGATCGTCCCAGTAGGACCCCCTGCGAGTCTGGAATACAACATCAACAACCCGACGACTACAACGACCCCCAAAGCGCCAGTGACGAAGAGCCCGAACGCGAAACGTGATGTAGAATCGCCGCAGAAGCACATGAAGTTGTCACTCTGGGATACGGCCGGGCAAGAGACGTACAAGTCGATCACGCGATCATATTTCCGCGGCGCGTCTGGTGCGCTGCTGGTCTTTGACATCACGCGACGCAACACTTTCGACTCGGTCACATCATGGCTGCACGATCTGCGGCAGATCGCCGAGGAGGACATCGTGGTGATTCTCGTAGGGAACAAAAGCGACCTCGCACTATCCTCCGTCATCTCAAATCCGACCAGCAAGCAGGACGACAAGAACAAGCGACAAGTCACACGAGAAGAAGCAGAGGAGTGGTGCCGGACGAACAAAGTCATGCAGTACGTGGAGACATCTGCCAAGTCAGGCGAGAACGTGGAACGAGCGTTCCTAGAAGTGTCGGAGCGGATCTATCAGAATATCGAGGCAGGGAAATATGACTTGCACGATCGGAGAAGTGGTGTGAAAGGACCTGGCGCTGGGGGAGGAGCAAATGCAGCGCGGACGATCAACTTGGGACAGAAGAACGGGAGTGCAGGTCAGAAGAAGGGCTTTGGATGTTGCTAGGACGGTAGTACATTTCACATTCTTGCTGGGACGCATTGCACGGCGTTTCTGTAGGGATATTCCAGCGCAGCGTCGCTTACACTTGCATTTTCTATCTGCTGATATATGCCATCACTATGCAGCTATTCCAGATCAAGCGTTCTACCTTCAGCGCACATAGCCCCGTTCTTGGGCACTAGTCAGAGCACTTCGATCTGACCTTGGAGTATCGTATCGGCGCTCATAACACAGCACGGTCGTGCTTCAGCACCGCGGTATCGTCGAGCCGTGACCCGGGCGGGAGAATCCTGCTTGTTGTGGACTCTAGCACCAGGTAGCGCTTCGAGTTTTACCTGTTGCGGCGTATATTTGTCTTCGCCTGCCGGACGCTATCACCTTCTTCCAGGTTGATACTGGCAACACTCATCAGATATCCCTCCTAGCCTGCAGTCGTACAAGACCGTCGATTGAGGACAGTCTTGGACTCGTGTGCTGCTCGGTGATGGTAAGAGCGAAGTTCTGCTGTGCCTTCACCTCCCTGTGGACCTCTGACTTGTTAAGAGCGTCCTCTTCGTCCTAACACTTTCCCTCCTCTTAAGGATTCATCTCTCCCCCATAATCACCGAGCAGCCTTACAATCGATCACTTTCAATGCTCTACTGACTGCTCATCACATCTCTTTCATCAGTATCCTTCAGCCATCGTTATTGTATCGCCAGCCAAGCATTCTTGGGACATTCTCTATCGCTGTGACAGGAGAAAGTTGGGCGGAGCTCTAGCACTTGCAGATCACTCATCATGCCAGCGATGCCAAACGATCACACGCGAGCCATACCGATAGCACCGCGCCCAGCCGATCCAGCGGCCGACCTCACCATCCACCTGACGGCAGAGTCGAGAACTCTCGTCGCTCACTTCAGCTCACAGTTCGTGCAACTGATGCGCTGTGGACGACATGGAATCGATCGCTGGTGTCACGCCTACATCGAGAGTGGCCAAGCATACTCTGCCCCGTCGCCGGATCGTTTCTTTACCAATGAAACGATCGTCGCGAAGAAGCGTGAGATGTACGACAGCTTCCGTACACATTTCCCGCACTTCGTCGCAGCTCGCGTGTCGAGTCCTGGTCCACGCTGCGCACATATTCTAGCAAGTCGACTGGCGGCAGCGGTCTCGCGGGATCTTTACCGACGAGATGGCGCGGACGAATGGTATCGCCTGTTTGAAGAGGAGCTGATGAAGGTGTTGCGTCGAGCTGCAGCCACCGGGATGCCGATAATTCCAAGACCCTGGCACGGAAGCTTTCGCAGTGGCAATATGGTCCCAGCCGCCGGCATCGCATTGCAGAGTGCATACTTACAACCGCCGTTCGACAACGGCTACCACGGGATGCAAGTGGTGCCCATGCTCAGTAACATGGCATACCCCCAGCAGTTGCATAGATTGCAAACACAGATCCAAGTACCTGTCATGAGTCCCAGCATAGTGAACAATATGTGGTATCCTAACCTGGCACCGGGTGCAATACAAACCTTGCCAAATATCAGCATGGCGGGTCAACCACAGTTGAACATCAACATGCAGGAAGGTGGAGGGCAAGCGCAAGCGCACTTCGACAACACTTTTAACCTGCAGCAACCGAGTGAAGCACATCCTCATGAGCTGCCAAACTTGAACACGCCTACTCACCTGACAGGCTTCTTGCAGCCTGATCATGGAAGGCGGGACGGATTGGTGTCCCATAATCCACCCAGCATGATGGCAACTGACATCCCTCAGACCCCTGAAACTCAGCCAGGGTTGCAAGAACAGGCAATGTTTCGACCACCTTTGGTCCCCATGAGGTCAACCACGAACCTGATGCCTGGCCACCATCCATTGCAGCAGATGGCACCAACACGTGCAGCTCAGCCTCTACAGCAGCCATTCGCATCACCGGCCTCAGACGCGCGACCCTTTGCACTTTCTGCATCAGTCTCTAGCAATAGTGCTCCTAACGTGAAAAACCTCAGTCATGCTGTCTTACAGGAGCCTAGGACTCATCCCATCGACCAGGAAAGAGCTACAGGCGCACTTTTGGTCGACCGACGTATCGATCGACAATCACATCAGGCTCCTGCTCGAGTCCTAAGGAGCCCCTTCGAGGACCGCAGATCATATATAGCCCTGTCCAGCCGACATGACCGCGTCAAGTTTGAGGAGACTGGCCAGCCACGTCCTGCACATGACAGAGGTGCGAGATCGCACCAGAAGCCGCCACTAGCATCACGAGATCCGGTCGATATTGAGCAGCATGTTCTGCGTCGTGTGCTCACCGAGCAGATCGTGCAGAACGGCATCAGTAACAGAAGGTGCAGATCTCCAGCAACCAGGCCTAAGCTGAGCAGTAACGAAAACGCAAAGCCTACCATTCCACGACCGAATGAGGGCTCTTCCGTAACGACGCCGCAACTGAATCTTACTGAGAAACCTTTAGCAGCATCTTCTATCGTGGGAGATCAGCCTGAACCTGACTGGGGTAGATATACTCGAGAGGGCGAGGATGATATGTGGCTCACGCAAGCGGTACATGCGGACGGCTTTCTATCAGGAACGTATCAGGAGAATGATCTGTCTTCCTTCGCGGGGCCATCAAGCCTAGAGAATCGGATCAACATTGAGAACCCCGTACCTAGAGACCACGCTTTGCCACGAGAGGTTCCCTTGACAGTAGAGTCGGCCAACCGACGCAGCAACCATTGTCAGCAATCACATGAGGATGCCGAAATCAAGGAAGAAGCACCAAGTCTTCAGGATTCGATGGACCCTACCCAATGGGACGCTCACATGGCGCAAGTTCTTCTTTTGGGGGACGACCCTGAGCTGTCTAAACGCGACGGCGCAGAATACCTCGCGGCTTCAGGGACACGATGTATGCCCCCGTCTGACGCAGCACCACAATGCATAGTACAGAGCATCGAACACGCCGTTGATAACAGCGATGGGTCATTCGAAAGAACAAAGTCTCGAGGCGGCGTTAATGGCGAGCTGCTCCCACAGGCTGCGTCGACAATATCGAGCGTCCAAGCTACCACGGGCGGGTCTCAGCTGGAGATCAACTTGAGAGCGGCACTCGCCCGTGAGCGAGCTCGTACGCGCTGGTGTATTCTTTCGCAGCCGACAGAACACTAGCAGGGCTCTTTCAATCTGGGACACTAAGAGGCATAAATGTCAACCATAGGACGCCGGAGAGTTGGGTTTGAGCGGACGACTGGGTACTGGTTCAATGGGCTTCTCGGTTTTGGGATATGCATAGCTTGCTGTGATACATTCATTCCGTTGGTGAATCTGGGCTTTAGAATACATGTATCACCCTTATGATTGCTTTGTATTTGTACCTGGTTCATAAGTAGCGAAGGACATCATATCTGTTCTAGAAGACTCTTCCAGTTATGGTCATCGGGCCCCGTCGAATTCTGGATACATAGTAAGATCGTAAATATCCTGCAGCGGCGCAATTGGAAAATTATTCCACTCAGCCAACGTACAATCTACTATAAGCAGAATTGTGTTGTCTGGGGACGAATAAGGCCAGGGGCGAAAAGAAAGTGGTTGCCTTGTCGCATTACTACTCTCCACGGTCCACCCCCGCCATGCGATCCCCACCTCGTCATACCCTAGCATGCGCCTCTGTCACGAGCTGACTCCAGTACATTAAATGCACTTCCCTGAAATCTGAATGGATCAGCTCAGACCTCCGTGACCACTCACCACTTCTACCGTAGGTCTCCGCCACCGAGCGGCCCTCACTCAGCATGGCTCCCACTACACCACCACCGGTCACGACTGCAATTGGCACCTCCACCGATCAGCACAGTCCCCCATCACCAACAGCAAGCTTCTACGATATGAGCGACGAGGACGAGAACGAGTATAGCACCATCCATCACAGTAAGACGAACAGGGGGGTCAAGCTGCTATACACCAAGAGCAAGGTCTACATGCACCCGACGCCCACAGCGAAGGACAACATCTCTGGTTACATATCGCTGGTCCAGCAAAAGCCAACACATGCGCCAACCTCAACGACGACTGCAAGCGGCAGCTCCAGAAGACCTCACGATAACTCGGATCTGCTCCTGGCTTGGCAACCGGAGTCTTCGATAGGCGATGCAGCACACATATACAGCAAAGTCGAGATGAGCGATGTAGCATCGCCACCAAAACAGTCACATCTCGTCCCCCCGCCTCCAGTCACATCATCGCATAGCGCTTCATTAGGGACGTCTGCCTTTTCTATACCGGTCAGCGAGATCTTTAGCATTGTGGTTCGACCACCGTCTACAGGGTGGTGGTTCGGCAGCGTGGTGATCAATACTCGCGCCGGAGAAGGCTTTCCAGCTCTTTTCTTCCATGACACTGAGTGTCAAAGTACCATAGATCAGCGCAAGAAACTCCAGAAGGAAAGCTTCGAGATCAGCGCGAATGGAGAAGGAATGTTTTGGGGTGGCGATGAGGTGCTGCGCTGGTTAAAGAACTACTGCACTGTGGAGAGAAGTACACATGAGCCTAGCGTTTATCTAATCGACCCGAGCGATGCAGACAAGCTGTCTTTTGGGAGTGGTAGCAAGCCGACGCCAGACAAGATTCGAAATGTTCTGGAGGGCAAGCACAAGGACGACCCTTACCAACGGAAGGACGATCCTATGGAGCCTGTCATGAAGGCGCTGAAGCAGGCGAGGTGGACATTCTTGGAGAAGATGAGCCAGGTCACCACTTTCACTCGACGGACGGCGCAGGCGGTTGTGGAGAACAAGAATATTCCACCTCAGGTGCGAAGATTAATGCAAGATCCTCAGGTACAGACCGTCAGTGACGAGTTTGACTCCGCAAGACTTTATCTGGCGAGATGGGCAATGGGTATCGCAGAACAGTCTGAACGAGACAGAAATCAACGGATTTGGAGCTCTAAAGATGTTCTTGAGATGGAAGAATCGGAAGTTGGGCAATTTGAAATCCTTGACATCGATGCTCAAGGTCTAAGCCTGGCCGATAGAAGAACACCAGTCACTCTGAAAGAGTGGAACGGGTTCTTCAACAGCCGAACAGGTCGGATTGAGAAAACGGCGGACGAAGTCAAGGAGCGCATATTCCATGGCGGCCTAGATGCGAATGATGGTGTCCGAAAGGAAGCATGGCTGTTCTTGCTAGGGGTCTATGATTGGGACTCGACGAAAGAAGAGCGCCTAGCTAAGATGAACAGCTTACGTGACGAGTACATTCGTCTCAAGGGTGCATGGTGGGAGCGCATGGTCGATGAGCAAGGCACTCTTTCTGAGCGAGAATGGTGGAAAGAACAGAAGATGCGAATTGGTAAGTTAAAGACCCAAAGTCTTTGCCACACCGCTGCTGATATGTCAACTGACCATGCTGTCTCTGCTGTAGAAAAGGATGTTCACCGCACAGACCGCCACATTCCTCTCTTCGCTGGCGAAGATATCCCACATCCGGATCCTGATTCACCATTCGCCGAAGCGGGGACCAATGTTCACCTTGAGCAGATGAAGGATATGCTGCTCACGTATAACGAGTACAATCGCGATCTCGGCTACGTTCAGGGCATGTCCGATCTTCTGGCTCCCATCTATGCCATTGAACAAGATGATGCCGTAGCTTTCTGGGGCTTCGTAGGCTTCATGGACCGCATGGAACGCAACTATCTTCGGGATCAATCAGGAATGCGTCTTCAACTGTTGACCCTGGATCATCTGGTTCAGCTATTGGACCCTAAGCTATATCAACACCTGGCGAAGCTCGATTCGACCAACTTTTTCTTCTTCTTCCGCATGCTTCTGGTATGGTTCAAGCGTGAGTTCGATTTCCCAGACATTCTTCGACTCTGGGAAGGCTTATGGACGGACTACCTCTCATCCAACTTCCATCTCTTCATCGCAATGGCCATCCTCGAGAAGCACCGCGACGTCATCATGGAGCATCTCAAGGGCTTCGACGAGGTGCTCAAATACGTCAACGAGCTTTCCGGTGGTATCGACCTTCCATCCACCGTGATCCGTGCAGAAGCGCTGTTCCGACGCTTTCAGCGCACAGTCGAGGCTATCGACCGCAAGTCGAACTTCCCTGCTGCGCCCGTGGTACGTCAACGACTCCCTCAGCCACCAGACACGACAACGACAACGCCCAGCTCAAGTGGTCAGCCGCGGAGACCATCCTCATCCGCTGCTACTGCTGCTGGACCTGCAAGCGTGTCGGGCAGGGACAAGACTGTCGGCGACCACATCGCTGCTGGTATCGGCGCGGAAAAACAAAAAGTCATCTCTCCTGAATTGAGAGTCCTGCTCAGTCGCGAGATTCCTAAGCTCGACAAGACCGAGGTCAGGGAACATGGCGGTGGGGTTGGGAGTTAGGTTGAATGACCTGTATGTTTTGGACGACAAACGAGTTTCTTTCTGGTTCTGACGGCTGCATTGCATGGGATTCTATGGCACACGATGTCACGACGACTGCGTTTCGAGGGCTTGGAATATGGGGGGTTATCATGTATGGAATAATTCGGCTTCAAGACATTCAGGGGTACGATATCACTTCTCACATCATTTAAATCTGATCTTCTCGTTTTCTACCTTGTAAGACTCGTGCTAAGTCATGCGAGCAGTCCAGGGATCATCTCAACCGCTCGAATCTCATTGTTCTGTGTCTCCTCACATCCTCGTCTGAATGGAAACCAATGTGTCGACATGCACATGAAGTCGCCTAACCGGCACTTCCTGCTCTCTGCCTTGTCATGGCCCCGGGCTGGCCCCACCTATTGCTTGTGTTCGTTGTTGGGCTCCGGCTGAACCCTCGTTCATACAGTCTTTTGGAAGATTGGCGGCGTGCCCGGCATCTCCTACGTGAGAGACAGGAGCAATTGAATATCTCCCCAGGCCAACAGTGATACAAGATGACGACCGCTGCAATCTATCACTGAATACCCTCTTACCTTCTTCTGAACTACGGAATGAGCTGCTCGACATGCCGACTTTTCCGCTTGAGGGACGAAGGGAGTCCTTGCGGGGACTTGCGAACAGGTTGGAAGCGAGCATGCTACTACTCAACCTAAAGGTAGACCGACGGCCCTTGCGCTCCACTGATATGCTCGCTCTCTCGCCTCCTTCAAGGGTGTAGAAGTCAGCATGAGAGTAGGCGCAAACACATTCCGACTCAAGCCATCAGTAAACTGGTAACCACAGTATCTCATTGATGGTTACTCCCCACCTCGTCCAAGGCTACGACATGGGCTTCTCGGCGACGCTATCTATCAGCCTGAGTGACGAGGAATCTCGTACTAGGAACCTAGGACAATTCTGATGCTCAAGATCTCCCGGTCCTCATGATCCGCCTACTGACAGTCAGACACAGACGGCTAATTGACATGTGATTGAAAACACATGGCTTGTGGTCTTGGCACTTCACAAGGTCGACGACGACCCCTCTCGACCATCTCTTCGCTGACTGGCTTCACTTGCTCCGCTCTTTCACTCTTTGGCTTAGTTCTTCCGCATTATTCTTCCTTCACTACAAGATCGTTTACCTCACTCGGTAATTTGACTTCTTGTATCATGAAGCAACCACATGGGCTTCAGGTGAAGCTGTTTGATGCCAGTTGTTCTTCGACCAAGGCCATCAGGGAGTACAAGAACCCTCATGGCGGGAATGATGCACGGCTCGGCGGACTGCTTCGTAGCCAAGTCATTGCAGCAAAGCCAGGTCTTTCATTCAATCTACAAATTGTGGTCGACGAAGACTTTGTCAAGTTCTCTGCTCAAGGGGTTCGTGTCGTGGTCGTCGCACGAGACCGCTCGAGTCGTGGAACAAGCCTATCCAATACTGTGACGTATTGGTGGATTAGCATGAGGGATAAGACCAGCGAGATGGAGTATCAAATCAATCAACTCATGAATGGAGGAAAAGCATTCCTCATACCAAAGCCAGCCGGTAAGTATTGACTACTCCGGTAGTTTCGAAGTCACGAGCTAATCCGAATATCTTCAGATCCGGCGAAGGCGAATCCTGAATGGCACCGCCACCCAACGGAATACCAGGCAGATTCCGGGTGCATTGCTGTGTATATCGAGCGAGGCAAGCTCCTGGGCATGAAACCGCCATCGTAAGCCTATCTTGTTCCTCTGCTCCACGGAAGAGTATCAATGTCCTGACTTACACGGCACAGGCCTAATGATCCTCCAATCGCCATTCAGAGTGCCGACTTCCGGGCATTAGCAAATGACAATGGACTGCCTTATATATTCGAATTTCGCAATCGCGGTCAGTCACGTCCTGTTTGCTTGCACATGGCACATCCCGATCGTATGCTGACTTGACTCTCCTCATAGGCTTGTCCGAGGCCCCGGGGCTGCAGATAAGTCCACCGTCAACATTCGAATATGACAGCGACAACTATGTGGTCCCTGATCATGAGCTCAAGAAGTACATCGCTGAAGATGAAGATGCTATGGACATCGATGATGAGGAAGCGGTGCTAGAAGACGTTTTCTCGTGTTCCGACTCAGGTTCGGGTTCTAACGACGTCATCGACTCTGACGATGAGGAGGAGGAGTCGGAAGAGAATTCAGAGGAAGAGGAAGAGGACGAGGAAGACGAAGACGAGTCAGAGAAGATTTGTGACGCGGAAAAAGGGAAGACAATCAAGAGAGTGGAAAGATACGGAACACGCAATGCTTCTCAAGGACATCTCGCTCCAGCGATACGTACTGCTACCGTTCAGGGGCCTGGAAAAGTGGCAAGATCTTCGGTTGCCGCGAACAATCGAAGGACGAGCGGCGCGCAAGAGCGTTCCCTGAATGTAGGGAGCCGCAAGAAGGGTAGTGAAGCCAATACCGGACAGTGGAAGTTGAAGCAAGCACCTTACACTTCTTGCGCAAGCCACAGCGGTGACAGCGATGCTGATGACGAGGAGCCATTATCAGTCCAGGACATCGAAATGTTTCGCAGTAAACAGGAGAGGTCCAAGCTCAACAGGAGCAGCCACAGCCACATCTCGCAAGCGATCAATCAACATGTTCCAAAAGATGGTGTGCACAGCACCAAAACTGCTCGATCCCGCCGTAGCGACAGCGATCACGAAAGCCAAGATGCTGATGATGAGATGAAAATTATCGAGCTGGAGATCGAGAGGAACATGCTTGAGATCAATAACAACTTGTTGATGAAAAGACAGCTCGAATTACGCCGGAAACAGAGAAAGGACTCGAAACGCCCGCGCTCGGCGACGGATCGTTGAGGCGGAGCTTTCTGACACAGGCCAAGCGGACCATGCGCAGAATCAAGTCCAACAGTAGGGCGAAGTGATTTGGTTTCTCTTCGGGTGATATAGGGAAGCACGGATCCATTTGGCTTCAGCTGAGGTCATGGGACTGCCTGGAAAGTGTGCTCAGGCGTGTCAGGACTGCGGTCACAGAAAGGCAGGGGCATAAGGGCTGAAGATGGAAGCGATAGGGATATGCACGCTACGTCCTTGTCTACCTGAAGTTTGCTTTCCGTCCTCAGATCGCTCACGTAGGGTTTGATCATCCTGCAACTCGAGTTTTGACACGCTTCAGCGCAGTGACTTGAGTAGCATCAACGATGAATCATGCAAAATAATTTGAGTCTATTGAGTCTTTATGCAACCCGACAGGCTGGAGATAAGAGACGTGCTTCAGAATTCATCCATTGATTACGATCGATAGATCTACAGGGATGATGTGTTGGTGTAGATGTGCTTTCTGAACCACGGATTGGCCAACGGTTGAACGTCAAACGTTTGCTGCCAAACACTTCATCCTTCAGCTTTTAGGGAGTACGAGATACGATTCAGCCCCCTATCTGGGATTCAACAACGACCAAGCCTCAAGAGTGATGATCATCTTTTAGCGTGATCGGCACTAGCAGGGATCCACCGCCACTGCTGAACTCTCTAAACATTAACGTTAAATGCACAAGCACAATCTTGGCAACTTGTGCATGTGCACACTCTCCTGGTTTTGGAATTTACGTAGCGCAACACTGCACCTCTTTACGGCTTACTGTTTGACGTCAGAATGCTGTTGCGGTATACGAAGCTTGCCTATAGAGGCATACTACACGCGCAACGGTAGGTCTATTTGCTACACCAGACCTGTAGAATGGAGGCCTAATACGGAGGGGAAACATGTTCGTTACAATTACAAAAGCCTCGCCCGGCGAACATGCTCATTGCTTGACCGCGGGCTCGAACTCGCCTTCTTCTGCGTCAGGATTTCTCCAGAACGCTCTGTCCAAGGCCTTTTCCCTCAAGTCCCACACATCCTCACTACTTCCCCACTGCTTCTTCCTCTTCTCATCTCTCGTCCGATAGAACTGCGCAATCTGCTCTTCCTTATCTGGCCCCGGCAGTGTTCGTATACGCATGCAGAACCAGAATGCAGCCCAGTGATCGCTGCACTCTTTCACCGCGCCGTACCGGTAGACGTCGTTGAATTTCCCACCGAGCGACTGGCAGTAGAATGCCTGATCGAAGGCGTCCCTGCATGACATACTTCGGGGATATAGGGCATCTGGAGAGATGTTGAGACTGCCATCTGGAAGTATTCGCTCGTGCTTCGTTGGGTAGTTGGGGAGGTCGGCTTCTTGCACTTTCGTGGTTTCTGCAACGCTGGCTGGGCTATCTAATGACTTGAGGAATGCATCGAGCTCGGCATCAGCTTGCACTGGAGGATGACCTGGCTGCAGGCCATGAACGTCATCGCTCTTGCTCGGCGAGGATGTCTGAAATTGTCCAAAGATGCGTGCTTTTTGCTCCTCGGACAGGCCAATGCTGTTCACTGAAGCAGGAGTTTCATCGGGAACTGCAGCTGAAGTTGGCGAGGGCGCTGGAGAGGATGACCATAGCCACCCCATAGTGGAGATATGAGAAATTGTCAGTCATTTCGAACATGTGAAGAATCATGAAGGGAGTCGACGTCTCGGATATTTGCCGATGGAACGTGTGATTGGAGGATATAAATCATGCGCTAGGGGATGATTGCATGTTAGACGCGTGAGGCGCAAATGCTTGTGCTTGATTTCAGCCGCCCTTTCGACGTCTACGCTACATGCACTTCACCTCATCTTTATACAGTGCTTTGCTTCCTCGGCTTTCATCTGTTTTCGAGACTGGATCTGCCCATGAGATGTTTGGGCCTCAACGGCTACGTTGATTGTATCTGGACACGACTTTCTCCTCGTGACAGACTGCCAATCTTGCTTATCTGACTCTGCGAACATCCCACGCAGCCGTTGCTCTAGCGGAACTCTGCTCCTGATATCCGCACGGCCATCACCTTTCAGTTTGATTCTGCTGTACTGATCCTAGACAAAACGAGCTTGCCGTCATACTCTGTGAAACCGCATGACGTTCCGCTTAACTGGATATGGCAATATCACAACAGGAGGACCACGCTTGAGGAATGAAAGCGACTCCATTTACGCGCGACCGTTGGCTGATCCGCACCTCTCAATCTCTCCTCACGCACACCTCCGTAAGACCATCTTATGCACGAGGTGGCAGGCAACACACCACTTCATCTTGGCCATGGAATATTCCGAAAACAGGTGAATCGAATCTCTTCTAGCGGTCAATGCAGTACCAATCCTCAATGATCGACATGATCACTCATTGACCATCGATAGCGCGTCTGAGATACCCTGGCGCTCCCAGTTAAGTCCTTTATTACTTCTTCGTACAGCTGCCCTGCTTCGACTCTTCTTCCATCGCTCCTCGTTACTGCTTTGTTGCTACTCCGTACTTTCATTGTACATCGTCACTCTTTTGAATTGAAACAACCACACTCATTACCACCACAATGCATTTCTCGAGCTCTCTCGTCCTTCTCGCCGCCACGGCCTACGCTGCTCCAGTGAGTCAGATATTTCGCGTGGATGATTGAGGGTTTACTAAATACCTCGCCAGGTGGAAAAGCGCCAAGTAAGCGATGTCAGCAACACGCTGTCGGAGATTCTCCCAACGAGCGAGGTCACTGGCCTCGTCGGCAGCGTTAAGCGCCAGGTCAAGGACTTCGTTGACAGCCTCACTTCTGGCACCGGTCTGAAGCGGGACAACCTCGTCTCCGAGGTTGAGGAGGACCTCAAGAGCGTGACCAACAACCTGAAGCGTGATGACAAGCTCGATCTCTTTGCCGACCTTTCCAGCGTCACCGCTGATATCAAGCGTGATGACAAGCTCGACCTGCTCGCCGACCTTTCCAGCGTGACTGCCGACATCAAGCGTGACGACAAGCTCGACCTCCTTGCCGACCTCTCCAGCGTTACCGCCGACATCAAGCGTGATGACATCGTCTCTGGCCTCGAGTCCGAGGTTGAGGGCTTGACTGGCAGCCTCAAGCGTGACGACAAGCTCGACCTCCTTGCCGATCTCTCCAGCGTCACTGCCGACGTCAAGCGTGATGACAAGCTCGGTCTAGACCTCGACCTCTCCAGCGTCACCATCAGCACCAAGCGTGACGACGCTGTGTCTGACCTCGAGTCTGAGGTTACTGGCTTGACTGGCAGCCTCAAGCGTGACGACAAGCTCGACCTCCTTGCCGACCTCTCCAGCGTCACCGCCGACATCAAGCGTGATGACAAGCTTGACCTTGGTGCCGACCTCTCTAGCGTCACTGCTGACATCTAGATCTTCTCTTGAAGTGGGATCACGTGTGCCAGGCTGACGGCATCTGTAACAGCAATGTTCAGAGTCGTACACAGTCATAGTGACCTCTTCACAACTTTTCTATAGACACCGAATCACTTGTTTCAAGCAGGCGCTTATGCTATCAGCCACGTTTGTCGTTGTTTGCTGAACATCATGCTATCCTCACGACGATCTGATCATATTAGTTTCCACTCAGGAATACTCATCATTCTAGCGGTGGCAATGTGACCACCATCTATATCTGGCTGGCAGAAGGCCGCGGGCCGGCAGTGTTCTATGGGGTGACCTAGGCGACAGACCAAGTAGTAATTCATAATCCTTTTCAATTGCACAGATCTTGTCTAGTATCGACTTGTGATTGGAATGTGTTCTGAGTACCTCCTGAAACTGTCTACTTCAACTTAATCACAATCTCACATTACGCCCAATTTTGCTGAAGGTGCCCTAGATGCCTGATTCGCCATGGCAGTATTCCAAACCACGCTCGTCCAGAAATAGTATCCGAGCAACGAGCACCGTTGTTGTGATAGAATGTGAGAACTGGGATTCATGGCGTCAAAAAGACGGGTCTACCCGGCGATCTCAAATGCCAATGATCTTGCCGCGACCTCACAGGACACACTATATTACACAGATCAATGGGAAAGAATGCGCATTAGTGTCATGAGCAAGATCATCGAAACAGAATCGCTGCGCTACATGTAAATCGAGGATATGAAAGGGTGCGGCAATGGAGGTCGTCGTAACAAGATCGGACTTGCGGAGTCCGCCACTGTCTCCAAATGTCACTCCGACAGAATATGTGAAGAGTTCTCAAGAATTCGAATACGTTGATTACCACAATACAAAAATAGAAAGCCCACGTGAGGCTGAAGAGGATCTGGAGTATTTCCTGTTTGCTCCAGGCCCCTCAACAAATACATCGACGCAAAAAATCACGATTCGCACACCGACTCCACAGCATGTCGAACCAGGCTTCGTCATACCAAGCAGGCCGCACAGCTTCTTCTTCACATCCGCGGCCAAGCCGACTTGCTTAAAGCAAGCGGCCGTCACCGGCGAGCAGGTGCGCTCGCAATCTAAGGTTCCATGGCCAGGCTCTTCGTACGATTGGAAGCTCACGCGGCTGCCGCAGGCTTCGCTGTCTAAAGCCGCTCGTAGGATTGATGGTCTTTACAGCGTTTCTCATGCGCGCACAAGCCAATCAATCAAGAAGTGCAAGAAGCCGGGTAAGAAAGCTCGGATCTCGCGCCGTTGTAAGCACGAAGCCGAGCGGCAGCAGCATGAAAAAGTGCAGCTCCGGGCGCGATCATCGGGGGGATCTCCTGGGCAAGGTGGGGAGACAAAGTTGTTAAGTGGCAATGCTCGCCTGGAGAAGTCTGCACGTAACCGCGAAAAGAAGCTGAAGCGGCGAGCTCGCGAGAAGAGGAAGAAGGCCGAGTTGGCGGAATCGAGAACCGAACCCTCTGGGGTATAGGATCCATGTCAGATGACTGACCGTGGAAGTTCAGACCCGTGAGAACATCGGCTCTGATGTTGGAGAGCTCTCGATGGCCTGGACTTGATGACATGATCAGGCAATGGAACTCTTGGACGGAGTCGTCCATAGCGAGCCTCTTGCTGGCAACAGAGTCGTCTTCATCCTCGTCTTCAAATCGCCGTTTTCTGCTGGGGCTTGCGGTTTCAATCCCGTTGAGCCAATCACCTCTCAGCCACTCACCCTCATCCATGGCCTTTCTCTTCAACTTGAAGCTATCGCCTTCGTCTCCACTGGACTCCGAAGTCAGGTCGACGCTCGAGGCGTCTTCGTACAATCGGCCAATGTCACTAGAGTGCTCGGAAGAGCCACTCGAACGCATCGAAACCTCGTAGAGCTTGTCTTCCAGGAAGAGATCGTGGAGGTTATGTGCAGCTGGCCTTCGAAGTCTAGCCGCAGCTGGAGTCAAGTCCAGCTGGGACTCGTCACCGTCTACGTTCCCGGAAGTATCAGATAAGATACTCGCATCGTCGTCGGCGAGATAAGGATCGTCTCTGTGGGCCACGTGGTCCATATTGACTATATCTACTGCTTGTTAGGGCAGTCTCAAGAGTGGGAAATTTGCAGTTCATACTGAGCATTCGAAGCCCGTCGCTCAGCCCATCAACAGCGAGCTCACTTTCGACTTCATCTACTTCCACCTTGTCCACCGAGTTGACATTGTGATTCATGTCGAACATTGCACCTGGCTTGACTGGCGGCACGGTCAGGAACTTCATTGGATTGTGTCTCAAGACTGTGCTACAACAAGAAGCGGCGAAATGGTGTAATACTGACTGTACCAGCAAGCAATGGGCTCAAGACAGCGCAGGCTTGCAATGGAGAGATGTCGAGTTCATGAAGATGAAGATGAAGATGTTGCAAGGCGAGCTACGAGCATGCACCATATATGTCTAACACTTTGCGAAGACAGATTGGCTTGGAGGAAGAATACCAACCATTTTCGCCCCGGAGGGTTAGACTTGTCCTCATCCATCATGACCTAATCTATGCTTTACACTCTGCGGTTGTGTGCCCGGTAAGCGAAGTGGTGAGGACATCGTCAAGACTGCGCACTCGGTTGTTACAATGTCCCGGGGATGGCGAAAGTGATCACATAACTGTCCTCATAAACATGCAGAGCGGGACCCTTGTATATTGCGCCTATATAAATTAACCTCCATAACTTCTGTGAATCAGAACCTAATGCCTCTATCGTGAACAGCGTACTCGTAGAAATGTATCCCATGTGTACCTCAAGGTATGGTAGAGGTTACATGTATCGACGTAAGTATACCAGGATAGGAAATGCTGACACTCTGCATCTCTCAGAATGCAACCATCAGCCTTCTCACTTATTACAATAACTCATCTTCTGCGATGAGGCCCAGAATCGAACTACATCGTAAGCATGGCCAAGGATTCGGAGCTCACTTTCGTATACCAGTTCTCTGGGGAGACCCCGAAACGAAGGCGACTGGCGAAAGCATGCGACAGCTGCCGAGCCAGAAAGGTGTGTGGCACTTTTCCTCCACGATGCAACACAATGGTCTGACAAGATCACATCAAGAAACGGTGCATGCACTTTGCCGGTGCTGGCAAAGACGCCACGGACGAGGATGGTGATCAAGAGGAAAATGGCCATGACCCGAAGCTGGACGACTCTGGATACGAGATGACACCTTCTAGTGCAGCAACCAGCAAGAAGTTCTTCAGCGACATGAATCCTGAATCAGCGCTTCTCAATCGGACAGCAAGTCGGGGTGGCGTTATCCCCAAGCCAAACGAGGATCTGGGCGTCTGGGTCGACCGACGGGAGTGGAATGCTCTCATCAAGCAGAAGAATGATGCTGAAGCTGCGATGGAGCACAATGCCGTGCTTGAGGACCAGAAACCGCATCCTGATGTTCTGGAATCACTTGTTGACATGTATTTCTCCAAGATTCAACCTCTGCTACCCGTTGTGGAGGAGGTGGAGTTTCGTGAGCGGTTCGCTGCAGGCACGGCGGTTGAGCCCCTGGTGCATGCAATGTGTCTGGTCATCGCTAAGCATACCGATGCAGAGCCGTTGCTTAAGCTTACAGGCTCCACGGCACCGCTCCCTCCTCGGGAGTTCTGCAAGCGATTGCATAAGTCTGTGAAAAGCGCCACCTCCACACTTCATCGCTATGACAGAATCACTCAGATTCGCACTCTTGCGCTGTTTTCAATGCATAGCGAGGGAGCAGACGGGTGTGAAGAGGCATCCATGTATCTCACCCAAGCTATGCATCATGCGCAGTCGCTCGGGCTGCATCTTGGACAACATCAGGGACAACGGGACTTGGCCGTGAAGCGACTGTTCTGGTGCCTCTGGGTCCTCGACCGTACTAATTCTGCCATGCACGGTCGACCGCTCATCATGAGTGATATTGACATTGCCAATGAACCATTCGCCTCAGGTGAGAGCGGTTACCCAGCCTTTGAGGCCCATTTCCATATCATCGATGTCCTCAACAAAGTCATCAACTTCTACCGCCCACACAACCCGATCGACACGACAGGGTGGGAAGACCAGTTCCCAGGTTTGGAGGAAATCTTCGACGACGTAGGAGCATGGCAACTCCCCGATTCCATCATAGCTACCCTACACATGGTCTA
The DNA here is from genome assembly GCA_003012245.1 of Microcyclospora tardicrescens. Lineage (NCBI taxonomy): Eukaryota > Fungi > Ascomycota > Dothideomycetes > Capnodiales > Microcyclospora > Microcyclospora tardicrescens. The sequence continues at coordinate 51,031 of PXOE01000082.1, forward strand.
TCTAGCCGTGGCCATCCTCTCACATCGCTGTCGCGGTATCAAGCAGATCCCACGAGGAACGCATTCGTCGATCCGACAACGTTTGTGCGCCTCTGAAGTGATTCGGTTCATGGAGTCCGCTTCACAGCGTGCTAGCTTACACCCGCTCCCCTGCATCCCATACGCCGTCGGACTTTCCCTCTCCGTGCAATATCAACACCTGCGACAGTCTCAGATCACACACCAGCAACAAGACGCACACGTGAATTTCCGCGCTGCGACGTTGATCCTGCAGGCCCTGCGCCCGACTTGGTCCTCTGCCGACACCATGGCTACGCTCGCTCGGAAGGTCCTTGACGAGCTCGACCGCGCGCCGAACTTATTAGCCTTCCGTGTACCGCGAGACGCCAATCGCGCCGCTGTCGTGGATGATGAGAATACAATCGGCCCGCCAACAGCGTGCCACGGCATCACCGATATCCCAACCTCGAACTCTGCTGCTAATGGAACGATCATGGTGGACCCGGATTCCGGCGCCGTAGCTATTCCGCAGCTGCCGCCAAAACAATCAGGTGTGAGTCTCGATGGCCTCGACCTGTTCGACGGAATGGACGATGTTTTCGGAACGTACCTCGACCCCAACTACCCGGTGAACCTAGAAGAATTCTCCTTCGTTGATGAGGCTGGACCGAACGGAGGAACGTCTTTTTCATGGAATGACATGACGAGTACCACAGGAGGATGAACTAATCAAAATCACGCATGGCAGCACCCTCAGGTCTTGGCCATAGCCACCGACCTCTCACGGTTGTGTTTCTGGATAGGTGCCGGATTTTTTCATCAAACTTGGCATTAAAATTTGTCATCTAGGAACGCTGGTATGGAAAGGCTATCTGCGTAGACATCCTATCCTGCTCATGTCTGGAGCACTCGCTCAAGCCTCTCGACGAACATGTCTGCATGATGGCGTTGAAACACTAGCATTGGCCGCAGCCGCACTGCCCTCTCTCCCGACCCACCAACGTTGACTCCTTCGCTTTTCATTTTGCGTAGCACTTCATCCCGCCGTGGGCTATCCCACGCGATGAATGTACCCTGACCCTGGCCACGCAGGTTGAGAATCTCTTGTGGATACTTCTCCGCAAGCTGGGCTAGTTGCGAGTACAGATAGTCGCCAGTGGCGGCAGTGTGGTTAACGAGGTCAAGACGCTGGATCTCGTTGATGATGGCACGGAACAGTAGGGCACGGGCGGGATCTCCCATCCATGTGTTAAATCTGATGAAGTGGTTCGTTAGCGGCTCAGATCACGAAGGAGGGACACCGAGGGTAGGGAAGACGTACTGCCTGTAAGGCTTGTTGGGTTTCAAATCCTTATTACCGAAGTAGTAACCTGCAGTCTGGGCTTTCTTGCTGAACGTCACCATGTCTGGAGGATCTGTGAGGTTCCAGTGGTCGTGAGCCCAGAACTTGCCGGTAGCACCTACACCAGTCTGGACCTCATCCACAATCAATAAGACATTATGCTTTCTGGTCACCGCACGAAGGCCCTGGAAGAAAGCAGGAGACGCGTGGTTGTCCCCACCCTCGGACTGCACAGGCTCGACGACAACCGCCACGGGTGGGGCGTGGAACGTGGTGATCAAGTGCTCTACCTCAGCCAAGCAGCGCGCCTCTTCTTCCGCATTCTCCCGCGCATGTTCGTTCAGTGGATACTTCAGCATCGGGAACGAGGCCTGCGGCCAATCGAAAGCAGGAATGTCCAGCTTGTGAATAGGCTTGGACCGAGTGGTGGACAGCGACCCGAACAGCCGACCATGGAACCCGGTCTTGAATGACAAGATAGACAGATCCGGCGAGCCAGGCATCTGGTTGTTCATCGACGACTGCGTCTCCTCAGGCGAGAAGTCGACATGCGCGCCACCTCGCTCCTGCTGACGTCGCCACATGAACGCCGCCTTGTACGCCAGCTCGTTTGCGTCAGAACCAGCTTGGGCGGTGAAGACTTGATCCGTGCCCTTGGGCGCCACCTTTAGCACACCCGTCTCGAGGATGTCGGCCCAGTCATGCTGCGGGAAGTTGCCCAACGCCGGCCGATTGATGATCGCGGACGCCATGTCCGGGCTCGTGGCGGCCATCATCAAACTCGGATTGCTGTAGCCGACCGGGATGGACGCGATCTGGGCATAAACATCAAGCAGGACATTCCCGTCGAGGTCGGCGATGTAGTTACCGATGGAGTTCTGGTAGTTAGCCATCATGTTGAGCGAGCGCGTGTCAAACACTGTATCGAGACGGGCAATGGCTTTCTTGCTGATAGGGCCGGGGATCACGGTCTTGACGATCGGAGCAGACGGCTCTTCCGGGAAGAAGGGCGTCTCCGCGCCATTGTACGAGTAATCTTCTGATGTGTCGACTGCTGCAGCGGCGGTAGCAGCGGCAGCTTTGGGAGTCGTCTGTGAAGCTAAAGAACGGGTGAGGATATATGACTGCGTGGGGAGGGGTCGCGTGACGAGGCGAGTCGCAGCCCGCAAGGAAGATGACATTGTAGTGCTTCCAATATTATATGGGATGTATGAGGTGGAAGGACGAAGAGAATAAGAAACGGAGAGTGTCCTGATTGTTGGTAATGAAAATTGCAGGTCTCACCGTAAGATCCTCTACAAGCCCGTAGCTCTTGTGAGTCGTAAGTGGAGTTGGTCAACCGCGAACCAGGGTACAAGTGGGGTCTGGAGAAGCTCTCTAACTGCGTCAAGAAGGCCGAAGCGATGTTATTTGGTCGTGTTATCCGGCTAACAGCCTGGTTACAACACATGTACAATTGTATGCATGTTCTGAACACGGTCATCATAGTGAAATATCAATTTTGACTGGATCTGATATTGTTTCTGCTGGCGCTTGGTGGGCGTTCAGCCACTGATCTCCGTTGCTTGTCGCTGCATTTGAAACGCACGACTGGGTATCTCGGCCGTTATCGACAACAGTGAGCTAGAACATATTCCATCTTATGGGATGCTGTGCTTTCTGCCAGAGTGCCGTAATTGAAGCGGCCTTGTAACTTGCAGGCCAAGCCCTTACTGCCACACACTAAGACTAGCTCTTCAGGCACCCTCATCAGGCTCGTCAGGCTGATCAAAAAGGAAGTTGGCAGCCAATTCCTCATTCTTGTCGCAAGCAAAGTAGGCTTGGATCACCAGGTCTCGCTCGAAGCCAAGACGACATAACTGTGACGACAGTCAGTACGCAATTCAAACGGAGACACAGTCACTGTTTGACTTACTCTTTCAATCGCCTCACGCTCCTCCTCTGTCACGGAGATCTGCTGCGTGCCTGGTGGCATTGCTGCATCATCGTCCACGTCCTCCGCTAGCAGCTGCATGAATTGCTCTTGGTTTTGTGTAATGGCTTGTGCAAGCTGAGGGTTCCCGGCGGCCACCTGCTGCAGGATCGGCTCGAGCATTTGCGGTTGTTGCTGGACAACTTGTCTTAATTGCTGGAACTGGGGGTTGTTGCGCAGGAAGTCCAAGGCATTGCCGCCAGCTCCGCCTCCTTGGCCACCACCCAAAGCACCAAGATCAGCACCAGCGCCACGACCGCCACGACCTGCAGCTGCTGCTTGTTCGAAGAGGTTGACAGGCTCATCACCACCTGAAGGTGCTGCGGTCTCAGTCTGTCTTGCCTGCGTCTGTCCAGCAGGCGGACCACCACTGCTTGGCAGAGCCTGCTGTTCTTGCTCTGCGCTCTCTGGGATACCATTCAACAAGTATTCAACCGCACGATCAGGGTTGAAAAATGCAGCGCGCATCGCACGATCAATTTGGTCCCGAGGAAAACCCATGCTTTCCATGTTGGCTACTGCTGCAGCACGCTGCTCGCCCAATGCAAGTGCAGATGGGTCATTGAACGAGGTCGAGTCACTAGTGGCGCCAGAGGTGGCAGCAGGAGAAGGGGTCGCAGGGACGGTGGCGGTGGTACTTGATGTGTTGGACGCTACTGGTGCTGATGGTGGGGCTGGCGAGGACACAGCCTTGGCTGGGGTGGAGGGTTCTGGTGCGGGCTTTGGAGCAGCTTTCGGCTATAGTCCTATCAGTATTGCTGTGTTGATACGCAACGACACATATCCATACCTTTGAGGTCATGCAAACAATGAAGCCCTTCTCCTCTATCTTGTACGACTCGATCGTGTTATCATCTTGCAGAATCTTGCCCGAATAGATGAGCTTCTGTGTTGACGGGTCCCATCCCTTCTCAGCACTGATCTTCTCCTTGACCGCACCGATGGTCTCTGTGGGTTCGGCGTCCACGGTGAACTTTTGCTGCTTCAAATCCTTGAAGGTGAGTTTCATGGTGGAGGCTGCTCGACGACGGAGGTTTCGATGGTGGGATGGGGAGATCAAATCGAGGGTTCCGTGGGGTGAGCGACAGAATGGTGGAGACTGTACGGTGCTTTTATACTGCAATATTGGAATGTAAAGCGGGGAAAGAATGTTGCTCGGAGGATGGAAGATGTAGTTTGAGTCTGTGAAGGCAAGCAACGATGATGTGGCGTAACAACACAGCCAGCAGCAAACCACCGCCGCAGCGTCACCTGCTTCCTGCGACCCCACCACCGTCTTATATTCCAGCCTCAGGCAACCATATCCGTCCCCTGAGATTCCACTTCCGCAACCATCAATGCAGCACATATGTATCTGCTTGTCTGCCCATCCGCATGCCACGAATCCCACCGCAATTGATACGAAAAGCGAAACAGTACGATTCACTGATATCTCGACTGCTTCCAATATGCAGGAGTTTGGAATCGGCACAAGCAGAGTTGCGATGGCTCCGTCAACACGCCACTCGGGTAGCTGAAAGCAAACAACAAACGTCCGGTATTGCGGTGAAAAAACTACTGCATCAACATGTTTTCCGGAGGGCGGCCGGCGAGCCGCTGCAGTACATCCTTGGCAGCGAGTATTTCGGTGGACTAGAGATCAAATGCCGCCCTGGAGTTCTGATTCCAAGGTCGATATCTTCTTATTCATTAGATCTCTGACGACACCTATTACTCACATATCACTTAGACAAGAAACTGCATCCGCCATCGCATATCTGGTCCGGAGGCTCCTTTCTCGCTCTACCAAGACAGATCCGAGCCTAGACCCTGATGGAAGTAACCATCGTGAACTGCCTAAAAAGTTACAGATCCTAGACCTCTGCACTGGCTCAGGCTGCATTCCGCTTCTCTTTCACTCAGAGTTCTTCACACGCACTGTCCACGCCTGTAAACCCACGGAACTATCGTTGACAGCCGTCGACCTATCCCCAACCGCTCTCGCGCTTGCCAAGGAGAATCTACAGATCCAATGCAACTCATACACCGACTCCTCCACGCAGGCCTTATGCGCTCTCCAGACCACAGCCATAGTCCAGGCCAATGTCACCTCGGAAGACTCATCTTCAGCATCAACCATCTTACCTAAAACAGACATCCTGCTCTCCAACCCGCCCTACATCTCCCCGGCCTCCTTCCGCAGTACAACCGCGCGCTCTGTGCGGCTCTTTGAGCCACGTATGGCTCTCGTGCCACCTGCTCCATCGCCCACTCGACCAAATGAGACTGGATCGACCACTGTCGTTCGCCAAGAAGATACTTTTTACCCTGCGCTGCTACAACACGCCTCGAACCTGGGCGCGCGTGTTTTCTGGTTCGAAGTCGCTGATCTTGCACAAGCGCAGCGCGTGGCTGAGATGGCAGACGGCCAGGGCATATGGACTGGGGTGGAGATCTGGCGGGACTGGCTGGAGGGGGAAGGGGATTCGATGGGAAATGGTGTGGAAGTGCAGGAGCGGGCCAAGACAGAGACACTGACTCTGCCGAGCGGTCGTGTTGTTGCAGTGCGCGGTGAGGGCTTGGGCCGAAGTGTGTTCGGCTGGCGAGGAGATGCAGCTTTGTGGGTGGGCCGAAAGAGTTTTTAAAGGGAAGCGGAACCATTAATGTGAGACTTCGCAATGAGGTGCGTGAGGTAGAGAGGAGGTTCAGCTGCTAACGGGGCTTAATTGACCAGTATGCTATGCATCATCACAGCCCTCGAGAGCATATTATTGTAGAGTGTAGTGGCATACCATCTAGTGTATCTAGACTCCCGCTTATTAAGGATGCGCCGGACAGTATTACGCGGAAACTCCCTGGACATCGCTGATCCTCCCATGCCCATTCCCGTCTGTACAAACGCCATGATTTCTCGATGCGAGCAGTCATCCATTGACTTGAGTACGCTAAAAATCACCGATAACACCGTCGCTAAAAATCAATATAAAGCAAATGTGGAGTGGCTCTTGTCAGGACATGCTCAAGGCAATACCGACTCTAACGCGGATCATGGCTTATAGCACAGCTGCAATGTACAGATTGCAGCGAGTGCTCTGACCCATGACACAAACACAGCCCTCGCGTCTCAAGGCTCTTCCACGCCTTCATCCGTGCTACCGAGCTCGAAGCGCACGCGACTCGTCGTCTTTCGATGCGTCGTCACACGCGTGCGCAGCATTTCCCGCACCACGCGGGCGTCCTGGAGCAGGCTCTCGGTGGACGACGATGAGGCCAGAGCTGAACCTGCCAAAGGCGGCCGATTGTCAAAGATGCCGCGCTACAGCATGTCGTCTTCGGCACGCTTGAGGGTGAAGTTCGGCACTTCATGGAACCACTCGGAGTCCTTATGCCATTCATAGGCCTTGAAGTCGACGCCATACGGCTTCGGCTCGAGGCAGTAGAGCATACCGAGCGGTACGTCGAGATCCGCGACCTCCTCACGCTTCAGACCACGGAAGTAGGCGAGCAGGACGCGCGCAACGGAGCGGTGGCCGATGAGGAGGACGTGGTCAGTCATTCGTTCGAGCTCGACGATGACAGGCCGCAGTCGGTTGATGATGTCAAGGTAGCCTTCGCCACCAGGACCCGGGTAGCGATAGTGAAGCTTGTCGCGCTTGCGGTTGCTGTACTCTTTGGGGAACTGTGACGAGATACAGCTGTAAGTGAGGCCCTCCATGACGCCTGCGTTGAGCTCGTCGAGCATGCGCATCTGTTTCATGTCGTACTCATCCTCATTAAAGTATTCGGCAGTTTCGATGCTACGCTTCAGCATGGAGGTCCAGACACAAAAGCTTTTCGGTTCAAAGCCAGGAGGAATCTCTCCCAGATCTTGCTCAGTGGCATATGCAGGAGCGCGTTCTTCGGAGGGCGATTGTGGTTGGTAGTGCGGATTAGGTGGTGTCACATCACCGGGCTGTGGAGGAAAATGTGTGTTCTTCAGATTTTCGATTTGCTTGCGATCCCACTCTCTCCTCTTCTCGTCCATGAACCTGGCAAGGGACTTTGCATACCGTATTCCCTCTGGTGCAAGCTCGCTATCACCGCCGATCTTGCCAGAAATGTTGTCAAGACTCAAGCCGTGTCTTGTGATCCAGATCTGCCTTGGCGCCAGATTGAAGTTGAGCAAATAGTAGTTGGCCTGCGCAGATAGGAACCCCTTCACCTGGTGGGACACGATCTTGCGACCGACGTCTATCATCTGAATGTATGGCATATTGTTCTTCTCCTCGTAATCGCCCAGGGGCACATACGCCTTCTCATAGACCTTGACACGTTTACGGAAGTCCTCCAAAGCGACGACCGGGTCCATATCTTTGTAGTCTGGCCCGTTCAATTTCAGGCGCATATTGGCCTCGAGAAGGTCTTGATCGACACATCTAGACTCCAGGAAAAGCACGTTGAGGTCTGGTCCAGCGCGCTCCCTTATGCGATCCATGATCATCTTTCGTCGCTCCAGCGTGCTGTTGGTGGCGTCGAGAATGCCTACACTTCCTTCTCCGTCTAGGATGTAGTCAAGCAATTCCTCCAGAGTATCTCGGGCGCACTGCTCCCGAATTTGAGAGGCCTTTTTGTTGTCAGGGTCGAAGAACTCCGCATCCTGTTCCATGGCCGCGTCTTGCTCCTTTTGTGCCAGTCTCATCTCTTCACTGTCGTGATCGTGTTGATCAATCCCATTTATTGATGCAACAGAACCCCGTTCCCGCGTTGTGCTACGTGGCGGGGTTGCAGGTGGCTCCAGCTCTGTCTCACCATTCAAGATGATGCTCGCAACATTATGTCGTCTATGCTCAGACCCAGTTCGCTCGTCGGTTTTCTCAGAGGAAGCGGCCAGATTGAAGTCCGGAATCCCAGGATGGTGCGAGTCCTGTCGCTGCTCACGCGACCCCGGACTCTTCATCCTCTCAAGAGAGTGTGGACCTCCTGCGATCACTCTTCGTCGCTCTCCCACATTGAATATCCTAGTATCATGTTGAAGCCAGTTCATATATCTCGCCAACTTTTTCGTGATATAACTCTTGCCACGGGCGGGAAGACCGACCATTACAATGACCAATTTTGCGCCGACATCGCGCTTGGCGATGCGACCATCTGGAGAGACCTTGCTCTTGGTCAAGCCTGGAATATCGAGGGTTGTTGGCCTCACGCGTGGCGTTGTGGCGCCAGATCGTTCACGCATTGGTAGGCCCAAACTGAGTGGTGTTGAACCATCCACCGAGGGTGGTTGAAAATAGTCGCCTCTTATGTTAGGGCTGCCCGGTGCTGTTGTTGTGGGCGTATCATTCATGGCCCTGGTTGCTCCATTGAAGTCCGAGAGGCTGCCATTCAGAGCAGCTGCGAGAGAACCACCACTCATGGGAGTCAAACCCTGTGGTTGCGGAGGCACATGTTTGTCTGCTTGTGCATGGTCAAACTGTCTCGCACTGATCCCGTGAGCATTCATGCTTGCTGACAGGGTCTTATCCAGTTCGTCCCGCAGCATCTCCACATCTTGCTGGTCGTGAGCAACAGCCTCTTCACTCTGCTGACGTTTCAGCTCGTGGAAGTGTGTGTTGGAAGCCATAGCTTTGCGAGCTAGAACGCTCTGCTGTGACTGTCTTCGTCGGAAATGGCCGAGAGGACTCTCGTCAGCCTTGGTGCAGGTGCAGTTACCGGCAGCGTGAATGTTGTCTTCCCATGCCGTCGTCGTCTTGTGGGGCATCACCACTCTGCTGGAGTTGTAGAAGAGTTATAGAGATGTTGAAGAGGATCGAAACTGTAAGCAGCTTATGATGCAATGTTGCAGGAGTTCCTGACTGTTCGCCGATCGTAAATTGAGTTGAGCCGGCCTATACCCTGTAGCCCAGGAGGAGATCTGCTACCCACAGCCGGCAAGGTGCAAACAAAGACGAAAGGGATACTCGGTGTATATGTCGCGAGCGTTGTAAGGTGGAGGAGATGGTGAGATAAGGTGGAGGACGAAGATGCAGCTGTCGACCTGGCCGGACCGAACGCTGACCGATTTCGCTGAGGACAGCGGATGACTCTGACTGGATGAGGCTGAAAAGAGTTTATGTTGGATTTGGTTTCGCGCGTGGCGTTCAACAAGCTTCGGCTGGTACACGTGCTGCGCTAGACGTCGGCAGTCTCGGGCCCGATCAGCCACAAACGTTCTGGCTCAAACGCTAGAAGGCTGCTATGCTGTAGTCTATAGTTTGTACATGTATGTACTTTCGGACTGTCAGATACGGAATTGCACTGAGACAGACAAGACTACATCCTACGCACCCGATATCATGTCGGGCAAGGCTGCTATTGCAGTGATGAGGAAGCCTGAGGGAACAAAGGCGCAGCGCCACGAAACTTTGAATATTCTGGAAGAAGTCGCCACGCTCCTGGTATCCTCCCTCGAATGCAGCTCGAAACTATAGTCTGACAGCTTACTTGAGGTCTATAGAGCACCATCCTTGATCTTGAGGGATTGGCTTTGTGAATAAGACTGCTTGAGATGGGAATGGATCCTGAAGCGTTGGCGGTAAGTGTGTATAAGCTTGAGCTTGACACGGACCGCTGTGCCTAATTTCTATTCTTACATCTGTTCTTACATCTATGCAGAACACTGTCAGCAGATCATTGGTCCAATATCCTGAGAAGATTTTGATTCAGAATCAGAATATGGGAACCCGTGGCGCACTTTAGTGTGCTGTCTCGGTGGAAGCAAAGATCTGAATGACGGAAGTTGCAGCACTGCATGCAAGAAGAAAAAAAGAACACGAGTTGACGAGGAAGCATAACATGATTCCTTGCTATGAGCTTCTTCCCTATGTGTCTAACGCTTCGTATCTGCTTGTGCTGAGCACAAATCAACGGTCAACTGCATCATGAAGGCATCAGGCATCGCGGCAGGGCACAGCCTGATGCCAGCCTTGCCTTATCACAGGTGGCAGTGCTTCGCTGTTGCTGCATACAAGTGCGCATGCATGATGCACACAACCGCGTAACACGTCACAGCCGTCTCACCGGTCCATGGACCTTGTAGTGTTCAGCACTGTATATTTGAACCCTTCTCCGTCGAACGGCTGAAGATTGGCACGCCCGTTGCTCCATACAAACACCATTTTCTTGCCAACATGTCTGCTGTAGAGCTCCAATCTCAAGACCATCGAGATCTGCTCGACATCATCGACAAACTTCGATCTTTGGGGATTGCTCGATACGTTGATCTTCCTCAAATCGTGGTCTGCGGTGATCAATCTTCTGGCAAGAGCTCTGTTCTTGAAGCTATCTCCGGTCTCTCATTCCCAGCCAAAGACAATCTTTGCACACGATTCCCGACAGAACTGGTACTTCGCCGTGATACTGAATCTGGTGTCAAAGTTTCCATTATTCCTGGCCCCAATAGAACTCTACAAGAGATCGCAGATTTGTCTAGTTTTGATCATGAAATCAACATCGGCAAACCTGACCTGTCGAGTGTCGTCGACCAAGCAAAGAAAGAGATGGGCATTTCAGAGGAGAAGAAATTCAGCGACGATATCCTTCGTGTCGAGCTGAAAGGTCCAGATCAGCCACATTTGACACTTGTCGATTTACCTGGACTCTTCCGCGCTGGCAGCCGGGATCAGACTGTTGATGATGCGACCGTCGTCCAGCAGATGGTACGGAATTACATGGGCAAGCCGCGAAGCATCATTCTAGCTGTTGTGTCCGCCCAAAGTGATTTCGCACTGCAACCAATCACGGAACTGTCGCGTGAGCTGGATCCAGATGGTCATCGTACGTTGGGACTCATAACCAAACCCGATACATTGCCCAAGGGATCCGATAGTGAAGCCTCGTATGTCGCCCTGGCACAAAACAAAGATGTTGTGTTTCATTACGGCTGGCATGTCCTCCGAAACCGTAGCTACGTGACTCGCAATGCCTCTTCGGCGGAACGCGATCGAGACGAGAGTACTTTCTTCGCCGATGGTCTGTGGGCGCGGCTTGATCCTAACACGGTTGGCATCCATGCGCTACGACCACGCCTAAGCATTCTGCTCAAAAACTTGATCCTTCAACAGCTGCCAAGTCTTATTCGCGATGTTTCGTCTGGCCTGGATGAGTGTCAAGATCAACTGCAACGCCTTGGCGGACCCCGCGGAAGTATCCTCGAACAGCGACAGTATCTACGTCAGGTCAGCTGGCGCTTTTCTCTCTTGATGAGGGCTGCTGTGGATGGTTTCTACAGCGATACTTTCTTCGGATCTGCAAGCATAGACATTGACTATCAAAAACGCTTGCGAGCAGTTGTCCAGAACGAGCTGGAATCTTTCGCCGAAAACATTCGCCTTGGAGGTCGCTCTCAGATCCTTGACGATGAAGAATTGGAGTATGCAGGAGATAAAAGCTCTTCCGCGCGCGTCACTAGAAGCGAGTATCTTGCGCACGTGGAAACATTGATGCGAAGAAGTCGAGGTTGCGAACTGCCCGGCACCTTCAATCCTTTGATCATCGGAGAGCTTTTCCGTGAACAATGTCAACCGTGGGAAGAAATTGTACAACGTACGCAGGACACTATCATCGAGGCCAGCCGCAGGGTCACGAGAATGATCATGGATAGTGTTGTCGTTCCCGAGATTTTCAGTGCTATATCTGCCCAGTTGAACCAGAAGATCGACGAGATAGAGTCCAGTGTGCAGTCCAAGACGGAGGAGATGCTGCAGCCTCATTTGACTGGCCATCCGATAACCTACAACCACTACCTGACTGACACTGTGCAGAAGATCCAGAGCGAGCGAAGTCGTAGAACAGGCATCCAGGTCAACATGAAGACCTATTCAAGCCAGCTGGCCACGGACTACATGCAGGCTTACTACAAGGTGATTTCAGTCGGAGCATCGGGATGATGTCGTATTACTGACGTTCTCGCAGGTCGCCATGAAGCGATTCGTCGACGACGTGAGTGCCTTCTCGATCGAAGAGCAGCTGATGCGCCGACTTCCTCAACTTTTCAACGTGGATGCCGTCGACCAGCTTTCCGATGATGAGGTAGGCGCTCTGGCGTCTGAGAGCGCAACCACTGTGTCCGATCGCAAGCATAACGAAGAGAAGCTCGCTGCGCTCGAGGCCGCCATGCAAGAGCTTCAACGACTCCACAAATACCATGATGTGCGATCAGGTAAGTTTCGTGGTAAGTTATGCAGATGTCGGTGGACACTAACCAGTAGACAGATGTGCCGAAGACGTACGAGAATGCAATAAATGAAAGTTTTTCGCCAAGCGCTTCCCTAACCCCAAAAGAGCACTATGGTGAGCCGCCTACTCCTCAGCCTCACAGCAGCGACGATTCGGAGCAGCCGGTAGAAGTGACTCTGGTTACTTCGGGGCTCCAGGCAGATCCACCATCCGACGATGGGTTTGCAGGCTTTGGGGCGTCAAGCTCGAAGGTGAAGAAGGGTAAGAAGAAGCGATCGAGTGGACTCTACTGAGACGTGAGTACTTGAACGAGCAAGGATGTCCTTTCTCGTGATCACTTTCGGTATTCTCCCACAAGACTAGGTAGTGCTGTTTGCTGCGGACATGGCGTGGTCATGTCGATTATTGCTCCACAGATTCTCATCGGATAGATAAGGTCATGTATGGAGTCTGAATGCTGGGTTCATGATGCTACTTTGTGTTGTCACATCAAAGTCTTTCAAAGTCTTGTGGGCTTATATTCATGTCCTTGCTCCCTGTGATGGGCGTGCGTCGGTAAGTAAACCTTAGATCACTGCCGTCGTCTGCGCAGAGCTCATTAATGTAGTGGCAACGGCCAACCAAATGTTGTATTAAAGGCCAAGGTATGGCGCATACTAGAGCGGAATGGCCGGACCATCAAATACTGTATCCGGTGATGTCTCAGTATGTCTGGGTGGCCAGCGCGTTCGTGAGACGTTTATAAACATATCGCGTTGCATTGACATGATCCTGGATTCGCTGATTGTGTACGAAGTTGATGATGGTGCTCGAGGATTCGTCGTGGCGCAGCGGCCTAAGACTCCCCCAAGCTACATCATCATTCTTGGATGGGAAGCCAGTTGGCTATAGACTGTTCCTTCCATTCTTGATAGCGTACTGAGGCCGCCTTGGCCAATCCAGTCGTGATTGTGATCGTCGTACTAAGGACGTCGTTGCAGCAAAGTCAGCACATTGAATCACGTCGGCGTACTTGGCACCTTGGCCCGCTTAGTATCTCTCAACAATTCCACGAGACCATCGGAGGAGTCATTCACTGCGAGGGCCATACATTGAGCGACTGCTTCAGGAAAATCTATACATGTAGTCTACAAGTAATCCTCATCAATGGTTGCCCAGGGATCTTTCAGAAACAATCATCAGTGCTATGCCAAACGCCAATGCGGATCAAGAACATACACCCGTCTTCAATGCTGCCTGTCGTCATCATCGTTTGTGTGCCGATGGCTGAGTCGCCGCATGATACTGCTTCTGCGTGGGTTTGCGTGCTGTGAATTTCCATCTCCACAATCTACACGCCGATGCCATTTCCTCGACCTTCGTCTCGAGAGCTGCATGGGACGTATCTCTGCTATCCCAAACTCTGCGTCTCCTTGCTGTTGATGAGAGTCCTAACCTTGGTGCATCCCCTGCCTACCGACCCACCATACCACTCTGCGGAAGTAGTGACCAACGAAGCTTTCGGTATAGTATTCGTGCTGCGCGCTGTGTTCGCTGACCAGATTGTGAGCCAGCTCGTGACACAACGTGATCCACCAGTAGGCCATGGCTTCAACTTGGCCGTCCATGGTATGCACATCAGCAAGGTGGAGTTGCTCGAAGTAACGCAAGTTACAGAAGATGGAGCCATTGAGATTGAACGCGATGGCACTGCCAGAGTCGTCGTGGTAGATGTTGAGCGTCTTCGTGTCCAATTCGAATAGAGTGGCGGCCTCTCCAAGTAGAGCAGCGAATGTCTCCAGGCCCTGCATGTGCTGTGCCATGAAGTCTGTCGCGGAGATCGCAGTACCGCCCGCGCGAGACATAAAGACTTTGATAGCGCTAGCACCTACTTCCGAGATGTACTGGAGGTTGTGGCCTGGTTTACTATCGCAGTATGTAGGTGTCTCCTTGATGTCGTTGGTCTGCGGCGGCGAAAAAAGTGAGTTCGAATTGTAGGCCCGAGATGCTTTGATCGCACTTTGCAGATTCTGCTGCAGATCTCGTGGCGAGGTCACCACTTCCGTGCCAGGCGTGATGGTTCTGCCAGGACGAGGATCCTTCGTCTGGTAAGGCGGAGGAATGTCATTGCTTCCACCCAAGAAATGTGACAGCTGATTTGGCATATGCCCGCCATTACCCAGAAGATTCTGCATTTGCTGACCCATTTGACCACCAGCATTGAGTCCCAGTTGCTGTCGAATATTGCTGAAGATGCTGTTCTTCTTCCCCTTGTTCGCAACAGGCTGCTCAGGTGAGCTTTCGAATGCTCCAGGCATCGCAAGTGTTCGTTCCGGCGTCATCGGAGAGTCGTCATGAGGGTCAGCTGCGCCATTCGTGATGACCTTTTGATCTTGAGGATATTGAGGTGTGCCATTTGTGATCTGCCTCTGCTGATTCTGAGATACAGACGCTTCAGCTACAAGTCGCCGTTGCTCGTCTTCGCGGCGTCGACGTTCGGTCTCGGCAATCCGTGACTCGGCCTCCCGTAGCTTGAGGATTCGGTCGACGTTGTAACCTTTGATCTTGAGTTTACGAAGATCACTAGCTATGATCGTTTCGAGAGCAAGAAAGTCCTGCTGCTTGGGTCGCTTGATCAGAAGTGGCATCACAGCCTTGCTGACCTCGTACAGGTCGTGGACCTTGGTCACATATAACACGGCTTCTTTCTTAGAGACACGCTGCAATGTTGCTGTGCGTTTCTCCACGGCCTGCACTCTATAACCTTTCAGCCTTCTCGTGACCTGGAGGAACTCTGTACACTTGACAGTGACATTTTGCTCTAGCCATTTGGCATCATGTCTAATGACGTCCGCTGGGTGGTCATGCAAGAACAGCCGGCAGCGTTCGCCCATCAATTTATGTAGTTTCTGTGCGGACGACTGATCATGGAGCATAGAACCGATCCGTTGATCTTCCTCCACCAGGTCGCTGATGTATGGCGTCTCAAGTGCTGCATACAGGCTTTCCACCTTCTCTTCTTGCGGTGCTGCCAGTAGTGTTGAATGGAAGAGTTGGTATGTTCCGAAGTCATCCACGATGACTAAACTCGATGCAGTGGCGAGAGAGTATTCTGTAATGAGTGTTGGATCTTCGTCAAGCTCTCGAAGCTTTTCACTCCCACCTGAGGCGAGTTGTGGTACCTCCTTTACTGCAAGCAAGCACGGCGTAGTTTTCAACTGCTGCCATAAGCTTCGGTCCTTTTTCAACACAGCAGTCCTCTCGGCGATCTTGGCAAGGAGTTGCATGTACTTGTCCGGGCCCAGCGTCTGCAAGAGGCGCGAAGGCTGAGCTACAAGCATGCCAGCCAACTGTGCAATGTCCGGCTCGTGCTTGCAGCCGATACGCAGCAGAAATGTGTTGGCTTCATCACCAAAGTCAATGAAGTCGAAGATTTCACCATACGTCTCGTTATCGCCTATGAAACAGGCTCGCGGCGACACATGGCGAACTGACATTCTCTTCTCCTTGCTACGATCGAAGACCGGGATGATCCTGGCGTCGCCGAGTCTATTTACGAGATTACCAGCCGTAGGAATCTCGTTCAAGCGGCCTGAAAAGTATGCAAAAAGAGTCCGGGCGGAGGACGCATCGGTAGGAGGAGATTTGATGAGCCGATCAACGCAAACATCAATCGGAGGATTCAATGCGACACCAAACATGGCATGGTGGGCCTGCAGGTCTTGTCTCAGAACACGAAACTTCAGCACAGCCGCTTGAGGATTGGCGAAGCATTGCGATGGCTTGCAGACAAGGTTGTTTGCTTCTCCAGGAAATGGCTGAACCGGCAGGAATGCCTTGTCGATCGTACTCATAGGGTATTGACCATAACCATTCCGAGCGTGGTTGACCAGAAAGTATCGAATAGCATGCGCTTGCAAATCGCTCTTAGCGATGGCTTGGCTGAGAATGTCGACCAGAACAGGCACTGGAGGAAATGGTAATAACCCAAGGGACTTCATGAACCGTCCCTCTGGACTTTGAGCACGATAGACCCCTGGCCAATGAAGGAGCGGTAATCCAAGCTTTCCAATCTCTTCATCCGGTTCGTACAGCTCTGAAAGACGATATAGTTTGCTAGTGGCAGCCTTCTCACCAGGTCCGAGTGACGCTGTGCAGATTGGTGTATTGCGTAGCCTCTTAAGGTCATCTTGGGGGATGTCGTCTTTCACGCTGACGAGATATTTGATCAAGTCAACATGGCTCCATTTGCCCTCTTCGCTCGTTGGTGTGGCCGACTTGGCCATCAGCCGGTCGAAAACAACGTTGAGCTCCACAGTCTTCCGCACTCCTAACGCCGATAGAAACTTTTCTTTCGTGCCTTGTAGGCCTGTGATTGTAGGCAAATCATCGAAGAGCTTGACACTGGCAAAGTAGGCTTGTGGAGGCTTTCGCATGCCCAACTTGGTCGGGATAACAGTACGTGGTGCAAGCAGCTCAATGACGGTTCCTTTCGACGACAGTGAAAGCGCTTCCCATGCCTTGGATATGACAGGAAGCACTTGGGAAGCAACGGCAGGCGATCCCGTGAGACTCTGGCCTGGGCCGAATGCGCGTCCATCGTCTTGTACAACCCACCGTAGCCAAGGGACAATCTGGAGCTCTTCCCAGCCTATCGATAGCAACTGTGCTGGCTGCAAGCCTTTCGTGAGACGATATGGGATTGTGTCTGGAGGAACCGGCAAGTCTGATGGCATGCGTGCTGTGCTCACAAAAGTTTTGACTTGTCCCAGTTGTAGCACGGGACTGGATGACGTAGCAATGAACTCCTCCTTGATGCTCGCTACGGTGCCATTGAAGAGCGACTGCACAGCACTTGCGTCCATGTCCCTATTGGAGACTTTGGTGCATGCCCACCGCACAAGCTCAATCACCTGCTGCTCGGTCAGCGCTTGTGCCTCCAGCTCTTTCTTGATGTCTCCGGTCGTAATGTCAGAAAGCAGACCATAGTCCCGTAACTTCGTTAGGAACCCATTCGCCTGGTTCATCAGATCGTCGGGGATCACGGGAATGCCTTCAACGAAGCTAAGGTCTTCGGTGGCAACGCGAACTTCTTGGCTAGGTAGCACACCCCGAGTACTGAGGATGTCGATGCTTGCTCTCGTGTCACAGATCCAGAAAGCCTCTTCGATGTACTGACCCACTTTAGCCGAAGGTGTCGACTCGTCAAAGCTGTACTGTTTGCAAGTATGAACCGCAGCAGGCATGAGAGCCTTGAGGTCGTCCTTACTCATCTTTTTGCGACCATCAACGATCATCATCCGATCCAGTTTCACCTTCAAGTCTGCCATCGCACCTGTGTAGGCGATCCTGCAGGCGATGCCAGCAACTCGCAACATCTCGATGTTCCAGTCCCGGACATACCGTGCGTTAAGGTCGATACTTTCACGCTCGACCGTAGGGATGACACTTGGGGCCGAGATATGAGCCAGCAGGCCGGTGGTTTGTGCGGTTGGGAAACCAATGAAAATCTTCCCGTTCTTGGTTGGAGTGACGAAAGCAAATATCTCGCTCGCCTTCTTCGAACCTGTGCCACTCATCGTAGACGCCGATGCCGAGGACTCGTCGTAGTTGGACGTCAGAATGGCAATTTTAGTGTTCTTGGGGGGCGGTTTCTTCGTAGCCCGCTCGAGCTCTGCGGCGAGTGATCGAGATACAAATGTGCGAACGTATACTGTGCTCAAACGTAGAAAGACTGTTGCTGTGTTAAAGCCGGCTAGATCTTCGACGATAGCTTGTTGTAGGACCTGCTCATCTCTCTGTGCCTTTTTTAAGGCTGGTGTAGATGTTGCGGTTCCCATTGAGAGTTTACTAAACCAGCTTCGCAAAGAACCACCTGCATCTGACTGTTGTGGCTGTTGCTGCACAGTGCTGTTGGTGACGGCTACTGTCGTGCGATCCCAACCTACAACATTCATCCAGCGGGCATCAATCTGCGCGTTCTGATGTTCCACAGCAGTGATCTTCATTAAACCGTCCTTTGTCGTGGGGCTCACGTTCTTGGGGATGTCGACGCTTGCTCCTGGTGACATTTTCTTATTGAGGGTCAAGACATTGTAGTCGTTCAGAAACAACTCAATGCACTCCAGGCCGACGAATGTGAGACTTGTTGCAAGAAATTGACAGATACTCAACAACTGTGGCACGGGAGTCGTCGCATTTCGATAGTCTAGTAAGAAGGTGGTACCTGCATCTGCTTGATCTGAAGATAGCTTGCCCCGACGCGTGAACAGACTGTCCTTCTTCCAGTAGAATGCCATGCTCTCCAAGCCTGAGCTTACGAACGGCGTCTCGCAGTCTGCGAAGACACTATAAAATCCGACACCAAAAGCTCCAATCTTAGTCTCGTCGGGATTGCCCTCAGCGATGCGCTTCAACCTCGCCCAATCTTGATCACGGAAACGTTCTCCATCATTGGACACGAGCAGTGTCTTGAGAGTGTGATGTTGAACGACATGCTTCAAATGTTCTCCCCTATCCTGGCTTTGTGGGAGTGGAACAGTGGCGGATGGGTGTGTCTCGAAGCGAATCGTGACCTTCTTCGCTTGAGCATCGGCGGCATTTTGGATGAGTTCTCGCAGAGTGGTCCACTCTCCCGAGTAGCGAGCAAGGACTTTGTCGATGAGGGCGCGTGTATTGACGGTTACAGCTTCTTCATCCTCTTGCGAACCCATAGTCTGCTCGCGCAGACGAGCGTAGGCGGAAGACATGCTGGAAGGTAGTTGCTGTTGGCCGACTACCAGAAGTGGCGTCTATAACATGACTGTAGGGAGCGAAGCGGAAATAGATATGCGAGGACGCTAAATGTGTCGGCGGCGTAGAAGGCGACGGAAGATCTTGAATGCTGAGGCTGTGAAGAGTACTAGGTCAGCTGAGGTTGTGTAGATGTATTAATGTAAAGTCCGTGTACGTGAATCCATTTGGTACCTGAGGCGACATCCAAATGTGGCGATGACATGATGTCGGGCATTCACATGTCAATACGCGTGACAGCTGGGGTAGCCTGTCGGCAAACCTTCCCTGCACGCACAATTATAGAGCTCTGGTTTGTTTGGAGGGGACAATATAATTCCAGCCTCTGAGCAACGGCACAAGATTGTTGTTTGTACTTCGATACCTGCTAGCGATCCCACTCTTCCACTTCATCTAACACTCACTTCGACCTGCGCTCGCTCTCACTGGAAGACCGTGCTTTTGGGAGCAGTATCCTTAGCAGGAACGGTGCAAGCTCGATTCTCTGAAGCTATGGCGGTGGACATCCAAAACATTGCCAGTCTGCTACAGTCCAGTCTCCAACCAAGCCAGGCCAGACAATGTAAGCGACAAGACAAGCGTTCGAGCTCCTCACATATCTCCAAACAACTAACAATTTATGCGAAATCAGCTGAACTGTCACTACGAGAACAAGAGGCCAAACCTGGCTTCTCACTTGCGCTTCTCCAGATTGTAGCAACAGAATCGTTCCCCCAGAACACTCGATTAGCTAGCGCCCTCTTCTTCAAGAACTTCATAAAGCGCGGCTGGGTCAACGAAGATGGTAATCACAGGCTACCACAGTCTGAAGTGACAACGATCAAGAGCGAGCTGATCGGACTGATGGTAAAGGTGCCCTCTAACATCCAGGCACAACTAGGTGATGCAATCAGCGTCATCGCCGACAGCGACTTCTGGGAGAGATGGGACACTTTGGTGGACGATCTAGTCTCACGATTTACACCGGACAATGCCGCCGTCAATAATGGTGTTCTACAAGTTGCACATTCCATATTCCGGCGGTGGGAGCCTCTTTACCGGTCTGACGATCTATACACCGAAATCAATCATGTGCTGTCCAAATTTGCTGCACCATTTCTCCAACTATGGCAAACCATCGATCAAGCTATCGAGCAGAATCAAAGCAATCCTGCAGTGCTCAAGGCACATTTCACCACCCTCGACCTCATTCTCAAGCTCGTTTATGATCTATCCACACACGATCTCCCACCACAATTCGAGGAGAACTTCGCTGCAATCAGCACACTATTGCACAAGTACCTCACCTACGAAAACCCTGCACTAAGCACAAACGATGAAGATGAGCCAAGCCCACTGGAGGAAGTACGAGCTGGGGTGTTCTCAGTATTGGTGCTATACACGAAAAAGTTTGAAGAGGACTTCAGGCCACACCTCAACCAATTCATAGGGACGTCATGGAATCTATTGACTTCCTTGGGATCGGAGGCGAAATATGATGGTGTGGTCAGCAAAGCTCTCGAGTTCTTGACAGTTGTAGCAAGTGTACGCC
Organism: Microcyclospora tardicrescens; assembly: GCA_003012245.1. Taxonomy (NCBI): domain Eukaryota; kingdom Fungi; phylum Ascomycota; class Dothideomycetes; order Capnodiales; genus Microcyclospora; species Microcyclospora tardicrescens. The sequence continues at coordinate 71,818 of PXOE01000082.1, forward strand.
AGCATGCTGAGCAGTTCAACAACGCCGATGTATTGGGACAAATCACCGAGAAAGTCGTGATACCGAACCTCTCATTGCGTGAGTCAGATGTCGAACTTTTCGAAGATGAACCTATTGAGTTCATACGACGTGACCTCGAAGGCGCCGATGAGGGTACCAGGAGGAAGGCAGCAACAAGCTTTCTCCGCACTCTGATGGAGCAATTCGAGAAACTCGTCACAGATGTTGTATCACACTACATCGACCATTTCCTGAAAGAGTATGCCAAGGACAAGTCAGCAAATTGGAAGTCGAAGGACGTGGCGGTTCATCTCTTTTCTTCCATCGCCGCAAAAGGTGTTGCAACTATGGCCAAGGGTGTGCTCAGCGTCAACTCGCACGTCGATGTGATAGATTTCTTCGAGAAACACGTCGCGGAAGATCTCACAAATGCCTCCTCCGAGCCATTGCTGAAGGTTGATGCAATCAAGTATCTGTATCTCTTCCGCAGCATCTTATCTGCGCAGCAATGGCAAGCAGCATTTCCACTCCTTGTCCAACATCTCAACTCATCGGTCTATGTGGTGTACACATATGCCGCGACCGCGGTCGATCGTGCCCTATATCTTACCAATGAGCAACGGCAACCCGTCATTCCTCGCGAGTCTATCGTCCCACTTGCGAAGGATCTTCTACAGCATCTATTCACGCTTATCACCAAAGATACCAAGCCCGAGAAGGTCCAGGAGAATGAGTTCTTGATGAAGTGTGTGATGCGAGTGCTGATCGTCATTCGAGACGGCGTCGTGCCTTTAGCAGACATGGTAACCACTAATCTCGTCAACATCACCAAGGTCATTCGACACAACCCTTCAAACCCTGGATTTTGCTACTATCATTTTGAGTCGCTTGGCGCCTTGATCCGCTTTGTTGCACCTGCGCAGCCCGAGAAGATAGAAAGCAGTCTGTTCCCTGTGTTCATGGAAGTCTTGCAAGGGAACGTGGAAGAGTTCTCACCATACATCTTCCAACTCTTCGCTGCCATGGTTGTTACAGATCCATCCGCCAATCTATCGCCGAACTTCCAGCAGCTCATTCAGCCAATACTTGTGCCAACTCTGTGGAATAGCAAAGGCAATGTTCCGGCCCTCAACCGACTGCTTTGCAATATCCTTCCGCGTGGCGCTGCTCAGATCTCTGCGGCTGGTCAGACGGAAGCAGTGCTCATCATATTCCAAAAGCTTGTCTCGAGTAAGGCATATGAAAGTCATGCAATGGATCTCATTGAAACCGTTGTCACCTCGTTCCCACCAGCAGCCCTTGAGAACTTCTGGGTACCAATGTTTCAGCTAATGCTGACCCGGCTGTCGAACTCAAAGACAGAAAACTTCACGCAGCGATTCGTGAGATTCTATCATCTCGTTTCAGCGAACACAGAAAAAGGACTAGGTGCAGATTTCTTCATCGCAACCACCGACAAAGTCTCCAAGGATGCCTTCACCCCACTCTACATTAGCATCATCTTGCCTGACACGCAGAAGATCTCTCGCCCGACTGATCGCAAGACGGCAGTCATTTCACTGACCCGCACACTTGCCGACTCGCAGGCCTTTGTTGAGCGTTACTCCAAGAGAGGTTGGACCATAACCTGCCAGGCGCTTCTCAAGCTGCTCATCAATCCACCACTTCCAGTCGCAGCCGACGATACCATTGAGGACCGTGACGTGGACGAGCTCGGGTTCGGCGCCGCCTTCACGCAACTCAACACATGCAAGCGTCCTGCCGTCGATCCCTGGCCGCAGGTTGTGGACGTCAAGCAGTGGGTGGGCGCTACCCTTCGTGACGCCGACCAGCGGCATAAGGGACGAATTGGTCAATTCGTCGAACAAAAGCTGGATGCGCAAGAAAAGGCCGCGCTACAGCTGGTCATGAGTTCATAAATCTAGATATTCTCCAGAACCAAATTGAAAGTTCAAGGAGCATACTTGTTGATGTGCTTAGCCAACAGAAATAGTAGATGTGAGACATGTTTATGGTTTCGATATGAACTGTTCCTCTCTCACAATGAGTTGTGCTCTTGGCAATGATACACCACACACGTACAAAGTTTGGTCACACAACCTCTCGCTTGATGCAGTGTACATGAAGATACAGACACGGACCCTGATGTCAAGGGTGGACGGGCTTGCGCTTGCTATGTACTCACGTTCCAGGTCAATCAGGCATTTGGGGCAGCATGTGTAGGGTTCACAACGTGGTCCGGTGCCTGAACTGATGATGCAGCCACCATATTTACGTACTCCAGCATGAAGCTATATTGGAATGACTTTACGCGATTCTTGTCGTGTGAAGAGGGTGGCCGCAACCATTGCGCCTCTTAGAAAGCTTTCTCTTTCCCTCCCAGCTGTTCCTCACCGTCTGGGACTTTGTAAAGTCGCTGGCTTGGGCGGAGTTCTGTGAGGAGATGCGAAGTTCTTAACAGGAGGCAGCGATCCCACAGCCAAACCGGGACTTTGCATACCCGCATCATCACCGTGGGGCCGGACCCAATCTTGAGTGTCTTGCAGCAGATCCGCAAGCACAGTATCCTTGTGGTTAGCCAGCATGTCCGAGATGCTATCTGCAGAGCTCTTCTTCAATTTCCCAAAGCGCTTGCGGATCTTGTGCTCGTTGGTCCAGAAGCTGTGCTCGTGGGTGACGAAGACCAGAGAATGGCTGTAATACCATGATGCGAGTTGATCGTTCGTTGGTGAGCGCACACTCATGAACGCCACGTCTTGGACGAACGAGATTGCGCGTGTCAGCCGAGCTTGTGCCCGTTGCTCGTGAGCGCGGATGAAGTTGACGATTGCTCCGTGGCCGGTATTGGTACCCATGACGAAGACGTGTGTGCTGTCGTTGAGCTCGATATAGTTATCCCACAGGTAGCTGAGCAACGTCTCGGCTTCTTTCGTTCTGGCTTCAGCTGTATCGGCTTCCTCGTGCCCATCGCTGTCGTCTATATCAGTCACATACTTAGGCAGATTCACATCGATCACTGCGAAGCCTTGTTTGACCGCCCAGTCGATGTATGTCTTGATAACATCAGTCTTGAGTCACTGTCAGCATGTGCTGGATATACGACTCTTCCAAAGTACGTACCACCCATGTGTTGTGGAGCTCCACCTTCCCTGTCCTCGGATCAGGCGATGCAAGCATCTCTGGAGCATCATGAAGGATTACCAGCAGAGGCTTTGCCTCGGTGTAGTCTGGTCTGAGGAATGTCAGCATACCTCTGTATTTCATGGTCGTTCTTCGTAGTACTCACGTAGCGAGAACCTGGTTCTCGAACGATTTGGATATCTGCGCCCGATGGATGAACAGAGGCGTCATCTCGTATTTTTCCCATAGCTTGGAGGCCTGCCATGATCGCACTAGGTCATGCATCCTTTCCCCATGACCATGTGGTCTCAACTCGGACAGACGAGTGTTGGGATCTTTAGGATGTAGGCAACTCCAAAACTTGCTTTGCTGACGAACGACAAGTTTGACGACATCTACGCCACTCGTCGTTGGCTCCAGGTCAATCAAACGATCGGGAGGCTCGCCCATCAGCGTTCTCGCCACTGCTGTTGCTGATCGAGCAATGGAATCAAGATTGTAGCCTCCCTCCAGACATACGACTACCTTTCCATCGGCCAGCGACATCAGCATATGTGTCATATGCGCATATCCAGCAGGGGACACGTGGCATAGTCCCAGCATGTCGCCCTCGGCCGCATCGAAACCAGCCGCGATGATGACCAGATCTGGATCAAACTCCTGCGCTATGGGCATGATAACTTGCTGAAAGGCGTAGATGTAGTCTGCATCGCCCATGCCAGTCTTGCGCCACGGAATGTTGACATTTCGCCCGAGACCTTCGCCCTCCCCACAGTGAGCGTGGTCGCCATAAAAGAGACGATCGTCCCGATATGATCGTTCAGGATAGAAGTTACCTTCCTGATGAACGTGCAGAGAAACGTAAAGGACATTTGGGTCCGAGTAGTTCGCTTGCTGGATGCCGTTTCCGTGGTGAACATCCCAGTCCAAGACGAGAACTTTTCGACACTTTTCTCCAAATTCTGCTTGACACACCTTCAACGCAATGCTGACGTTGTCGTAGAAACAGAAGCCTTTCACATCCTCGCGCTCCGCATGATGCCCTGGCGGTCGTATTACCGCAAACACATTCTTGACCTTGCCAAGGAGTACGGCACGACAAGCTTCTATGGCGCCGCCAGCTGATAGCGCAGCACAATACGGGGTGGAGGGCGAGAGGTAGACAGAGTCCATCCGCCCATATTCAGGATGTTGATTCTCATGGACTAGTTGGTCCGGCGTAAAATGCGTTACCGACTGTATCCAGTCCCAGTGTTTCTCGGTATGGACTAAACAGACTTCTTCTTTCGTTACTAGACGGGTATCGATTCTGCCCATCATCCATCTGGGGTCCTCCGTTGAACCCGGTCTCCATACAAGACCCGCAGCCACGAAGGCTTCGAAGATGGCATGTATACGACGCGGATCCTCTGGATGGATGTCTGTTTCAGAGGGTATAGTCTCAACATGGAATCTCATGCGCACATCATACACTAATCCTGTCTGAGCACTCGCGTAAGGTAGAATATCGCTTTTTGGCGGTCTCGGGGCATCCACGCGCCCAGTCAGATGCTGGTCGTGTGGGGTGATGGCTTCTGATTCTCTTTTCACCCCGTAGCCTTTGAGGAGAGGTGCACTGAACTTTGACATGCTGTCTGAGAGCTCAGACGACATGGCCATTACATTTTCAGTAGAGGCAAGTATGCCATCGTCCATTAGCACATCCATGCTTTAATGTGAAAGATTGTCAAATGTGGTATTCCTAGTATCGTTAGTCACGTGCTTATATTCCAATTGTCTGCTCCAAATTTAAGGTAGTACAGGGTTGTAGTGAAGGATAAAAGCAAGGCTAGCTTCGTGATTTAGGGGAAAGTAGAGTATGCAACGACAAGTTCCGTGATTGCGGTATAGGTGGAGCTGTGAAGGCGAAAACGCAGATGGCTAGGATAGTGACTATTTAATAGTAGATAAGTAAGACTTACTGCAATCATAGTGTTACTGTTGCTGCTTAGGCGGCGTTGAGCAGCAGCAGCAATATATTTTGCATAGCGGGTTTGCGCGCATAAGCCAGTCGCGTATACTACTCAAGGCTTTGATCAAGTCGATGTGTGTTGTCTTGGCTATGGAAGTTGAGGTTGTTAGCATTAAGACAGTGAGGACTAGAAGTATAGGCAGGTTCGCTTGGCACGTCAATGCTAACGCGTTACGTAATCAGCATATATCTCCTTCACTTGCAACGCACATGCATCATTGTTGCCGGATCTTCATTTGAGCTCACAATGAAGCATTGCCAAGAGTTCACTGACAGCAGCGAATGGTTCATTATGATTGTGGTAGGAACTTTGTTCAGTTTCATCTGTATTGAGTCATTGACCACATATGCAGTATGACCAAGTCTATTCATTGCGAAGGCCACCTTGATCACCACCGTATTTCACTGTTACCAAACAGTAAGGCGTAGCCTCAAGATGAACAGACCTCTATGGCTTTGCCTTGATTTGTGGTACTACCCACCACTCATGATATCGTTTTCCAGGCGGCGTGATGCTAAGCTCGATGACATCCCCGAGATCATTCTCCCCGTCATCCTTTCCCTTTCTGGCCAGCTCAACTATCCTCAACAACTGTGATGCCTGCACTGCGGTAGCGACGCACGTCGTCTCCCACTGCTTGATCTCCTTCTTCCATTGTTCTTCTGTTCCGACATACTTTCCTTGTTCGGGAGTTACCTTCTTGAGTTGCTGTAGAAGCGCTTTAGCATTCCGAATGTCGTCGTTAATGTCATGGACTGCTTTTTGCAATGATCCTGAAGGTTCCAAGGTTCGTCCAGCTCCTAAAATGTGATCGTTCGTGACAGCTAGAAAAGGTTTCATGCGAGCTTCGTAGAGCAGCTCGTCCACAGCATAGCCACGCTTAGGCGGTTTGATGACCTTCAAGCCGTTGAGGACGCCGTAGAAGCGCGACAAAGCACGCGCCATCGCACAGTCAATACTTCTTCGCAGTTTCAGGCTTCGGATCCAGTCTTGCGAAGCTATGGCTTCAAGAACATATTTCGCATTCCGCGTCTTGGTCAAGCCTTTCATACGATTGAGAAGCACGCCGTCAATCTCATCTACTAACTCACAGGATGCGTTGTTGAACGTGTACAGCAGATGGTACATCTCGGACAGCTCGTCAGGGAGGTAGATGTCAGTCTCGAACCCAAGCTGAACCGTCCATGCCATGAGCTGCAGCTTGTGATATTTCGTCCAAGTCGAAAGGGGTCGGAATTTGTCTGCTGTTTCGGCGCCTCCAAATCGACGCCATGAGTTTGTGACTTCATGCAGCGAGTGATCTACTTTGATAGCTTCGCTCTCGATATTGTCCAAGATGGGGATAGCTTGTGTGAAGGTTCGTCTGATGCGACAACGGTTCTGGCACACCATTCGATACAGATTCATGTATTCGTCAAAGGCTTTGTCCATGAAGGCTTCGATCTGACGAGCGCAAATATGTCTCGGATCTGAAGGCATCTCCACCTGGAAGCTTTGGGGGTCGGCAAGAGGGTCTCCCGCGAGCACAAGCTCTCGTATATCTGTTAGTAGAAGATCAAAGTGTGTTATTTCTTCAGTGATACGATCATCTCCGAACAGAATTTCTTGAAAGAACGCTCGTGCATACGTATTTGGTTGGGGTTCCAGGTAGGAAAAGGTCCATGTTGCTCTTTGCAATGCAGCCGGACTTTGACACACTGACAAGGATGTCAAGTCATTCGCAACTTTTATGTCAGTGAACATCTTAGTCCATCGTCGGCAGGCTTCATCCCACGTCAAGACCAGCATAGGCCGTGGTGGCGTGCTAGTAGCAAGCTGACGCTGCACCTTGTCTGAAAAGGCTTCCGGGATGGGTGTTCCAAGAGCATGAGTCTCCTGAATCTGCCCAACAATCATGTTCATTTCATGCCAACCAAGCTCATCGCTTGCCGCACTGCTAAGAAAGCACTTGCGCAAGCGCAGACGCGAAAGTAGAGCCTGTGATATCGGTTCTGGCAGATCTGTTTCATTCAGCCAGGTGATTGCTTGATCCAGCAAACGGCCTGCTTCGGCATTTTTTAATTTTGGAAGAAGTTCGCGACCAAACAAGTGCGTGACGAAGTCCTCTTCCTCGTAAAAGTTTTGAGATTGTATTGTTTGTAAAACCAGCTGGCAGCACTTGACCTGTCCAATGCAGAATGCTCTCAGCACTTTATTTGTAAGTTGATCACTTATGGGTGGGCTCGAAGAGGCAGCTTCGCCAAGATGGAAGTTGTAGGGATATGCGTTGTCCGGGTTCAACAAACGGTCGATGTGCAAAGAAGAAAATATCGTTTGCGAAAGAGGATATCCTTCATGCCATATGATCTCGAGGTACAATAAGTGGTCCATGATCCAAAGAATTTCTGACGCTTGCCGACCTAGGGTGACCTCAAAATCTGACATGAAACTATCACCGGAAGGAACGTAGCCGCTGTCCATCTTGGAGTCCATGATCTATAGGTGCGGTTAGTGTCTACTCCGAACGAGGTTTGCTTGTAGGGGAACTTACTTCCAAAGCACCGACCGCTTCAAACAAGGTGAAGAATTCATCCTTCACTAATTGGCCACGCTGCAATCTTGTGGCAGCCTGGGCAAAATCTGTGGTCACATCACGTATTCGGCGTCCAAAGGGTAGCGATATGGCTTCACGAGCCTCGCGTGCCAGCCGGTCGACTGCTCTCGAAAGGCTCGTTATCTTGCCTTCCTCAGGTGCATCGCTGCCCTCGCCAGGTACATCTGCGAACATGATGAGCCCATCGACTACAGGTTGGGACAAACATCAACGCCGAATGACTTCAATGGATGATCTTTGTGGTATGAGTGCTGAAGTTCATGTTGACTTGGATGGTCACAGTGAACGCCTCTTTTTAAAGTTGACAGGACAATGCCGAAGCGAGCTAACAAGCTTGACCAAGCACTCAGACATGCAGTACAGTTTCGCAAGACATTTTAAGAGGGCTTCTATGTACAAATCTTACAATCTCATCCTCTAACAGCATAGTAATAGAAGAACTTTGGGCCCTCATTGCGATGGGAAGTACATCCTTTGCCAGTCATGAACTTCGACTCCCTGTATCAAAATGACCCTAAGCCTCAATCACTGCAACACTTTATGCTTGCGCCTGCTTGGCGAACTCGGCCGCGGCGGACTCGTTTGCAGCAGCGACGGACTTGTTCTCGCCCTGTTTGCCGTTCTGCAGGTGTTCAAGTCAGCATTGTATCCGTTTCCAAGCATGCATCGCAGCTATTGCGATCCCAGATTGTACACACCTCCCACTTTGCAAATCTCAGTTCCATCTCTCCTCTCCTCTCAGCAGCGATTCTCTTGTCATCCTTGAGCGACCGACGGACCACGCGCGATGCGATGGCCAAGTAGCGGTTGTAGCTGTTTCCAAAAGACTGTCAGCGTTGAGCCCCTCCACGTCCGTTCCTCCAGCATTGAGTGACAACGTACGTGATCCCAGAGGCTTTCCACGCGAACGGCATTGTGAATATGTGCTGGTGGTGTGATGTTTGTGATGGTGCTTGTATTGTGATCTGGTCCAGCAGAGAGCTTCCATTGAACATGTAGGAGAGGCTCGGGAAAGATCGTGCGGCAGCGCATCACGTGACGGAAGCTCGGAAGTCTGCTGCAGCTCAAACATCCGAACGAAAGCTCACATCACTCTTTCTCCACCACCCATTGGCGCACTCACTCCCCTTCGTCCTTCGTGAGAGCTTTCATACGCCATGCTCTCGCGTTCCGCCATCAGCCGGCAGGCTCAACGAGCTGTCCGCCGAACCTGCCAGCAGCCCACGAACCGCAGGGGTCTTGCCGCTCCAGCATCAGGATCCTTTCAGTACACCACCGGCGAAGCGCAGGGCATCAAGATCGCAAGCAGAGACATCCCCGGCCCCGTTGCCACGCTCTCCATCGTATCGCAGGCGGGAACGAGATACCAGACGCTTCCGGGCCTTGCTGCGGCACTCAACCGCTACGCGTTCAAGGTGAGAATGAAAGAAGGGGATTTCGGAGGCATTGGAGCGTGATACTGACGGGAATGCCAATACAGAGCACTGAGAGACGTTCAACCTTGCGGATACAGCGTGAATCCGAGCTTTTGGGCTCTGCCTTGCAATCCTACCAAACTCGCGAGAATGTCGTGGTTGGAGCAAAATTCTTGAGGGATGATCTTCCATACTTTGTTGAGCTTCTCGCCGAGGTCGCTACCCTTACCAAATATGAGTGTAAGTGTCAAAATACAAATGCGAAGAAGGCAGAACAAAGCTAATAGATGGCCTTCAAGCCCACGTCGTGAACGAGGAGATTATTCCTTTGCTACAGATGGAGCAAAAGAAGTATTTGGGCAATACTCTCGAGATGGCCATTAACAGCGCACACGGGCTTGCCTTCCACCGCGGTCTTGGTGTCCCAGTCAAGCCGTCATCGTCAACCCCCGTCAACAAATACCTGACTGTTGACACCATCGCCGAGTACGCTGCTTCTGCTTACGCAAAGCCGTCTTTCTCCATTGTTGCGAATGGTGCCGACCAGGCGGAGCTTAGCAAATGGGTCAACGAGTTCTTCACCGACGTTCCCGCGCAGCCTCTTAACTCGCTCAAGAGCGAGCAGAGCAAGTACTATGGTGGTGAAGAGCGCATCGCACACGCAAGCGGCAACAGCCTTGTGCTTGCTTTCCCAGGCTCTAGCGCTCCCACTGGCGGATTCTACAAGCCCGAGGTCGCTGTGCTTGCTGCTCTCCTTGGTGGCCAGAGCACTATCAAGTGGTCGCCCGGCTTTTCTCTCCTATCCAAGGCTACTCAAGAGGCACCTAACATGCATGTGGCCACCAACTCACAAATCTACTCTGACGCTGGTCTCCTCACCATCGAGCTCAGTGGCTCTGCTGCCGATATCAAGGCCACTGCAGGAAAGGTCGTTGAGACTCTCAAATCGGTTGCCAAGGGCATCAGCAAGGAAGACTTCCAAAAGGCCAAGGCTCTTGCTAAGTTCAAGGAACTCGAATACGGCCAAGAAACCCAGGCAGCTATGGAGCTTACTGGAGCTGGTCTCGTCCACGGTGACAAGGCATACCAGATCGATGAGGTGGCCAAGACAACCGACAGTGTTTCCGTCGAAAAAGTGGTGCAATTTGCAAAGGAGGCATTGGAGAACAAGGCATCGGTCGCTGCAGTTGGTGATCTTTTCGTGTTGCCATACGCCGAGGAGATTGGCCTGAAGGTGTAGATGTGATTGAGAGAAGTCATAGAGATGTGATTGTCGCAGCAACAGATGTACCATTAGGTTGTACAGCTCAAACTTTGTTATGTTCCAAATCTGTTGATCCTGTGCTTGCCACCAAACTGATTCATGTGCTTGTTGTGGTGGACCATACATCATGTTGAAGCACGACAATAAGACCCAGTACCGCCCATTGAGTCTACCTATTGTCATCATGGCAATCCCAGATATTTATAGGGCCGGGTCAAAGCGTTGCTGAGTGGGGTCCCTTGAATGCTCTGATGTACTAAAGAATTTATTCAAGACTCACATGCTCAAGAGCAAAAATCCCTTGGGTCACCAACCGCGCTGTCAGCTTGCTGCTGTGCTACTTCTTCGCATCAATCTTCACTTTACAGCAATTGTCACTCCCGAGTGCATCAGATCAATCCATGTTGTCCTGTTGATTCGCCGGTCAACTGCACCTCATGCGCAAGCGCCGATAGCCTGAATTGGGTCGGTGAGAGCGACCCTCCATCCATATCGAAGAAATGTCAAAGGTAGTCCCTACCAGCCTGCAGACCACGAAGTCACTTTCTGCGCAACTGGAACGAATGCGCTGACAACTTTCCGAAGTCCCTTTCCGACTTGTGTGTCATCCTGATCAAAGACCACTTTGGCGAGCTATGCGCGGTATGCAATCGAATGAGCGCGAATTAAAAACACTCCACAGACTGACGGAGCTTTGTTCCTAGCACATCTTCAGTACGCTGGCCGAACATGGCCGCTTGCATATCCACACACTGGCCCTTCATTCCAAAATCCCAATTCGACGCCTGAAACACGGTCTCGGAATCCTCCTTGAGCAGCAACTTGTGCGCCGCCACATGAGCGAAGATGATGGACCGGTGTTATATCAGGCAGACTGGCGGAATGCTTATGACATTGTACGGCACGACGCGACCGTTGAGCTGGTGAAAGAGAGGTTCGGTGAGGGCGCTGGGCAGGTTGTGGGTAGCATCTTGCAATCGGGGATTGCGCGGATTGGCGATGTTGCAGATTCATACGACTTCGCAGCGGATACCAAGCGGAACCATGCGCCTGAGTCTGCTCATGGGAGTAATGTTGTGGTCAATGGTACGGCTAAGAGTAATGGGCAGACGTTGGCGCAACACGAGCCTGTGATCAAGACTCTTAGCGAGCTACACAAAATTCTGCGGCTACTCCTCGATGCGCAAATACTGGTCAAGGTTGCTCCACGTTCGTACGAGCCTCCAACAGATCGAGACGACCAAGCACGAGAACAGATCATCAACGAGCGCTTTCCAGATGGCAAAATCACCGGCGCGAAGAAGGCGAAAGAGTTCAGCAAAGCGGTAAACACGTTGAAGCGCCAGATCCGCGAAGAGGATGAATACTCGGAATTGCGCGACCTAGGTGCGAAGAACAGCGTGATTGCAGCCACAAACTCGAATAAGCGAGTGAAGCTCAATGGCCATACCCCGAACGGACAACATGCTGGCGAGGGGGCCGTTCGAATGGTTTCGGTACGTTGACACTCTTCTAATCAACTATATTGCTGAGGCTGACCATACCAAACTAGAACGACCTCGTGGTCCGCGTCAATCATGGTCGATGCATCTTGGCTCTTCGGACACGACGACTGAGACAAATGGCGAAACGCTATTTCGGCCCAATCACTGCGACTGTGTATGGTGCGCTGTTAGAAACCCTTGAAGGTAAATGCAGATCAACTCGCGACGATCTCTGGCTGGCTCCAGAAGACTACGATGACGACGATGACGAGTCTCACGACCCACCGCAACCTGTCTGTAATGTTACCGATGTGGCAGACCTGCTGGATCCGACTATTGATCTTGCATCGGTAATACATGGGCTGGGACCTGGAAAACTTAATAATGGCGTTGGCAAAGACAGTAAAAGACCGGTGAGAGTAGACGATGATGAAGACGACGACCTTACAGATGTCGGGGTCAAGCCAGAACATCAAGATGACGACGGAAAAACTAATGGATACACCTCCTACCGCGACCGGGCCAAACGGGTCCAGCACGTTCAAGCTCATCTGACCATCCTGGAAGAACACGGATATCGCTTCTGCCAGCATGTCGGACAGAGTGAGTGGCGGGTAGATTTCCCAGCCCTGACCGAAACCCTCATACATGCCGAGATCGATGCGACAGTGAGTGCACGCTATGAGCAATCACATCTGCGCGTCATCCGAATGCTTCGCGAGCGCGGAAAATTGGAGGAGAAGCAGATCGCCGGGTCTGCATTGACCGTCATCAAAGACATCCGAGGACTCCTGACACAACTACAATTCGACGGCTACCTCGAGGCGCAAGAACTGCCCAAAGACAACACCCGGCATCCTACTCGCACGCTGTATCTGTGGTACTGCGATGAGAAGCGCGTCCGCAGCATGCTGCTGCAGCAAAGCTACAAGACCATGGTGCGCATGCTCCAGCGGGTGCAGGTAGAGCGCGTCCGCTTCCGCGACATCATCGACCGCATGAACCGCACCGATGTCAAAGGCCGCGAGGAGAAGCTCATGCCTGCGGAGCGTGGTCGCTTGCGGAACTGGCGCGACGTGGAAGAACGCCTGTTGGCTCAAGTTGCGCGACTGGATGAGGTTGTCACGGTGTTGCGGGATCTTGACGGCAAGGATACTTCGTTGCTGTCCTAAGTCGCACGAAGGGGGACATTCGTATGGCATGTCTAAAAGGAGAAGCATGGCAGATGACTTTTGCCACTCAGGCCCTTTACGCATTCTTGGCGCCGGAGTCAAGGCTGCAGTCTCATGACTACGTTATGTATTATTTACATCGCACGAGCTACATTTATCGTCGTGAGTAATTACGACTTCATCTCGGCGACCATCAGCATGGTGCCCAAAATACAGCTATATACCACTTGCAGAGCATTGATAGTTCGATGAAAGACGTGCAATCTCCGATCACTTGAGCATTCTTTCTTCGTCGCCATGTTCCACATTTCGCTTGGCGTGGTTTTACGAGGTTGGGCAAGCATTGAGAGCGCAGGCCCAAATCACAAGCTATGTCACCGTCTGACGGCAGTTCACGAACGAGTCTGTCCACTACTTGGTACCTGTATACTGACTTCCATCCTCTCGGCACAACACCACAACGAGACTGTTGAATAGCACGTACTGGTCCTTCGCACGATCAGGTGAACGAGATCCTTGGCTGTCGTCACAAGCACTATGGCGCTCAGACTGATCTCCTCCGATAACGCACGGGGAGTCCGAACCTCATCACAGAGGCGATGGATTTCTCATCCGTCCCGAGTGAAGTGTCTCGTAAGCAAAGCTTGGATTCCAGATCAGGACTGTCCTGACTGCATCGCAGGTGATGAATCCCCCCGGCCACTAGGATGATGTGGCATGTCAGAACGGAATGCTGTGTCATCAGGAGCATGACTACCAGGACTTTCCGCCCCGACGAAATGAGATGAAAGTTGTCTTCGAGGTCTGGACAGGATTCGTATAGTAGATGGTAGATCGTCACGGACTGAAGGTTATAGAACGGCGCGTTCGTAGGGCATGCGGACGATGTCAGCTTCGATAATTGGTCTTAATGGGGATACTGCAGGCGAGCACGAGCAGATCCAAGCTGCCACCTCGCTAAGTGGCGAAGGGCGTGCATCAGCGTCAGCAAAGTGACATGCTTCAGGCCGGTAGGTAGTGCTGAGAGCAGATCCTGTCATCAAGACCGGGGAGAGTGCCAGCCAGCGGATGCAGCTGATGAGCGCACTGACAAGGACGCCGATCGGAGGCATGGGTGGTAGGCAGGGCATCACGCCAGCCATGCACCTCCGGTGCAGTCTACTGTATCCAGGTGGAGTATGCTGTTGGTTTCGTGGCTGGCGGACATGCATGTATAGGGTATAGACAAGGTAAGCATACATGTACTGTAGGTAAGATGTGCAGATGTAACAGAGCAGCAATGTGTAGTCTGACAGCAGCTAGGATTAGGACGGCACGGGAAATGTGGGGCGCAGGGTCCGGGGCGAAGGTCCGCAGCCCGCGGTGGCATCTCACGTCTGACCCGTCCCATCAGCGGAAGACTACATCCAGGCATGTACAAGTACTCACGGTACTGTGTATGTAATCTGCATCCTTCACCACGTTTCGGGAGGAAGCCCCGAAGGCTGCATGGACTGTCCGTTCTCGTTGTACAATGACGATGAGATGTACGCCCAGTGTGTCTATTATGTAAGGCAAGTCCGGACAGGGTCATCCTTCGTGCTCGTTCTGAGGTTTCATGGAACAAAGCAGATCACCATCTGATCCCCATGAAGAAGCTTCTTAGGTATGCGTCGACCAAGAATTGACCTTCGTAGTATAGGGTATCCTTCGATCTAGCCAGCCGTCATGCAGGCAGCTAAGCAGCAGTCCATGATGGTCTACGGTGCTACACCTCCAATGCAACATGAGACAAGCAGGGGAGCATGTCAAAGCAGGGCAACGAGCACGCATGTAATGCGTTTCGTGTCTAGCCAATGACAGACGCAACACGCCTTATACGCAGATCATGACCACTTCTCTTGCTACCTCTCCCGGTGGCAGCTCATGGTGGCGGTACGTCGGCCTTACTTACCTACATTGCCAGGGATGAGCGCACAGCAACTCCGAGATGAAGAGCCATCCTGGTCTTACCTCGATCTGTCCAGTTCCTCCACAAACAAGTGAGACATCCCCATCACGCTTCTGCCTAACACTGGTATCGTAGGTGAAGATCGTGATGCTGTGGCCGCAGCAGACGGGCGATTGTGGTCTGGAGACGTGTGCAGACACTCAGGTGCCGAGAGCGAGCACTGCTGTTGCAGTATGCTGTGCAGTCCCTCTTATCAGGCATTAATCAATGTCAACTACGATGAGACACCGAATGTGTGACTTGACAGTTCATTGTCACCTGCTCCGGGTGGCATAGAATCGTAAGCTGATCATCTCTGAAGAGAGGATGGGCAGGTCACCTCACTCTAGAACGGTACGAGCAGACCTAGCACCAGGTTGGAGTAGCAGATGTCTGGAGTCCATCACGAATCCAAGACTGTTCGCCTACCACCGTGCTCCGGCAAACCACATCCGGCGTGTGCGAAAGATACCAACCTGAGACTTCACCAAGCATAGCCACGTGGTCCACGGTCTCGAGATCGGTGCTCATCGTGGCTAGGTTGCGTCTTTCGCTCACCGAACTGCAGCAGCCTCATCCACCACCAACAACCAGCCACAACGACTACTATACCAGCTTCACGGACTTCTCCATGCGAGCAGGCTGATCTTAGCTTCCATCCTGGTTGTCCACTCCATCTTCCATCCTTCGCTGCTTATGTGTGGCCAAGACGGAAAGTCACGTATGTATGTGTATGATATGTCAGTGGCTTTGTCAAGATTCTGCATTCCAATCCTCTCTCCATCCTCCCGACGCCTCCACCACACGCAGGATGACGGTCCGGAAGAGGTGAATCCGAGCGCCGCCATTGCCATCCTCCGCTCGTCCTGCCGAGTTGCAAAGTCAGCAGTCGTATGTAAGCAAATCCAACACGACGCTAAGGCTGTTGGATTTCTAGCGTTCTTGCATCCTTCGCGCTCTTCTTCCCAGATGGAGGTGGGACGGGCGGTGTGTGCATGGATCCATGCATGAGAAGCGGCACATTGCCACGTGCAAAGCAATCAAGCACGGCCGAAAGAAGACTTTGCGAAAAACCCACGCGGTTGATGAGGGGGAGTGGCAGGATTGTTTGGGGCTAAGGGTCAAGTTGGTACGCCATTGATAATCCACCAGACACACTGACAGTTCACGATTTTACAGTTTCTCGCACGTTGATTTCTTGTTTAGCAAATCGATGATCTCTTCGGTGGTGTCATTTCTTCTGACTAGACGTATGTAGATTTTCTGAAAAGTTGAACCACGTTTTCTGGTAGGCGGACGAAACTCGGGTGTTGCAAATTCGCAACGAAAATGTGCGCAACATCCATTATCATCATCAGGATTGGAACAAACGTCGTTTGTCATGCACATCCTCCCAGCATTCGAAAGGGAGAGACCACATCTTTCCATCTCACCCGCCTCATCCCAGCAGTGTCTTGTCCACGTTCCCCTGATCCGCCAATCCACTCTCCCGTATAATCAATCCACAGCGGCATACATCCAGTACATCCCCTGAGGCACGCACGTGGACATGCAGAGAGATAAGATCGACCCTCCCGCCCGTCGCACATCCCAGTCCCTGTGCAGCGTACCATACCACCAGATCGAGTCCGCGTCTCCACCACCCACACCCTCCCACAGCGCCGAACCACACCACACCACATGCGCAGCCACGCGAGCGCAACATGACCTTCGCGCTAGTAGGTTTTAGCACCTGCATCTGCACCGTAGTCTATGCATATGCATCCGCGGATCCACACTCCATGCGTCGTTGCAGATCTTCGCAAGGTGCGCGGTCAGAAGTGGGGCCCACGCCGCCCACAGTGAATGTAGCGTGGCCTTAGGTAAGCGTCGCTACTGTCATCACACCTTTGAGTCCGTGGTAGCCGGCGGAAAGTCTGCTGCGGAACTACTGTGTGTAGTGCGGTTGCGCGAGTCAGGTGCGGGTGTTTCTCGGATGGAGATGGGCGGATGAGAGGGACGTGGATCGATCCATGATGAATGATGGGTCGTGGATTGATGGTGGCAGGCTGGAGAACGATTTGACTTGTCCCAGGTTGGGGGTTAAGTTGACCGTGACCTTGAGGTATCGTAGCGTTGCGTACGGTATGCCATGGTTGGTATGCTATGCTATGGCGTATTGGTATGAAGGCGGGAAGTGTATGCACAGTACAGTCCAGTACGTCTTTACCTGAGGTACGATACAGTACGACCCAGTTGATGGGATTCTGCCACGTGCGAAAAAGCAAAGGCCCAGGAGGGCGGGTTTGGGTTACATACCTACCTGTATCTTTCCTCTACTCCAGAGACCATGCACAGATCCAGGTGCTTGTAAGAGACATTATTATATCATTGCTGTAATTCACGATGGTCCATCTTATGCTATCAGCGACATTATCTCCAGACTCGTCTCCGAGCTACATTTCCTAACAGTCACAGACTCATGGCAGAAGGAGACTCAGAGATTGGCCCATTCGATAACAACCTAACGTCCTTCAATAAAATGCTCAATCACACCTGCCATTTCCATCCATTCATATCTGGCCCCAATCTCCCCACCATATCACCCACGCCACCCATATCCAATCCCCGACAGGACCGCGCAAGATCTTCCCCATCTAGCAGAGATCAACCCCATCCTCTTCCCTTCCTCCCGCGTATATCACTGGCGGCATTTGGGCATGGTAGTTGTATGAGAGAGAGTGAGACGATACTGGAGGATTTCTATGGCTCATCCACGTGTGAATTGCTTGTAATATGGAGCTGTGAAACATGCCGTCTACCTTACCCGTCAATTACCCAAGCGACGTGCAATTTATCAGCCCATATCGAATAACGCCCGTAGGTAGGTACATGTATCTCCAAGTAATCCTGTATCTGGATCTGTGTCCGATGTTCCGTATATGCTTACACGTACCTGTACTGGTATTCATCCAAGCAACGAAGACGGTGGAGACAAAGGAGCGGAGCGGAGCTGAGAGGAGCTGAAGAAGGTATTCTAAACGTCGCACGCGAAAATGTCATGTCATGTCATGTCAGCCCAGGCCATGTCAGGCACACATACAATCCCTTGTATTCTGACGCGACTGGCAAATGTACACGTCCATACACATACACATACACACTACCCACCTCTGTACCTGAAGAAGTCCCATCCTTCAAATCATAGAATACACCACCTCTATTACCATCGGTACGGCGGACGACGACGACGACATTGACATTAGCAAATATATCATACCATCATACCACCATACATATGACAACGCCCAGTCCTGTGATCTAATTCGATGCTGTTTTTGGAACATCATTCGGGCGGGGGCTGAATGTGCATGAGCTGAAGTTCGAAGCTGCAACGGTGGTGGGGGCTGAGTCGGTGCATGTACATGTACTGTACCGTGTATGTTGTACCTTGCGATGTATGATGTACGGTGTACGATGTACGACGGACAACTGGGGGAATGTCGGTCAGGGTACATACCTGCACATTACATGTTCGCAGCTGCTGTGTAGCATTACGTACGTGTAATGGAGTCACTAGATGGGTGGAGTGAAGAGAGTCAAGGGTGAGGAGAGACATTCGAAGTGGAAGTGGAAGAAGATTGCAAGATGGTACAAGTAATGGTATTCCATGTACGATAAACTAAAATGCTAAAGACTCTCTGTCGCTATACTATGCTATGCAAATCCATGTTTCATGAACAGAAGGCAGGAGGTCGCCACACGGCTCTTCGCCGGGCTGTTTCCGTTTTGCTCTTCGTTTCTGTGCCAGTCGTGCCTTCATGCGAGGATGAGGTGACGATGCTGGCGGCTCTATCGGGGGGGTCGTGACGGGGTCGTATGTGTACAATGATGGTGTGCGTATGTGCAAAAGCAGATGGTGAATAAAGCAGAACAACCGGGCCCAACGCTCAGAACGATTCAGATAAATGGCAAATGCAAGTGGTGACATTACCGTGACATCCACTGCAGGTCGAGCTGCTGGGGCATGCAGGCCGACACGCCATTGCTGGCTGGGTCGAGGAAGGCGTTGTTGTTGTCGAGGGAGAGCATGGGCTGGTTGAAGTCTTCCCACATGGCTGGCTCACCAAGCTGGAGGCTGTCGTCCCAGAGCGGCCACTGCGAGGCTTCGAAGTCGGACATGGGCGAGGCGGACTTGCTGCAGTCGAAGTCGTAGAGCGAAGGCATCGGGCTCATGTGTAGCATCTCAGCGGATGGGGTCGCGGGCTGGTAGGGGAAGATGCTGTCGAGTGAGTCGGAGCGGGACAGTGGTGGGGAGAGCTCGTAGTGGGTGGTGGCAGGCGAGGCGAAAGGCTCGATGAGGGCCTCTTGGATGAGCTGTGGTGGTGGGGCCTGGTAGGAGAGCGAAGGGCTGCTGCTGGCACTGCTGGTCTTGCTGCTGTCGTGGTCGAGGCGGACAGCTCGGCACTTGCGCTTCTCGAAGTGGACGTTGCGGGCGGTGGAGCGGGAGAATGTGCGGCCGCAGCGTTGGCAGGAGAACTTCTTGCACACGCGGTGTTGCTCGCGGAAGTGTCGGCGGTAGTTACCAAGCGAAGAGAACTCGCGGCCGTTGCAGCCGTGGCTCCAGCATCGAATGGCGCCGTTGCAGAGGGTCTCGGGTTGGCACTCGCCGGCCATGGCTTCGGGGGATGAGGAGCTGCGGGAAGCCATGCTGGAGTCGCTGTCGGCCCGGTAGCGAGCGGCAGTCGGGTGTGAGGTGGTGGATGGCCGGGCGGTCTGGGAGAACTGTGATGAAGCTCGGAGACGTGCCGGGTGGTTGGCCATGAGGGGCATCGAGGTGGGATGCATCATCGGGTAGTGCAGAGGCGATGACATGTTGAGGTGTGTGTGTGTGTGAGTGTTGGTGTGTGTATGAGAGGATGTGTTGTTGTGGTGTCTTGGTCAATCAAGTCTTGGTCGAGCAGTGAAGAGGATGCTGGATGGAAGGCGGACTGGATTGGAATGGATTGGATTGGAGTGAGCATGATGGGGGGCAGAGAGGAGGATTCATATATGTAGAGCATCAGCCCCGATGTGACCGTGGCGATCGACATGCTGAGCAGGGCACATGTTTGGCTGTGAGCCAAAAACAGGCGGCGATCGACAGCGGCCAGGGTGCGCACGTTGGTTGTCAGCCATGTGTCGAGCGAAGGATGTCTAGCGCGCTTCTGGTGAGATGATGGCGCCAACCTTGTCTGAGCACAGAATCGCTCGTCGCAACGTGGCAGCGGGCGAGCACAGACGGATGCGATGCACGATACGCACAGGCACATTGCCATGCCTCCCATAAGCTGAGTTGCGCTGGTCTCACTTCAGTCTCCCATCCACTCACACACCCACCCGCACACACACGCACCCACAGACCACATCCTGCATACTGTACCTATGCGTCCGTCCAACGCGATCCTGTATGATTTGGTTCCGAATAGAGTTGATGCATCTGCCATGTGTCTCGCACGACCATGGCTCTGCCCACGTTTCCGATGATCACCTATTCATGGATCCCGTATTTCAACGCTCAATCACCGCCAGGCACAGTACAGTCAGACGGTACGGTCCCCCAGAGTCAGGCATGCCGTGCTCTGACACGAGCCCCGGAATATGCCATGCGATGTCATGCCAGGCCCCGGGTCAGATCAGAAACGTCTCTCAAGTCCCCACCGATACCGGGTCTGCACTGGACGGTAGACCACCTGCCCTATCACACGGCTGGCCATCATAGACATAGAGTACATGACACACTGCATGTTATGCAACCAGGGCGACACAGATGCAACCCTGTGGATGCATTGGATCCCCCCAGCCAAAACGCCATTGAGCACCGTGGCGCCCTTCCCACGTTCGCTGCTGGGGGCGCTGCAGCAGGGTCGTTGACGATCATTCATGCAGCCTCCGCGTGGCAGCATGTTTCGAAAGTCTGCCGCCTCTTGTGCATGCAGCATGGGTCGACGTCAAACCGACGATCGCGATGGCCGCCAGTACTGCAGCCAGCTAGTTGTGGTGCTTGCGCTCGCCGGCAAACAAACTTTCGCTCAAGCCAACCCACGCGTGGCGCACAGACCGCTCGATCTTTTGATAGACACCCGCGCGCACATCTCCCAAACTCAAGTGCTCGGTCATGATTTCCAACGGCATAACGGTCTTCCAGAATAGCAAAAAGGTTCGACCATTGTCTCATCACCTCGAGAGGTTGGGGAATGATGATCGCCCATCGCGCCATGGATGTGTACAGTACAGGAGGAGGATGGACATGCTCCACCATCGTACCGTACCAAACAGTGTGTTCGCCTTACCGAGGTCCCACTGCCCTGGTTGGTCGCTCGTGGTGGTGATCTGCCCACGCGATGATCGACACCAAGCCGAAGCCACCGAAAAGCCTCATGCTCCCACCCACCGGACTCACCCCCCCTTGCTCGTCCTCCATTACCGCATTGGGTAGATCTTCGAAAAGATCAGGTCAGTCAGACGAATCATCATCGCATCCTGCCTCGCGCGCCTCCAGCTTACTGCATGGCCATGGTTGTGACTAAGCCGGATCTCTTACCTGTCTACCCTTCTTCCGCGCCGCCCTCAACACACCTGCATCCATCCTGCGGCCAGTCGATCCAGCGAGGGTGCGGTGCCCACATGGCTGCGATACATGTACCGTCCATGCACACAGCGCAGTACTTTCAATACTGTACCTCCTAGTCATCACAGCAAGGTTCTGCACCGACCTGTGCCGTCCCTAACAATAGTTGGGGGCTGAAATTACGAAATGAACCTTGTCCATCAAAGTCTCCCCCCGTTGCACCACTCCACTGCCCTCTCGCACGTCCTCCCTCGCCATTCGCAGGGCGCGGAGACTCAGCTTGCCGAAGCGCCATGAGGCCACACGTGGGAGCACACGGACCACCGCTGCAATGCAACCTTGACATGTGGCAGCTGTGGTTGCATTGCATTGTGGGCGGCGCGCGTAATATTAGTCCGGGTGCGTGTATCGCCTGGTAATCTCCATACTGCTACAGTACGTACATTCTATGCTCAGTGAGGACGGACCAGTCTGTGTGGTGCCCATGGTGGCTGGACCTGGGGAGTTGCCGTACTCTATCGCTCTACCTTATTCTTCCCAAGGATCGCGGCATGATGTTGAGGCTTCCACATGGCACGATTCGCCTCGAAGTCGTGAAATGCGCATGATTCGTGTCAACACCTCATGTATCTATTCTCAGCCCCCAACACCCTCTCCATGCACGCACGCATGCAACGGAAGTTTCCATGTCGACTTCTCATCACTGCATCTCGCACCCTGACTCAGCTGCTTGTTCGTCTGATCGACATAACGCCAATGTGGCCAGCATGTCTTACGGACCATCCATGAATGGACCACGGCTATCATGATGTATCATTGCATTTCGCGTGAGCCCTCAACCAATCTTCTCGCTGCAGTGCAATCGCATGCATGCATGCACCGGATATCTCTCTCCCCAGCTGCTTTTTCCGGAAATTGACCGTCATGATGCAGATGGGTGATCGGCAGTCGACGCAGCTCGGTTCCGGTCAGCGCTGACTTGCCTTATCTCTCCGGTTCCGGTGCCTCCATCTGCCGCCCACTTCAGCCCTGCCTGTCGCTTCTCGTGGCCCTCTCTCTGTGAGTGTATGGCACTCTACACTCTGATCTGTCACGCTCGGAGTATAGGCTTCGGAGATCAACAAGCCTCAGTCAAGCCTCATCCATCACCCCAACATCCATTCGCCCACCGCCTCCTGCGCCGCTGATGAGGCTGGATTGATCGCCACCGCCGGCGTGTGCCACGAGGCACGCCTCTGTGTTGGAATTCATACTTGTTCAATACCTGAGTACCCACCTGGTGGAACGAGACACATCCGGTCCCGCACGTGGTTGGACCCGTCGATCAATGATGTGCTGATCGACTCTGTTCGCTTTCGTACGAAACGATATACGAGCAGACCAACCATCTCTCTATACGCTCGCTTTCTTGTCCTCTCGTATTTTTGGTCCGTGGATCTATCATCCTCGCCGATCTTTCACGCGTACTGCTCGATCAGCGTCGAGCCTACATACATATCTAATGAGCAGGATCCGCGCATGCTTGCGTCTGACAAACACGAGTGATCTGCATTGCTGATTCATGGACCAATTTGTCACGTCGATCTCTCGCTGTTGCTGTATGTATGGCACGCAATACTGTCGGTGAAAGCGGACGCGCTGCTGCTTTCCTATCTGGGAAGTCTGGTTATCATGCGTGCTGGTGGATATGCAGTCGAGTTGAGTTGAGCGTCAGGCAGCGGGAGGGTCTCTTCAGGCCATGCACTCACGGTGATCTTATCATGCATGTCTAGGATACGCTCTGCGGTCTGCAGCTTGTAGGATGCAGTCTGGAGGATGACTGCGACCTTCCTGGAATGGAAGATTAGGCCGTGGATCATAGTCCTGCATTATTCTTTGATGGCTTTGATATGCGATGTTCGCTTGGGATCATGTGTGGTTATTTCATGCATGCTGTTGGTGGTGGGGTTGATCTTTTCTATGCCCAGCGTTGTACGGTGGTTCGATCACAGAATCTGCTTGATGAGGTGATTGCTGTGTTGTCATTGTGTCCTCCCGTATCAACTAGCATTGCCAGTACGATTAAGCCATGCTTTACGATGCGTCTCATACTACTGTACAGCTCGAACAGAGGTGACTCCAAAGACACGATACAGCAAGATACATCTCGAACTACAGTAATTCCTCGGCCGTGCCAGATGACTGTTACAATATACAGCACAACCTCGCTATAACGATGGCCTTCGGAGAGATGGATTTAATCGCTATATCGAGGTTATCGTTACATCGAGAGGTCACGTGTAGCATTGCAATTAACACACAATCAAGACCAGAAGGTTCTTAGATCTCTCTGTTATAAGCTCTTAAACTGCTAGTTCCTTATAATCCTCTTATATTGATCCAATCTCTGTAACTAGCTATAGTTACAATCTATAGCTTGTTCTTTATACAGTCTTAACTAGTTAATAAGATTAATAGCTTGTAAAGGGTTGATCTTTAGTAGTACCTTAACACCCTTATTGTTAGATTCTTCTATAGGTGTTAGCTTATATTGCTATGCAATATGCTCCCTTAGATCTTCTATATTGTTATTAATAATCTTATTAAGTAGATTAAGTAGCTAATTAATCTCTATTATAGTTATAATCCTCTGCTAATTAATAAGGTGTAATAGCTAATTTTAAAGTACTTATCTAACCTTAAGAGCTTAAATATTAGCCTAAGTCTAAGGTGTGTTTATAGCTACTAGATTAACTACTGATTTTATCTAGTAGTTAGCTATTGTCTATGTTAAGACCTCTAACTAAGTAAGGTTAATAAATCTTATTACTTTAAGAAGGTTTATAGTGTTAAGTAGATCTCTCTTAACCCTCTATTCTTTAAGTATATAATAGAGCTAGTGCTTCTTATAAATAGCCTTAAAGGTGCTAATAATACCTTAATCTAATAGCTGCAACCTACTAATTGTGTTTAGAGGGAGCTATAAGATCTCTATATTCTATAATCTAAACTTAACTAGTTAGCTCTTAATTGTGTTAACTATAAGCTTATATATAGAGAAGTTATCTATTAAAAGAATAACCTTTCTACTAGCTATCTACTTATTAAACTAGTGTAGCTATTCTTCTATTACTATACTAGTTATCTAAGCCTTTTTGTTAGCCCTATAGATACACTATAACTGTTACGAGCGTGATCATCCGTACCACGGGACGGCGTTCCCTGTGTCACGCGTCACGTGCTACGCAACCACATCTGAAGTGATCAGTATGATCACCTTGATCAGTGCGGTCAGCTACTAATCATCCTCACCACCGCTGAT
>PXOE01000083.1:0-246529 GCA_003012245.1 Microcyclospora tardicrescens
CCCCCCATTCCTCGCCCAGTACCGCAACTTGCTTCGCCGTGGCTGGATGCTCCCACATCGCCGTGTTCATCGCTGGCGCCACAATGATCGTCTTCCGCGGCGCATCGTCCCGCACCCCATCAATCAGCCCGCTCACATCCCACGCCCGCGCAACCGACGAGATGAGATTGTCGCTCATGCCCGCCGCCAGTTTCGCGAGGCTGTTGGCCGACAGCGGCGCGACGACCATCAGATCCGCCCACCGGCGCAGCTCAATGTGCAGGATCGGGTCGCCGCGCACCCACGGCTTGCGCCACTCGTCGACGTCGCGGTAAATGGCGTCGACGTTGCCAATCGCGGCCAGGGCCTCCAGCGCTGGTTGCTCGGCAGCTTGGGCCTGTAGGAAGTTGGCCGCGGACTCGGAGAGTAGGACGCGGATGGACAGGTTGGCGTACTGCGAGAGCGCGTGGAGCATGTTGGGCAGTTTGATCGTGGCAACGGAACCAGTGGCGCAGAGGAGGAGATGGCGCTTGCCATCGTGGAGGTGGTCGGAAGCTTTCAATGGAATGGTCGTGTCGTGTACATTGTTGACCGCGTTGGCGCTGAGGGCCTTAGTTCGAGCACTTGGAGAACCGAGTATTTTCGCAAACAGTATCACTACGAGACAAGTGGCTATTCCCAGGATGTATGGTATCAGGGGGTTGCCATATACGTTCTGCTCCTGGACGTATACATTTTGCTCCAAGAAGGACATTTTTCGTGTTTCAATACATCAAAGAGATCCTTCTCAATCCATCAAGGCCAAGGACGTATGTTTTTTCTTGCCAGGGTATTCTTACTTCAACAACGTCGCTTGAATCCTACGGCTTATGTAAGTGACATTTGCAGACGAGATGTGCTTGAAGCTGACAGATCAAACCATGCTCTGTCGTCATTGGCCGAAGCTTCACATTTCTGTATCGCCATCATGCATGCATGTGTGCTTAATAAAAGCATTCAACACTGAAGGATATCGTCCATCAGACCACCGCAACATGTTTTCGAGAAACGCCTTCACAATCGTACGTTCCTACGTCCCAGCTTCATATCTGAACAGCCTATTGACAACAGATCTCAGGTCGCCAGCCAAGCGCTGCGCCCACGCGCCAACCCTCTCCTCTCCTCGCGCTTCGCCGTGCTCCAGAAGTCCTTCCTTTCCACAGAAACGCGCAATGCAATCGACAAGGCCGTCGCTTCAGCACCTGTCGTGCTGTTCATGAAGGGCACACCGGAGACGCCACAATGCGGCTTCTCGCGTGCGAGCATTCAGATCTTGGGGCTGCAGGGCGTGAATCCACAGAAGTTCACGGCATTCAATGTGCTGGAGGATGAGGAGCTACGAGCAGGTGTGTCGATGTGCTATTCTGTGGGAGGATCGGTGAAAATATGATGAGGCCGGAAACCAGAGGCTAACGCAACGTGACTCGCAGGCATCAAGGAGTACTCCGAGTGGCCGACGATACCGCAACTATACGTGAACAAGGAGTTTGTAGGCGGTACGGACATCATGATGTCGATGCACCAGGACGGTAGCTTGGCGAAGCTCTTGGAGGAGAAGGATGTGTTGGTCGCGGCAGATGCTTCAGATGCGAGCTCGACGAGCTCATGAAGAGCGGAAGTGGGATAAGACACGAGGGTGATATGTACAATGAGAAGTTCACTATCGTGTATACAACTCCATGGCATAACCAGTCCACAGCATAAAGCATGTACGACTGTGATGGGTGAACGCGGCGAGCCTTGCGACTTAGCACAGATCTGGGAGGACGTAAGGGTGGTAGAACACAGCAGACTACAGGTAACCTGTAATTTATTGTCATGGTCACTTTACTTTCATGAAGCTCGCAGGATCCTATAAAGAATAGATCATGAGGAGGCGAGGTGCGTTGCAAAAAAAAATCCCCCCTGCGTGGGAAAGCAGGTGACAAGCCTATTTGTACCTCATTTGCACTTCCCAGGTCAGCTCCACTTCAACGAAACCACCAGCCTGCTCACTTGAAAGTCATCGCAGGTTATGGCACCGATCGAGAAAGCTAGTGGCAAGCCTAAAGGCACTACTAAGCGCATAATGTCCATCGAAGGCCTGTTCAAGCCAGCGAAGCACAAAAGGCCGCAGAAATCAGCGCCTCCAATCAAGACATCGCGTGCGGCCAATGGCCTCTTTTCCAGGTCACAGGAGCAGAAGCATCCAGACTATCTACGCTTACTCGGTAATGTGAACCAAGTGAGCACTGCTTGGCACGCGTAGCCGCTCACGTATCTACAGATGCCACGTCTCAGTACCGCGTCGGTGCACAAGCCTCGCAGGTCGACCAACTCGACGTCGTGCACGAAGAGCTAGTCTCACGTCTCAATGGCTTCGACGCAAACAGCAAACGTGTGGAGATCGATGGTGTGCCCAGTCAACAGCAAATGGACGAGCTTAACGCGCGAACTGAAATACTCTTCGCTCCACTCGCTGAAGATACAATGCGTATGCGCACGTCTAGCGGCGACATCGAGACCATCAAGCTCGCAAGAACCATGACCACGTATCAGAAGCGCGTGCAGGAGAAGACGGCATTAGTCCGCACTCTCCTGCAGCAGCTCGAGCAGGTCGATATGGAGATTCGCGAAGCAACGCGAACTATCACCGAAGATACTGATGGCGCGATGCTGGCTGCCACGGCGAAGTTCGAGGCACGTATGGCGCAGATCACGAAGCAACTGGAAGCAGCGAGGGACACGACGCTGGAGGAGATTGAAGTTGCCCAGAGAACCGAGGCGCAGAACACGAAGAAGTTCAACAGCAGATTGAGAGGGCTTATGGAGGATGTGACGTACAGCTGAACGTACGGATGTGGAAACTCAAGAGGAGATTATTGCTTTGAGACTTGATGACCAATGTTGACATTTGCTGCAGTTTGAAGGACGCTGTGCACAAAGCCCTGTGCCTGTAATATGTATAAATTACATTCTAATCATGAGGCCACTCGAACCCGTCACAGTTTACGAATCGCTTCTCATACTTCATGCTCGATATCTTTCACACGCGGCACTTTGTTGAGTGTCAAACCACAGAAAGCGGCGACCTTCTCAATCTGTAGATATGCCTAAAGTCAGTCACAAAGCTCTCACATCCTCCGATCAAGAGTAGACTCACGCATTGCTGGATCAGCTCGACGTCAGCAGCACTGACACCGATCCGACGAGTGCCACGCAAGTGCCAGCCGGTCTCTCGTGCCATGTTCTGCATCATGATCCCGGACAGCACCACAAGCTCCGTCTCCACTGGACCAAGGATGCTGTGATCAGAGAGATAGAGTCCATACGTGATCTCCACCGACAGCCACCCTATTCGCATTCTTGTTAGGCAGTAATCCTAGGTATAAACATAGATAGCTCGTGCAGGCTTACGAAAGTCCTTATGAGCAGCCATCATTTCCTGCGTCTGCACATCATTATGGCGGTAAATCTGCGCTAGCCAGTCCTTTCCACGCTGCACATTTTCAGGGCCTGATTGCCAATTCTCCCTAGTAGTCGGGCGTCAGCATTCTTGGCCTTACGGGAATCATCTGTGATTGGAAAAAAGCTAAGTCCTAGTAACACGAACCGCGAGAACGAATAATCCTTGTCTTCTTCCCTTTGCAGCTCGCCGATCGAGAAGACCGCCTCCAGTGGCCTTGGTACCCCGACCACGCTGACGAGCTTAACCAGGGCTTCTCGAAGACGACGCATCAGAGCCTGACGCTGTGCAGCACTGGCGTATTCCGTTTTGCTGGTGAGGTGTTGATACAAGTTTCCAGCGAAACCTGGATGGCCACCGGCGGCGAGAGCGCAGAGCTGGCAACATCGTCAATGTCAGGGTAAGGACATATAGGAACTGCTTCTTGGACATACGGTAAGAATATACCATTTGTCGTCTCCTAGGGATTGAGAGGGAAATAGCCCCTCGATATTGTGGAAGAGCTTCGATGCATCTTCTGGGCTGGGATTTGTGAGCGCCATTGACTCGCAACTGCAGTCAATATAGAACTTGTTCCGGAAATATGCTATGATTTCTCATCGCTCGACGTGCGAATATATTATATTTTTGAGGAGTATACCTGTAGCTAGGTGCATAGTGTGGTGGGTCCACTCTTCGCAGACATCATGCTTACATGACATGATTTGATCTTTGGTTCAGCTCCTTGTCAAGTTTCACCTGTTCAGCACAGCTCACGATGCTATGTTCGACGGTCCCATCTTGAGAATGCATTCAGTTCTCGACAAGCGCTGGCGGACACGAGGCCGATGAATAACAGTATTCATCTCGCTAACAAACGGTAATCGCTGAATATGCTTTTGCCAGCCTCGGATTCGTTCCCGGGCCTCTGGACTCCATCATCCACACTGGATATACCACAAGGCTTCAGCATATTTGCCATGAAAAAGGCCACCATCATGTAAACGCACCTGGCTACTACTGGTCGCTCCCACGCCAGATGGTCTGGCGATGCCACTCAACGCGGTGCAAAACTTCCTCACCCAGCTGCGCCGGCGCTCCAAGGACAACGTCCAGGAGAACGAGGGTCTGGTGTGGATCTCCGTTTGGCCATCACTGGAGGGCACGCTGCCCGAAGACTTCCCCAATATCGTCAGCACCTTATTGATACCCAAACTACTGCGCGCCGAAAGCGTGTCGCTGGTATGGAATGTGCAGAACACCCGTCCCGGAGCGCGAGGCGGCGACTCGCGCAACGGCTACCGCGCCCAGCATGGCGGTCCTCGTGCGCTGTTGACCAAATTCGAAGACTTGCACGCGGCCAAGACGTCGACGGCGTTGGAACGTTTCTCCAATAACCACGGTCGCCCGCCTTCGAGCAAGAGTGGCCGTGCCGCGGCGGAGATCTTCGGCACGGAGATACGCACGTATGAGGCCATTCAACGATATGAAGGCCGCCATGGGAGTAAAGGTACTCATCGCATTGGTATCAGCATTACAGACCAAGACTAATGTGCAACAGTGAGAGGGACCTCTATGGTCGCGGTCTGGATCGAGCCAGCGGATGGCCAAGATGCAGAAATTGACGACTGGTACCGATCACAGGTAAGGCAATCAAAGGTAGCGCTTACGAGAACTCAGCTGAACCTCTACCGGTAGCATCTCGCCGAGATCGCGGCAACGTCAATGTTCCTGCGCACGACTCGATACCGGCTGAAGCCAGGTATTGTCGCCGGCGCGAACGACCACGCGCCACGCTCTCTAGCGATCCACGAGTGTCGAAGCACGCAAGCGCTACTCGACCATGCGACGATACACGGCAAGATCGTACCGGAGTCAGCACGATCAGATCGCATCTTTGACACCGCGAAGTCGGTGGAGCGCCAGATCTGGGAGATTAATGGAAAGCATACCCCGCTGGCCGGAAAACTTGCTAAGAAGCTTGATAGACTATAGATGTGCATATGTGTATTATTACAGGGATGTCTTCGTCTATGCGCAGCTTCTATAAATACTGTACATACTCTCTATGTTGTGGATACTCACCCAGCGTGGTCACCCAAGCTGTACACGAATTGGAGAATGACCGCTCTCATGATGACCTTAGAAGCCTGTGCACATCTCCAATCTGGTACAGACTGCCTGCAATGACCAGCGGTCCCTCGTTTGCAGTCTCGCTGGCACTGCTCAATGCTTCCATCAGATCAGAACCATGATTGACGCATTTGCTCAAGTGAGGTTCAAGTTCCTGGACTGCAGTCATGATTTCCCTCGGATCTGTAGGCGCGACCCACGGCATCCCATCCACGGGCCCGAACGCAACAGCGTGCACAGCATCTCCAGGTTGTAGCAGAGGTCGTAGGGTCTCACGGCAGTCTTTCGAATTTGAGGTGGCGAGAACCCAGGTGATGGGCTTGTCGGTTTCCATGCGCATCTTCTGGACAGTAATAGCTAGCACTTCAGCAGACTGGGCATTGTGTGCACCATCGCAAAGAACAGGAGCATGTCGCTTTGTAAGCCTTGCGAGGTTGATATATTGCTGTCGGCCAGCAACCTGGTGCTCAAGACAAGCTGTCAGCATTGCCTTTTGTAGATCCTGCATACGACTGCTTGTCCAATCTACGTCAGCAAATGGAGGTAGACAACCCAGCTGCGACAAAGCAGAGAAGGTCGCAGTCTGCGCAACTCGTAGATTCTCTCGGACGTGCTGTGGTAGATTGCGCGGTATTGATGCTTCAACGCTGGCAGGACAATCGACAAGGCGGTCTCCTGCCTTCGACCTTAAGACCGCCAGCACCTCCGGTGCGTTCGACGTGTCTAGCACGACCGGCACGTTAGGCTTCATGATGCCGGCCTTCTCTGCAGCAATGTGTCGCAACGTGTTACCCAAAAATGCTTGGTGGTCCAACCCAATTTTCGCAATCGCGGTGACAAGCGGTGGTGGTCTGAAGGACGCCATTTTGGACTTTTCGAGCATTCCCTCTTCGTCAGGCTGACCTAGAATGTTCGTGGCATCCAAGCGTCCTCCCATGCCTACCTCCACGACCCCAACATCGATGTCTTGCTGGGAGAAGATCTCGAAGGCAGTGGCAGTCAAGATCTCAAATTCACTCGCTTTGATGCCATACTCAATGTTGCGGGAGAGCACTTTCTCCTCGACGTGATGAAAAAGTTGAGATGACACAGGCTTCTGGTCAAGGGAGATACAATCCCAGCGATCGATCAAGTGTGGGCTGGTATATTGCGCAAGCTTGAATGCAGGTAGTTGATTCGCCGCTCGATACTGAGACTTGTTGTATACCTGCAGCGACGTTGTTATGGCCGCACAAATGGAGCCTTTGCCATTGGTGCCGGCGACGTGGATAGCCCGCCATGGAAGAGCAAATTTCGACAACAGTCTACTGATGCGCTGGAGACCGAGTTCGATCATTTCCGTTGCTTTCCCATTGTTAGACTAATAATGAACCCATGCCAGAGGTCGTGTCAAGAGAGTACAGGGACATCTCTTTTTTCAACTCCACAATCCATGGCGGAGCGATGGAGCACGAGTTGCAATAAGACTAATAGTTTGGAGACCTTCGGCGTACTACGTGATCAAGCGTGATGAATATAGTCACGTGATACATTCGAACCTGGGCATCCATACTCAGAACTTTATCATCGTCTCATTAAGCACATCGGTCTTGAAAGGCATCTGCTATCATACTTAGGCTGTGCCGGCTAAAGCTGAAAACCTGGCCATAAACCCGAAGTCCAGGAGGACTAAGAACATGGGGCGGCCAAGTCCTGGCCCTTCAGGTCCCACCTAACCCTAGCAATGCCTCCTTCACCCGTCATCCAGAACTCCGTCAGATTCTTACCAACCCACGTGAAGTTCTCGACGATGAAGTCGGTCTGGATGCGCAGGATCAAGACGCCAAAAGGATCCAAGATATCAACACCCTTGCCCGTAGCAGTCACAACATACCCGTTGGCCGCTACCTTGAGACCATCGGGGGCCAACTCCTGTGCGTACCAGATTGGACGCTTGTTAGTGATATGAGTGCCATTGTCGATACGATCGTACTTATAGACCACTCTCACACCCGTCTCATTGTACACCGAACCAGGCGGACCGTTAGCAAGGATAGAGCCGGTGTTTGCGCCAGAGTCGGAAATGTAGACGTGCTTCTCGTCCGGCGACAGGGCAATACCGTTCGGCTGGACGAGCGTATTCTCGATCATCGTCACGGCGCCAGTAGCCGGATCGAAGCGATAAGACGCTGCCTGTAGCTGTGACGCCGTGTCAGTCAGACGATTGAACCAGGAGTATTGTGGATCCGTGAACCAGATTGCGCCAGACTTATCAACAAACAGATCGTCTATGGTGTTGAAGTAGTACCCGAAGTAGTTATTCAGCAGCGTTCTGGTCTTATTTGTGTGGGGATCGAGAGTCCGAAGGCTGACTCGTTGCTCGGTGCCGCCGATGCTGTCGCTGCCACCGGATGCACCCCAATAGATCAGGCCATTGTGGAATGTACCTCCGTTTGGTGCGTATACTGGGGGATCACTGAGAAATGTCCCTAAGGTGGGTGGGTCGTGGTTCAAATCCACGACAAGCTGCGGCAGATATCCTGCTGGCGGTGCAAGCTGGCTAAGGAAGAGCTTGTTCAAGCTTGGGACGTAGACTGGTGCTTCGTGGACGGCATCGCTAACATTGAAGACTTTCTCATACGAAGGCTGACTTCCTAGAATCTCGAAGCCACGCTCATGGTCGAAGACGAGAAATGTTGCTCCTGCCACGAGGCCGAAAGATGTATCATTCGGCACAGATGTTTGACCAAACCCGTTCTCTAACGAGGTAGTTTGGGACTGTCGAAAGAAGTGATATGGCATGACGCTCGCATAGCGATTGATGCAGACTACGCTTGCGTCGGCCGGACCACATGCTTTAGCCAGTGGCAGGGACACTCCAACGGGAGGGATTTGTGCATTGCAGACGGCAAGGCAGTGACCGGCAATCAGACAAGATTGGACTTTCATTGTTGCGAGAGTCGAGCACCGTGGTTGGACGTGATATGAGAGACGGCATCTCGACTATGCAGCAGGCGAGTATAGCCGATTCACTTTATACCTAATATCCGTCCAAGGTCTGATCTCAATGACGATTGTAAGTACATGTAGCGTGAGCTTCGAAAAGTATCTCAATGTCTTCCGAGTGCGGAGTCGACATGTTCGGCCCCACGTCATCCTCGAATCAAGTTGCCCAACACACTGCAGCTGTTCAGATTGTCAATGTCGATATACTCATAATCAATGCTGAATACGTGTAGATACTTGACCTTATCCCAGCGATATCTTGACGTAGCTAGCTTTACGTGCCTATAACGCTGGAGCTCTATCGCTTGTACAGCTCAATGTGTACGGCATCGAAATGCGCCGGGAGTAAGCGGTTTGCTCGACTCCCAATCATCAATGCTCGCCCGTTCTTCTTGTCGCTTGATCTCCGGGCAACGTGGCGAGAGGAATCGCACTCTCGTCTGCCATCCCATCAACTTCACGCTGAAGTATGACTGTAGTTGAGACACGCTCGGGTTGAGACCTTGTGCCATCGTACGTGCTGGGTCCTAGAAACCTTGCATCTGCAAAGTGCGGGCAGCCTCAGCCCGAAGCCTAAAAATCCCTGCACCTAGACGGTTGGTCACCACCACGGTCCAATCCATCACTTCCATAATAAAGAAATGTTGCTCCGTCCTGTGCCAGCATGCGCCAACTCGACCATGATACTCAGACGTGATGTCTGCGCTGCGACATAAATGCGTCTCTTCGGCTACCGACACATCCTGTACTCCGTGTGTCTCTACCCGAAGCAGTCGTTCTCCGCGCAAAGAGCTGGTGTCCGTAGTTGTGCTTCCAGACACGAAAACGATAATAGGTGCATGGACAGTAAGACAGTCGGCGAAGGTAATCTTCTGGAAAGCGATGAAATTTCATTGCTATCTCTATGCAGAAACTCCAGAGGCTATGCGTGACCCAAACTCAAGAAAAGTCCCATCCCGTCCGAATTGAACACCGTTCGTCCATCCGTTCATCTACCACCCATCGTTGACTCATCTGACAATACCGGAAAGGGTATCGCAATCAAAACCGCCCATCAAACACCGGATCCGTCCCTATGTCGTCTATGATTGTTGGTTTCGAAGGAGAGACTTAAACGCAGTAGGTGACGGTGAAGTCGGTTGGGCCGTAGTAGCAGACAGTGTCGGCTGGGGAGCCGTCGTTGACCTGGCTGGGGTCGGTCCAGCACTGGTCCTCTGGGTAGCCGTTGGCAGCGTTGCAGATCTTGGTCTCGCAGTTGCCGTTGGCAGGGACGACCTGCATGGTTGGGGTGGTCTGTCCCATGAGGGAGAGATCGTAGCTAGGAGATCTGGTTAGCATTGATTTCAAACAAGCGTGGCTATCATCAAGACTTACGCAGTGCCGGTCTGGCCGTTGTAGGCAGAGTAGCCAAACTCAAAGAGGGACTGCGCGACGTATTGGTTGTTCACGTCCATGGTGGACAGGCGCTGGGTCACACCGTTGAAGTCGGCGACGAAGGTAGCGGTGCCACCGTTGGCACCGACGTCCTGGGTAGCGATGGTCTGGGAGGCTCCAGCGCTGTTGAGCTGGAAGCCACCAATGCTGAGGTCGTTGCCGCAGTTGTTGACAACGTTGATGTTGAAGGTCTGGTCCTGACGCCTGAGGAGAGGCGAGGCAGCGGCACCCATGGCCAAAAGGGAAGTGAGAGCAAGTCCGGAAATCATGATGTATGATGTGTTTGGTGGTTTACCGTGTGGTAGAAGGAGTGTGAAAAGCTAAGAAGGATTGTGAAGAGGACTGTGCTGTGCTGTTGCTGTGCTGTGCTGCTGATGATGAGATAGAAAAAGACAAGGACGTAGAGCTCAATACTTATATGCTTCGAAAATCTGCGAACGCGCATAGCTGCAACCACTCGTCATAATCCTCTATTCCACGGACACGCTCGCTGTCCGTCCATCATTCTCATGGTTTCCCACATGCAGGAAAGCTGAAGTGGATGGTAAAACCTGCCGGTGTAATGCAACATACGGGAAAAGTCTCACCTCCACAAGGCAAGATAAGCCCTAGGAGCATTGCCGACGAATCGCAATGGACATGGCTTGACGGCACAAGAAAACCGTCGCGGTGCCCACGTCGCAAGAGACCGCCCCTAGCGCGAAGCAGGGTTTTGCTTCATTCTCATAGGGGAATATGGTGAAATGGTGTGGTGTCTGCTTACTGCAGTCGTACCTTAGTCGACATTTGACGAATCAGGTACCCGGAGTTTAAGAAACTCAAATTTTTCCGTATGGGCAGGGATGCGACTTTCACCCGCCTCAACGACTGCACCTACAGGGAACAACGGTTGGAACAGCCGTCTTGCTTGCGGTGAAAAGTTAGGCACATCGGAAAATTCCAAGTTCCGACGGCTTGCGAACGATGTGTCAATCGGGCAATACCTCCAAGTCCCACCAGGGCCAGTAAGTGGTCGCAGGCCACGCCGTCTACCGGCCACCGACGTACCCAAAAGTCCTCGAATTCGGACACGATTATAGTGTCGTATTCGTGAAAAGCGAGGTGGAGGAATTCTGAGAACTGCGCCGCTGGTCGCAATCCTTCATCTGACTATTGCGCGCAAAGGGTCTGCCGGTCCGTCCTCCGATCAAATGAAGTCTATTGATGAAAATCCTGGGATGGAGAAGGATGCTTCCTCGCGATTGCGACGCAGCACACGTCGCAAACTTGCGGTCACGATCGGGAGTCGCATGCGCGAAGAGATATGAAAACCCAGCAAAGGCAATTTACTGCAGGTACCGCGGC
This sequence comes from Microcyclospora tardicrescens, assembly GCA_003012245.1. Classification (NCBI taxonomy): domain Eukaryota; kingdom Fungi; phylum Ascomycota; class Dothideomycetes; order Capnodiales; genus Microcyclospora; species Microcyclospora tardicrescens. The sequence continues at coordinate 11,339 of PXOE01000083.1, forward strand.
ACGTAACTGACCAGCCGTGCGGGTGGAGTTGGAGGCGCATTAAAAAGCCCCACGTACCTGATCGGCGCAAACCGTTGACAGCAAGGCTGAAAGACAAGCCTGGGCCACGTGTGTGCCGCATTGTTCTAGATCGCCTTTTCTGCCCGGCAGTGGGTACACGTGGACGACTCAGGCCCGGGTCCTCCAACCCGTAGCCGATGAGTGGCGGAGTTTGAACCGCAACTGAGGAGAAAGCCATCTGCGGAGACCGAACCGTTAGAGTGCCTCGTGTTCAAAGTCCGAGGCAACATGATTTTTGTCCCAGCGCATGCAGTCCACTTAATGCTACCGCTTCCACGGTGCGGGCCGCGGGGATGTTACGGTGTGGTAGGGACCGCGGGATCAAGGATCGATCAGCCTCAAGGCTGGATCTACAATCCTCTACCCAACATTGAAGCATGACCTGACAGTCACATCGTGTTCAATCTATGAGGCAGCGTTGAACTTTGCCCAACATAGTAGCCCGTGCTGTACTCACGAGGTAGAGCAGATGTAGGAAAAGACATTCAAGCAGGCGCAAAAGCAATCGTTAAACTTCGGCTCCACCACGCTTCCTATGTGGCTAGCTGACACGGCCGAACAGGCCCACAACACTACGGGATGTATCTGTCGGAGGTTGAATGCTCAGCAGTGGAGCAGACGTGCTCGAATCTACAGGTTCGCTTTCTGGAAACACCGATCCTGGTGTCTTGTAGCGCTTGAGAACATATCGGGATGCCCGGTCAAACCCATCAACGCATCTGCAATACCAAAGAGTTGATAGAAGTTGCACCGGGACCAGGTCGCCTGCAAAAAAACATCAGGATGTATGACAACCAATGCAGTATCATCGTTCCATGCCTTGTGGCTCATTACCGACCCTACGTCGTTATGCTTGCGCTTCAGATGAATCATAATCCTGCATTCCAAGGCACATGGGGTATCTAAAAAGTACCTGCTTCCCAGAAACGCCTGTTGCTATGCGAAGCCCGCGCAAGAGGTCGATACGAGTCGAACTCCGACGACTCTGGAGACCATTGCTGACCCGTCTTCCAAACATTTCCCCAACCAGTCCAGGATGGATCGTCATGTAATGTAATCATTGCCCATCGCTACAACAGTGGGATCATGATCCATGTTTTGCGCCGTGATGTCATCACTAGGTAGGATCCCAGCATTCATGGATATGCGAAGTAACCACAAAGCTACTGGTCGCCGAATGAACTCCATTGAAAATGCTAGGAGAATGACCGCCGGCAAACCCACGGTGAGCACCATTCTAGCCGTGATTCCTGTCCCTCCACTGTGAGGCCTTGTATTTTGAGACAAGGTGTGAATGGACGGTCGATCTTCGATGTTGAAGCTGCCACCGAACATGTCTTCTAGACCAGTAGTATCCCTGCCATCAGAAGGGAGCTGCCAAGTGCTCTGGCGAAGCTCCAACTCTCCTTTCGTGCGGAATCTGGCTGGTACTTCGACCTCAAAGTCATCCCCTTGCCCTTCACTTTCTGCGCTCTGGCCTGGAGCAAAAGTGGTTCCTCCGCGTATACCTTCGCGCATTTGGCCAAGGAAGTTTTGCTGTTCGCTTAAGGGCGTTTTCTTGAAATAGACCTGTGTTGGTGGGTTCCGCAAACGTCGCTCCATACTCATAGGGGCATGTGGTAAACACCCACGAAATGGACTTTGCTCGGTGTGGGTGAAGTGCAGCTTGGTGTGCTTCGCCTGCTCCCTTCGTTGTCGGTCCGCGTCTTGTCGAGTCTGAGATTGGATGGCAAATGTTTCATTTCGGACGGCGCCCCATCCTGATGGCTGCTCCGCGATTGAGTTGTAGTTATAGGTGCTGCGGACGGCCAGTGTAGCATCCGGTAGACCTACACCACTTGAATGAAGACTGTGGCGATTGCGTGCTTGGGATATTCCTACTTGAGCAGGCGGCGTAGAGTCGATATCCATAGCGTCCACGTTTTCATCATACAGTGGAGTAGGTAAGCGCTGACCCCGCGCAGACGCAAGATTGGCAATAGGGAATGAAGCGGATGTCTTAGGGCTGAGCAATGCCCGTGGTGGAACTTCAGACGATCTTGAAGTGTATGGCTGGTCGACCGAACTCAGAAGCCGACCGAAGATGTTGCCGTCCCCTGGTTTAGGAGTGATCTTCATATGCAACTTCCACACCACAGGCTCAATCGCAGTGTTGCTGAGTAGTTGCACGACAAGTATGAAAGCAATAGACAAGCCGTGAAAGGCGAATTGTTCCCATGCCGACAGGTGTTCAACAAAGTGCCACGTGGAAAGGTAGTAAAATGCGCCCATTCGTACCACCAACAAGATGCATTGCAGCATGTAATATTGGTTTTGTCCGGTTAGAGCCACAACTCGGTGCTTGTCATGATACCAGTGTCTCAGGCCAGGATTATGCCAAAGAAGAAGTAGAGAGATCGAAAGCGCCGTAGAAATGCTTTCCCGCTGGCACACGGGGTTGAGAAGACTGTAGTCTGGCAGAGCACAGCTATCCTCCCAGTCGGCGGAAGCTCTTGCTTGGAACTCGCGGAATAATGTGAGGTTGGACTTTTCGAAAACTTCTTTGACCGCAAGCATTTCATACGCATGCCAACCCACTTGTGCCACCAAGCTCGAATTCTTCACCAGACCGCACAAATCGAGGGCCGTCCGCTTGCTTCTCTTGCTCCAGTCATCTCTACTGGCCATCGCTCCAGCTCTCTTTGTTGCACTGCTCAGTCTGCTCATGTTGTCTGATGCTGCGTAGACATCTGCACGGTTGAGCATATGTTGAGCTCGCGGAGCACACTTCGCGCAAATCTGGGGGTGCCGTTGTTCCAGCTCTGCCTTGAATTGAGGCAGCGCATCCTCGTATTGTTGATACGCGGGGTCATCTTCGTCAGGCAAATAGTTGGCCAAAGTTTGTTGGTAGACGAGTTGGTTGTGCTGGCACTCGCGGCAGAAGATGTCTTCCCGTTGGTGATTGAGCGAGGAGGCTAAGGGTCGTGCGTATGTAAGAGGAGCCTTTGTTGACGAAGCGGGAGCCGGCGTAGTGTCGTCGATGTCGCCTTTGCTATTCAGGGTATTGATTGCTTCGCACTGGTCACACTGGAACTGTCGAATGCCAGCAGATCGTGCATACGGACTCCTGCGATTACAGTAATGGCAATGTATCCGCCGGCGGAGAAAACTCATTGTGATAACACCCTAGGTTGCGATCGACACCTTCACGTGGAATATCTGTGCCTGACGACGTCTGCAGCTGTTTCAAAACAAAACTCGGCGTTAGGCGGAGTTTCCGACCTTACCTTACCTAGATTGAAGGTCTAAAGTTATGGTCTAGATACTTACGTAGAATGCTGCAACCTACATATTGTAAACAGTTGCAGAACACAGCCTACCGAGGAGTTGAAATCACTGGCCATCATCTAAATATGCTATGAGGCGGGTTGGCACATCGCTGTCGCTACTACAATCACCTGGTACCATACATCCATCTAAGGGCTATCCTGAAGTTGGTCGCCTGAGGCATCTCATCATGCACGTACTTCACGATTCCCCTATGATATCGGATGTTGTTAGTATCATTCTTCGAATGGCGTTACAATCTGTGCAAAACGCGACTCGAATTTATTTGAGGTCGAAAGACAATGCAACTTCTAGCTACTCCAGCAGCAAAAGATCATAGAGACCATCCACGTTAAACGCAAAGGATGCGGACAGCAATCACGATATTCACGGCTTTATTCGTGTACCGGTCAATCAACGCTTTCACAATAGCCACGTTCTTCCAACCTGATGAATATTTTCAATCACTAGAACCAGCATGGCAGATTGCCTTTGGTTCGGAAAGTGGTGCATGGATCACATGGGTCTGTAAATTACAATCAACCCTACACAATCAATCAATACTGACTCGACGAGCAGGAATGGCGAGAACGACTACGATCATCCATTCATCCCCTGCTATTTGCTGGCGCATATCGTATTGCTAGTGGAGTCGGCAATCTGATCCAGGCAGACCTTGGACTTCGATCCTCTTTGCTGCTAGGAGCTCCTAAGATCCTCCAGGCCGTCTTCGCTGCCACAACCGACTTCTACACCATCAAGCTAGCATCGAGAACTTACGAGCATGAAAGTACGTCCATCAAGGCGGCGATCTTGCTCACGATCGCCAGTCCATGGCAATGGTTCTGCTCCGTGCGGACCTTGTCGAACTCACTGGAAACTACTTTGACAGTCCTAGGATTGTGCTACTGGCCTTGGTCGTGGTTATCCTCGCAGAATGATTCAAAGCAAAGCCAGCCGCCCTCAATTGAACTTGTAGTTTCTCTGATTACGGCAGCGTTTGCGTGCATCCTACGGCCAACGAACATCATGATATGGGCCACCGTCGCCATATCGTCGTCAGTACAGTCAGGAGACCTTCGTAAGGCGGGGATCCTGCTTCCATTGGTCGCACAATGCGGATCGTTTGTGCTGACACTGTCAATGGCTGTGGACCTAGCCTACTATGGCGAATTGGTTTTCCCACCCTTGAAGTTCCTCTACGTCAACCTCGTCCAATCACTGGCCGTCTTCTACGGCGCCAATCGCGTCGACTACTACTTCACGGAAGGTCTTCCACTCCTTCTCACCACTTCACTGCCTTTTGCTGGCTTTGGACTCTACCAGGCTCTAGGCCGGCGCCCGAGGTCCATCGTCCGATCCAAGCAGCAGGACATCCGCAATACCCTTGCTGTCGCCATCCTAACCACCGTTTTTGCACTCACCACCATCTCGCACAAAGAAGTCCGCTTCATTTACCCGCTGCTTCCGCTCCTCCATATTCTTGCTGCCCAACCTCTCTCGCGAATGTATACCTCACTCTCCCAAACCACTTCCCTCGCCATCTTCACTGCCATCCTCGCCATCAACAGCACGCTAGCACTCTATCTCACGCGCGTACACCAGAGCGGCGTCATCGCCGTGCTCCACCACTTGCGCGACGTCCATGAAGCCAAGCTCGCGCACGACGCCTCCGCTCGAACCACGGTCGCTTTTCTGATGCCGTGTCACAGCACGCCTTGGCGCAGCCACCTGATACACTCATCGCTCGAGGCGTGGGCATTGACGTGCGAGCCGCCACTCACTATCCCGCTCGCGGAGCGCGGGTCCTACATGGACGAGGCGGATGAGTTCTACGAGGACCCAGCGCAGTGGGTGAAGGAGAAGATGACCGTGTGGCCGGAGAAGCTGGTCATGTTCGCGCAGATGGAGGAAGTGCTGGGTGAGACGCTGGTAGCAAAGGGTTATGGGCGATGCTGGTCGGGGTTCAATACGCATTGGCACGATGACTGGCGAAGGGCAGGGGATGTGGTGGTGTATTGCGCGAATGGAACTGAAGGTAGGGGCATACCTGGAATTTGAAGGGAGTAAGATCAGCGGAACGACCGTAGCCTGATAGCAAGAAATGCTATGTACAATAATTCAAAGGAGACACACGCCCTACGCTATGCTATGCTTCAGTTTCGTTCCCCATCGATCTAAATGCCAGAAGGGCGGAGGTTGTGTATCATGCGCTGCACAATGATATCGTCCCATCGTGAACGCCAGTATGATGCGTTGCTGTCCAAAAGCGCTATGATCAAGGTAAAACAGGAAGAGCGAAGAAATTGATGTTAGCCACAGCACGCTATCATCATCGAGTGAGTTCCGCACCACTGGTCTGCCGCCGTCTCCTCGCACTGATCGCGGCAGCCCGTGTGTTTGCGCTGGGCGGTGCATGTGTGGGCGTCAAGCGATCGGGTGGGCCGGCCAATGCGCGAACGCTATCGTCGCTGACTGGGGCCAAACTCAATCTGCTTCGTGCTCTAGGCATGGCCAAGGACACTCTTGTGGTTGGAGGTTGGCGTGTGCTCTCTCTCCTCGCAATGGAAGAGCTGCTGACACCATTGGTACTCCAGTTGGTTGAGTGGACGGAGTGATTGCTGCCGTCACGGCTCGTGGGACGATAGGGCGAGGCGGACGAGGCAGGGGTCCGAGATCGGGATGTGAGCTCGAGGCCGAAGTCGAAATAGCCGCTTGCGCGACTGTTTGCGCGTTCGATAGGCGTGGGTGGCATGCTGCCATTCGTAGGCGTAATCATCGCGTTATTACTCGTTCTTCTCGAAAGCCCGTGGGAGCCGGCAGCATTGGTGGTCTTGATTAAATCGTTCGCCATTTCGCGAACGAGGATGGCGGTATCTTGTCGCGCGAGCATTTCCACGCTTTCAATCAGGCCATACTGTCTAAGCAAATCTTCTCCGCTAGCGTCGCAGATGCTACGGATCACCCTCAGCAAATTTAGGCGCACTAGAGGCTTCCGTGCATGCACCTTGACAGCGCTCCGCTCGAAGAGACTCTTCTGCGCGAGACTCCCTGCGACTGGGGGAGAAAGACGTAACAACTTTTGTAGTGGCTCCAGAAGATTTTCGAAAGTATCAGCCTTGCTTTCGTTGAAGCACCGCACGACAGCTTCCACGAAAGCCGACGAGGCTAATAGGTGCTCTTCGACCTTGGCTGTCTCCTCTTGCAGCCATATGAAGATTGCATCTAGTGCGGTGACAGCCCAGTACTGGTCCGCGAGCAGCCCAATATAGAAGTGTAAACCTTTGTTCTGCCAAAGCACCTTACGTCCAACTTTTCCGGAGTGCGCCATGTCACAGAGGATCGGAAGAGCAAATTCCTTCAACGGTCGCTCTGTTTGCACGATGCGCTGCAGCAATGGAACGATGCCACTAAGGGCAGCATCCTCCTGCCTTGCTTTTGACAGCCGGCAAAGGTTGTACATAGTGTTCAGGATCTGGTTGCTGATCTCTCTGAAGTGGCTAGCATGCATGCTCGCATCAAGCAAGTCAGTGAGGACCTCGATCGCGTTGCTGTTCTGTAATGCATCCAGAGTGGTCGCTAGCATGGACAGATTTTTAATGAATTTCAGCATCGTGATCTGATGTTGGGGACTCATGCGCTTGAGGTCCTTCAGCACATGCTTCAGCACCATCCGATCTGCCACGCTCTCTTTGACATGGTTCTCGGCCTGGCTGAAGAGGAGAAAGATATTGACAATCTTGCCCTCAATCGTATCATCCCCGTCTCTGTCCTCGCCAAGAACGTGATTTAGGACGAGTGACAATGGGTATAGTACCGAACTTCTGCTGAAGATCCGACAAAAGTCGTTCTTAGGCGTCGGACCTTGCAGTTCAAAGACGCTTGAGACACCATTCACCCCTGTAAGCACAAGTTCGCGCCCGACCTCCGTATCGTATTCCTCTTCAAGAAACTCAACTAACACGTTAAGCCCGCCACACGAGACAAACATCTGCAACGTCAGCGTAGATGTTTGGTACATCATGCGCACGAATGCAGCTGCCTCAAGGCGAATTTCGGAGCTGTACTTCTTGTGCGCGAACTGAGAGATGATCGGGATCCCGCCAACGAAGCACAAATTCTCCTGCACCTCGACACTATCGCTGATGATACAGTTGACGATTTGCAGTAAGCGGAAGATGGTGAAAGGGTGCGGACAAGTCTCGATGATCTCCAGAATCGGGAGCATACCATGACTGCTCACAATGATTGTCTTGACGTCTGGTGACTCGGTCAAGATCTGAAGGAGCTGCTCAGCGATCTCGGCTAGGACGTCACCAGATTGGGTGAGCTTGAGGTCAGAAACCAGTGTCTCGACAAGTGTGCATAAGCGTGCGTGCTTATCACGCGCAACATTTGATTCAAGGTCGACCGCATCGAGTTCCTCTTCCAGTGCCGCGAACGGATCATCATCCTCATCTTCTTCATCCTCGCCGGGCCAGGATGATGCATTACCATGTCTCATGGTGCCACGTTCTGAAGACAACGACTCGCTGCTTACGCTAGCAGATTTCGGTGATCTGGTCTTCTTGGGTAGTAAGTTCATTGGGGTATCATCTACTTCATCGAAGCAAAGCTCAGTGAAGTCTTCGTCTTCCACATCTTCCCTATATTTCTGTATCTCAAGTGAGCTTCTCGTTCGCCGCATTGCCGCCGCATCGTGCACGAGGTTTGTCGGAGTTCGCGTTCGCCTTCGATTGGTACTGCCGAGTTTATTTTGCATGTCAGACAGCTCATGAGGACGTATGGGTCGGTTTGGCGAGAAGCCTGCAAGCTTGGCCTTGAAAGCAGCCTCATCATCTGCAACCAAATCGGAGTAGTCTTCCTCAATATCCTCACGATATTTGTCCTTGTTCGCTACGACTGGTAGCACCTGCCTCTTGGAAATGACTGGCATCTGGGATCCCTTGGTGTTGTTCTTCGATCTTGATGCAGGTCGTAAGATTTGTGTCTGAGGCTGTGAATCCTTGCTTCCCCTTCGTTCTTGCATTGGCCCTGCCTCACGCCGACTTTGTCCGTTGGGACCAGCGGCTCTTCCATCCGTGGCTCTTTGACCAGCCTGGCGCGAGTCGAGCGGGAATCGTGTGGAGTCAAAATCACCCTCGTAACCTTCGTCAAGCGGCAATGGCGATCGAACAGTCAGGTCGCCTTCAAACTCCTCATCCCACTCTTCTACTCGTCCGGTATTTTCAGGGGTACCATCAAAGCTCGCATATTGCTTCAACTTTTCGGAACTGAAGAGTCCAGCGAAATTATCCTGTGGCCTTAAGCGATCTGGAAGCTGCAATGATCCCATACCGGTAGAAAGAGCTTCAAAGTCATCGTCCCATCGCTCGTTCACGTTATCTGTGGGCGGAGAAGCGCACAGGGTTGATTGAACCTTTCTCAGGCCGCGCGGTTGTGTAGTTCTGTTGGTCTCGCGCACCGTCGCAAGCCCACTTGTGTTACCTCTCGACATTGGTCTTGCGGTTGGTCGCGTGGTCGTCTGTCTACCTCCTGTCTTTGCGGTGGGCGGGCTGGACTTTAGAGCTTTGTTCCATTCCTTCACGCTTTTGACCGCCTCGGTGTGTTCGGGAGCTTTCTTCTTGTCACCTTTCTTCGTCGACATGATCCACGGGTGCTTAAGAAGCTTCTTGGCCGTCACACGCAGATTTGGATCTTTTTGAAAACATTGCATTAAGAAGTCTCGCACCAGCGGACTTACCCCCTCGGGCAATGGCGGGTGGTCATCATTGACAATGCGGAAGAGCGCAGGCATCGGGGCAAACTTGTGGTAAGGTGGCTTACCATCCAGCAGCTCGATCACAGTACATCCTAGACTCCAGATATCGCTAGCGGTAGAGGCACCAGATAACTCGATGACTTCTGGTGCCATCCAATACGGTGTACCAACAACACTTCCCTCCGAGAGTCCAGACTGCTTGGTCGCCACTCCAAAATCTGCAAGTTTGACAAGACCTTCCTTGGTAGTGAGAATGTTTGCGCCCTTGATATCACGATGGATCACACCCTGCTCGTGCAAGAAGAGCAAGCCTTGCAGCACTTGGGCAGTGTAGAGGCTGACCAGATTCTCCGGAAACTTGCCAAAGTTCTTGCAGATGCTGTGTAAGCTCCCGTTCTCGCAGTACTCCAGAATGATATACAGTGATTCTTTACTTTTGACGAAGCCATGGTATTTGACGATGTTGGGATGATTCAGGTTCTTCAGCAGGTCGATCTCTTGCATGATCACATTCAGCTCGGCCTTGGGAAGGTCGGCGAGACGGACCTGCTTGATAGCCACCGTCTCTCCAGTACTCCAGTTCAGCGCGCGGTATACACTTCCAAAGGCTCCACGCCCAACACAATTCCCAAGTTGGAAGTCCTTCAACCCCTCCACCTCTTTTGCGTCCATCTGCGCAGTCCCATCCTTACTTGGGGGCGGATCCCGACCCAGTATGCTGGCTGATGTCTGCCGTCTCGCCTGTGGCTTGCGCTCCAGCTTGCTTGGCTCATTCTCCTTTTCTATGGTTGGTCTTGTTTTGGGAGTTGCTCTGGTGCTGATGCTCTCTTTTGGTGTCCCGTGACGGTTCGAAGCGGCGGAAAGTGGCCGTCGTGTCGTGGGAACCTGGCGCTGGTGTCGATTGATCGTTGGCGAAGACGATGTAGGAGGAGGCATTATGGCGGATCAAGACGTCGCCAGCAGGTCGCTAATGACGCTGCAAGACCGAGGAAGTCCTTGAGAAGGAATGGGAGGGCATTGTAGGTCAGACAATGCGAAAACGCTCTGCCAAATGCTGTCCTGGATGTCTCAATGCAGTGTGTTACAGTCCAGCGCTAGACGGGGCACGCGAGCGGTGGACGCGGGCAATGATCTGAGTCCTGCTGGTCTGTGTGAGCAGCGATGAGCGCCCAAGCATAAATTCAAGCACGATATCAATCGAGCGTTGGGGCACGAGCGATCAGGCTTGATCATGGGATCTGCGAACGGCTCGCATATATAAGGCTGTACACTGCAACAATATATGTTTGTACGGGCATGTCAAGTATTGTTGTGCAGTGAAATGACGAAGCGGCACGCGTACAGCTGAGACCTTGACCCGTGTGCGAACTTCTATTCTGCCGAGACATTTTAAGTACTGTATGATAGAACATATTATAGATATGATAATGTAGGATAGCCCTCAGGGTCAAGGGTATGGTACGATGCCCTCGGGACAATGTATGCTGATTGCTCCCCTTGCTTCGGTCTCAAGGCATTGTTCCAGTCTGCAGGAGAGAAGAGCACAGGGTGGACCAGTTATGGACCCCTTGCCTATTCACTAACATCAAGATCGATTGGAGGCACGACCGTAAGTCAGATCATGACCAATTGAGAGTAGAACTGCACAATATGTGAATTAAACATTTACTCACTGCACGTGGAGCCTCTTTTCCCCCAGCTGAAATTCCAGCAGCCGGGAACAATTGGACAAGACTCCTTCGCTTCGGCTCCACAAACTAAATACACAACAAAGGAAAGGGGATTCGAGAAGAAATGCTGTGGTATCAAAGAAACGCAAAATAACCCTTCCCCACTGCTCGACCGCATGACGATCCCACCACAGACATTTTTTTTTGCTGCTGTGGTGATGTACGGAAGCACGTCTTCCTGTGGGCGCTGAATTCGCTGCATAGTCTGGCCTGAGCTCTGGGTCGTATGAGGTTCTGAGCCTTATAGCTTGTCTCGCGATTATTGTACTTTGGCAATTCTTGAGTGTTCGCCGTCCAGTCCAGCATCCTTCCCCATCGCGTTATTCTCGCACAGCAATGAAACTTGACCGGTCTGAGTCAGGTAACCGAGCAATATCGGCAGCCACGGTGGTAGCAGAATCACGCTTCTAGTATCCATTCATGGTCATGCGCTGGCTTTGTCGGCTGAGCTCGCGGTCGGCCGAGGGGCTGATAGGTCGGCTGCTGTGGCCCTGAACCTGTGCGCTGCTCTCCTTGAGTGCGAGAAGCTGCTTAGCACGGAAAGACTCGTAGTGAATTTGCGAGGTAGTCTCGATCAGGTCTTGCAGATGGGTGCGGGTGAGGAAATCGCGTAGGTAGACGAATTCGCAGTGCTTGTCGTCCTCGACGTTGATTGTGCCCCATCGGTTTTGGCGTCCACGGACGGTCTTGCCGTTGACATTGATGTTACGCTCGGAGCCGACCACAGCAAATGGGATGATAGACTGCGCTTGAGTCAGTTCTGAAGTCTGCAAGTCTTGCACTGTACTAGTCACGAACCTTGATCTGAGAGTTCATGGCAGCCTCTTCGCTGTCGTATTCCTCGTTCTCGTAAGGGTACATCCTGATGTTGTGGAAGGCAAACTCCTCCTTGATGCGGTCCTTGAAGATCTGTCTCTCCTCAAGCGTGAGACTATCTGACTTGGCGATGACAGGAACCACGTTCACGGTCTCGCTCAACTTCTTCAAGACGACAATGTCAATTGGCTTGAGCGCATGACCAGTAGGCGAGATGAAGTACAGGCAGCAGTGGATGCGAGTGTCCTGGATGTATCGCTCACGCTGAGCGGTCAACTCCTTGCGCAAGTATGCGCTGTGCTGATCCTTGATATACTTGACAATGGGGTCCCAGCAGCGGTCGTTGTTGACGAGGTCGCCGTAACCAGGAGTATCAACAATGTTCAATCGTAAGCGCACACCGTTCTCTTCAATGATGTGAGTGACCGGGTGGATTTCAGTGGTACTGCGGATGGGTTCGCTGGGCTGAAGACGACCCTTGGAGTCGACGAGGTGCGAGGCGAAGATGGTGTTGATGAGCGTCGATTTGCCGAGACCGGTTTGTCCTGGAGAGGGGGGAAATCAGCAATCAGCCAGATCTTTACCATTGCACGGCTAGTGGTGTCGTGCAAAACGCCATTGGCGCGTGGAACAAGGAGTTTCGCGAAATACGCACCAACACAGATGACATTGAACTGGAAGCCTCGTTTCAGGAGCTTCTTCTCGATCTGGGTGGTGATACTGTCGAAGCCGACGTGGCTTTTGGGGAACACGGACTGAGGGTTTGCCTGGATGGTTGCAGCCATTTTAACGGTTGTGGGAGGATGATCTGGCAGCGATACAGATGGTAGTATCGAGGTTGTCGAGGCAGGAGAAGGGTGACCGAAGATGGTGGAGGTAGTGCAATAGGATGTGACCGACAATGTCAAGTTGATGGTTGACCAAACACGACAGGGTCACGAAGAAAGTGTGGACGGGATGTACAGAACAGGGTGCGTAAAGGGGAAAGCACCAGCCACAGCTTGAGCCACATCTCATTTGCGGCATAGAAGGTTCACCTCCGAATGGAGACCACGACATCTGCGTTTCCATTCTAACTTTAATGCTCACAGTGTTGCTTCGACATTATCCATTCCTGTCGTCTCAATCACCAACCAGCATCATCTTCAATATCGCGTTCATCTCCGGCAGCCGACATCATCGCAGCCTCGACTATGGCGGCTCTCCACGTGCCCTCAGCGAGCTTCCTATCCGCGTTTCTCCCTGTCGCTCGACAAGCTTTACTCCCACAAATCGCAGCACCAGTCACCAGGCGAATACCACTTCTACAGCAGCTCCGGACGAGTCTCCTCCCTGCCGCTCTACTACCAATTCCTGGACTTCTCGCAGATCTTTGGGATGGACTTTTGCGTGCGGTACCCAAGAAGAAGACGTCGCATATGAAGAAGCGACACAGGCAAATGGCCGGGAAGGCATTGAAGGACGTGACTGCGTTGAACAAATGCAGCGCTTGTGGACGTCCGAAGAGAGCACACGTGTTATGTCCATACTGTGTGAAGAGTGCGTATGAACGAAGGCGCGTGATTAACTATTGGCACTAACGTATCATTGTAGCTATTCAAGAATGGGTAGCGACCGGGTTTAAGACCAAGGAGAAGCTGGCAGAAGAGGCGGATGAGATGTTCGAAAAGTACAACGAGGAACGGCGGGTCATGGGGTTGCAGCCGTTCAAAAAGCCCAAAGCAAAGGATGAAAAGGATGAAAAGCAGGCATAAAAGTCAGACACTCTCGGCGCCTACGGCTTGGCGACTACAGCGGTGTATCATTACCGTGCTAGATTGAAGCACGTTTGATTGTAGCATGCTGTACGAATCCTGTCAAGTTTGTTCATCATGGTAGTACCTGACGTGAAGATCACCCTGAGATACGTTGTCAGTGTGGCCTATTGTGTTGGGAGGTACATTTCGACGACTGCGCGACCTGGAGAAGTCTCATTCACTGTAACAAACATCAGATATATCACTTGCAGCGCATGCAATGGCAGTGAATGCATGTAAACTCACTCATGAATAGTAGCACGTGATCAGCTTCGCTCATAGCCTCACCATTACTTTTGCACATGAAGCTACGAGCGTTGCCAAGCTGCACATCAACCCCATCTCCAGCCACAGCGCATGAACTTTGCGGAGAGCGTCGAAGTGGCCGTAGTCAACGTCCATCGCAAGCACTAGGCTATCCAGCAGGGTGGTCTTACTCGACCACACCCTACATCTCCACTCTACCACTTCTGCGGTGCGCTTCGTTGCAGTCGCGTTCTTGTGACGATTCACGCGATCTACATTACTTTATTCAGTATCAACATGGGCCTCCCGTAAGTCGCGCGCAACGATTGTTTTCGTCTTCCAAACCCCACGCGCGACTGTACAAACGTCGCAATTGGCCGCTAGCAGAAAGCATAAGGCTAACACACAGTCGCAAGAATCTGGAAAGACCCCGAGGAGCAGAAACGCAAGGATAAGACGAATGGGAAAGATGCGCTCACAAGTGATCCAACGGCCTCGGCGAGGTCTGCCATACGTCGGAGGTCTGAGGTACATGGCCGCAGGTCCACCAGAAGGCCACCACGAGATCCTTCCGCCCTCCCACCACGATTCGAGCGATCGCAAGCCCTCGTAGAAGGACCCGGCATGGAGGATATTCAGCGCGGGTACGCGTCTGGTGTTCCGCCAGTCTCCACTCTCCTCGAGCATGTCGATCGCAACAGCGGCCATATCCTTCCTCCAGCTCCTATGCCGGACGCGCCATACTCACGGGATCGACATGGAGTTGCCCTGCAGCAGCAGGAGCGTCAGCTGAGGGACAGCTTGACCGGCATCCAGAGACGCGCTGCAAGTCTCGACCAACGTCTTATGAGACTCAGAGCACGAGCAGAGACCGAACGGGTCTCACGGCTTTCGCGACGCGAACGGCTCAACTTGATAGAATCGAGAGCACTGAGGTCGCGGCTAGAAAGAGCGTCGAGCGACGACAACCGTCGTGAAGCATCGCAACCGTTCTTGTCAAGATCGGCGGGATCAGCTGGATCAGACGTACCTCCTTCGAGCATGCCGAACAGTCTTCCTACACCACCGCACGAGACTTCGCAGGGGGTTTCGGGAAGTGCCTTCATGCCCGAGGCAGAATCTTATGTTCGCCCATCACACCCATTGAGCTATACATGGCGACCAGACTCGCCTGTTGATGGTCTTGGTGACCGCAACCGCAGCCCTACTCCAGCGGATGGCTGGGAGATCATGCGGACAACCATTACGCCAGATGCAACACTACCAAGTGCCGACAGCAGCTTTACCAGCGCCGCTGTTAGCCAGTCATTTGGGTCAAATACAGGAGCTACGGTCGCCGATGCCGAACGCAGTTCATCCTCTGATGAGAGTCAGAACAACTCTAGCGAAGGTCATGACCCTACAGATTCGGCGTCATCGCTAGGGACAGACGATGGATTTGTCTGCGATGCGAGCGAGGACTTCGCTCATGACATGTACTACTATGAGATGGCCACACCAGAAGGTCGTGAACGCATCCAAGCACATCAGGAGATTCGACGTCGTGAGGGAGACCGATTTGCACTTTCCAATGAGCCAGAGTGTGTCGACCTCGGATTTCGACTAATCGAGGAGGCCCTGGAATCGAATAGTGGACGCGAACGTCTAACCCACGTCGGACTAATTACTGGACGCGAGTCACGGACTAGGATTCAATTTCGAGAAGATCCTGACGGACCGACAATAATTCACTCGTCCAGCCGCACGTCAAGGCGCCTACGGACCCGGGCAGCTTTCGGAGACATCATGGATGACGAGCCGCCCAGTCCGCATCCTGAAGCTCAGAGCGAGAGTGCGGTGGATGCTGCTCGCGAAGCGCGGGTTCAAGTCGCTGACTACTTCCGTCGTTTCGCCGCCGACTCTCTAACTTCGCGTCCCAACTCGCGTCCGACTTCACCGCCTCCGCAGTATGAGCCTGTCGGCACCCATACTGGACCTGACGGACCCATCTCCACTGCTAGGACTGGATCAGACTCCAACGCTCGATCCGATCCTGCCCTTGCCGACGAAGCATTGATCAGCAGCGAAGACGAGCACGACGAGACCGATCTAGAGACGATGCGCCAGGTGATCGCTCGGTTCGCCCGTCGCGACGACGTTCCAGACGAATGGTGGACCAGCATCGGGCTGAATCTCTCACGCATCCGCCCATCTCTACCAACCTCCACAACTCCGCAAACCATGACGAGCATTCCCGGCGACCAAGAATGGCTCAGCCGGATCGAGGGAGATGGCGGGGCGCGGTTATGAGAAACGTGTAAAATGTACTGTTAGCATAGGGGTGGGCTTTGTTTTCATCGTATTTCACGAAAATCTCGTGGAGTGCCCTGATGGTTTTGGTGCGTGCATGATCGCCGGAAGTTCTTGTTGGTGCGAGGGCTTGTATTCGTAACGTGTACCATTATGACCTTGGGCTGGGACGACAGCGGCAAGCTAGCGTAGTATGATGATGGATTGAATTGAAGGCCCAAAGTGCGTCCTCGCGGCTTGTGTATCAGTGTAGGTAGGCGTGAATACTACATCTACACCGCCTCTGAAAGACTCCTACATACCTGCGCCGTCCAAGGTGCCCTCAGTCTGTGTAGGTTCTCATTCAGATACATAGATGAACACTCATACTTTACTGTGCACGAGGGCGTTTCTCTAAAACATGCCAGGTTTCTACACGTACTATGTACAGCTTCTCGTGGTATGTAATCATAACCTTGCTAGCTAGAAATGTTCGAGAAGGAATTCCTCCCCTGCAAGAAGATGGGACATGTCTCGTCGACTTCGGCAAGGATTGGTTCACAGCTCGAGGCTGCAGGGTTCAGATGTCAAGTCAAATCACTGCTCGTGTCACTTGCGTCTCGTCAAGAGAGAGATTGAAGATAGTCTCAGCGTAAAGTTTGCTCTCAGCATACATAGTCTTGCGGATGGTAATTGCCCAATTTGCAGGACGGAAACCTTTGCTAGCCCAAGCTGAGAGCATACGTGCATTGCATTCCCTAGCTGTCCGAAACCGTTGATTTGCTTCCATTTCTGCCAAATGGGCAGGCCACAGAGAGTGCAAAGCCCGCATACAGAGCATTAGGATCGATGCGAAACCTCGGCATGCGACAAAATCCCACCATAGATGCTGGAAACCAGCCCGATTGGGATCAGCACTACAGATATTGTTCGTCTCTGCAGCTGAACGCACCACTCCGGCTACAGCAGGCTAGTCGCTGTTGGTGATTTGCGGAGGAGCAGGGGTGTTCTGGGGCATGAGGGGCGCGCAGAGGAAGGTTTCGTCGATGGAATCACATCCTGGTCGGGCGGCGGTGGACCCTTAGACGTGCCTGGATGGGGAATGGCATGGAGAATCGTGCATGAGAAGTGGGATGAGATGCAACAGTCTCGATTTGTCTCTTGCTTTTCGCGTCCTTCTGTCAATCGAGGAACGATGGTTGGCTCCGGTAGCTGCCTTAGAGTTTCCAGGTACGCATTATTGAGGTCTTGTCCGAGCGGTCTAGTCAAGACAAAAGTTGAAGGTAAAATGGCGAAACAGTACTGTGCGCTGGAAAGACCGAGCTATGCTGCCACCACGACAGCGAGATGAGAAGTCGGATCCTTTCAGGCAACTTATTAGCAGGACGATCGTTGCCGTCATCTGATAATGTCAATCACCGAACGTCTGTACATGAGGTTGTCGTTCGAGACCTGAGGAGGCCTTCTGGTTACATCTGGCGCTACCAGTGTATCGCCGGCTGGCTCGCACATCTGCCGGCGCCAATGGCAGAGGGGTTGTGTGGTACAGTACACATACCGTTTGTTCTTCCTTGTGGATTACGTTGATCCAGGACCGTAGGATTGTATCGCACATGCAGACTTCCAAGGTCAAGTAATGGTAGACAGTAAAGTGAAGTCTTTGACATTGGGCACATATGGCGTTCGGTAAGGTGCGCCGATGTGGGATATCACATTCACAGTGCATGGATGACCCTGGTTCCGGAGGAGGTCATGGATCGATTGTAGGTGCATGAGAAGGCATCACAGTTTCAGCACGACGCGACTGGAAGATTTGTCCTACGACACCAATAATTATTGTACGGTGTATGTAGCAGAGTCGCCCACGACTGCATCAGTATCGCATCGTGTACGGACGTATGTTTGCCGGAGCTGTTTGCTCCGTTTGTTTGGTAGATTCCGTGTAGAGTCGCGTACATATCTGAACTCCAACTGCTCATATCCCGCCCCGTTTCCCTTGCCGGACCCTTCAACACAACCCGGCGCTACGACGAGGAATAAGAACACGACGACGCTGACGACGATATCACTCTGCAACTGTTTCGGCGGACTCGGATGCGGATTTCGGTGCTGTGCTACGATTTTACGCTGTACATGACCCTCATTTCACAACGCCCGGCCTTCTCAACGACCTCGAACACCACCCCACCACACACCAACCCTAACCTTTTCTTCTGGCCGACAGCTCTCCTCTCTCTCCTTCCGCCACCATTCTACCTCGCAACATCTTGCTCGAGGTATGCGCGGCTCGCCGACCTGACCTGACCTTAACGATACCACGATCACCCTTCGAAAACCTACATGTACAGCTTAGCCGGCAAAGACAGCTTCACCATTACTTGACGCGACACATGCCCGCCCGTTTGCGCCATTGATCCTCCCTTTCGGACCTCGTTCCACAGCATCTCGTCGCAGGTCGCCTTACACAGCATCCGCCCGTGAAGCAGCAGGGGCGAGCGAGCGCTTAACGAAGATCCTCGCACCACTGGTCGCTTTGCCGACATCTCTGCCAAGGGTGCACAAACCAGATAAAACTTTTCAATTCAATGAGCTAGGATATCGCGCGGTTACCATACCGGCCTCATATCTTCGTTGGTGTTGCTGAGCATCTGGTTGGATCTATCTCGTACCTCTTTCCATCATGGCGCCCAGCACTTCTGCCACCAATGGCTCCAATGGAGCCTCGGACGGTGAAGTGTCAGCACCGCTTGCCGACTACTTCTTCATATCCGGCATTGAGTCGTCACAGGTGTGGGACGAGAAAGCCCATCCGCCAGCCCCGCCGGTAGAAGACACCATCGAGGAAGACGAACCGCTCGAAACCAATGGCAATCGCCCGACCACGCCGGGCACACCGGAAGAGACGAAGAGGCGGTCACGATATAGCTTCGAGGCGCGCAAGAGCACCGGTAGCTTAGCAGGACATGCAGAAGGAGTTGTCTCAGGGAGCAATAGAAGCAGTGCGACGATCAAGGGCGAGGCCGTTGGTGGTTCTGGCTTGACGGATGACGCCTTTGAAGACGCGCTCAAGAAGTTTGCTTCGGAACGAGAGAACTTTCTTGATGATATCACTGTGGCAGCCGGTGCAGTGTTGCCCGCTTCACAGAAGAAATCAAACCGGCCGAGGACGATGAGGATCAACCAGGATGAGAACACCAACGGAAGCAATGCGCTGGGGAAAGGGATTGGAAGTATCAGAAGGCGGTTATCGACCATGAACAGCATGAAGAGACAGACATCCACAATGAGCAGGCAGTCCTCGGTCAGGACATCGAAGCGGATTAGTGGTTACGCATCGGTGATACCCAGCCCACAACCCATACACTCGCCTCCTGAGATGCACCCTCTGAAGAGAAAGTACGAGCCAGTTTTGCTAGACCGATACCCCACACAGACCATGGTCGAGGAGACGAAGCGACGAAATCCATTCCCCGATTATGTGCCCATGTTCACTTTTCCAAATGATGTGACCGTGGTCTCGTCGGACGAACGGCCACGATCAATCTGGCACAGCTTCGCGATGACGAATGGAGACAATTCAAAGCTATATGGCGTTTGTGTGACGGTCTGGATGCCGCTGAACGCTTCGGCATCAGACGGACTAGAGAGGCAGTGTGAGGAGTGGAGAAGAGCCAACATGAGCGGAGAGGAACGAGAGTTGGCGGCGAGCTTGGGCGAGAGGCTATCCGGGGAGAGAGCGAAGCTTAGTCGGCTACTCGCCGAGCTTCCGTCAGTAGCCTCAGGATCAAGCGAGCGCGACGCACTTGAAGAATCCATCAGCGCGGTGGAAGAGAAAATTGGTCTTATGACAGATCTGTTACGACCAGTACGACATGGCGCGGCGTCAAAAATCGAGGGCCTTACCGAAGGAGACACTGGCTTTTGGATACCACGGGCGTACGGCATTCTAGGACGAGACGGAAGTTTGATGGGCTTCTGGAAGGAGTGGCTCAAGGGTATCGTGGTGCCCATGACCAACGGTGCCATTCTGAGAGTGCCAGCAAGCTCTCCCAAAGTTGGTATCTGGCAGCCCCTCGAGCGGTACGTGGTCAATCTATGCGTCGAAGCGCTCAGTCCGATATCATCGTACACTCAGGTTGAAGTGGCGATACGCGACCTTCGGCTTTACGCTCGCAAAGAAGCGCTCAATGAGATCCCCGGCTCGCGGAGTACCGACCTCTACGCTCTGTTCCGATGTCTCACCATACCTAACATTATCACGCTTTTCGAGTACGCACTGGCGGAATCGCGGATCATTCTCCTTTCGTCACATACGGCAATGCTCCACCTCGCCTGCCGAGCCTTAACAAGCTTGCTATATCCGCTCAAATGGTCTGGTGTGCTGATACCAGTTCTCCCTTCAAGACTAATACAGGCTCTGGAGGCTCCATGTCCGTACATTGCTGGGGTAGAAAGGCGGAACGAGAGGCTCGAACTGCCCGAAGATGATTTCTGTCTCGTGGATTTGGACGAGAACATTCTCGAGAGTACCGCTCTCCCCACAAGCTTGCCGAGGCCGCAAAGAAGGAAATTGCAGTCATTGTTGCAGGTTGCAGCACCGCACCACAACCGGTGCGGTGTCCCTGTGGGTCCGCCTCAGTATGCCATTGAGACGTTTCCAAACGATGCTTTCTCATCCGAAAACACCCAAGTGTTCATGGCCGACCCAGCCCCTTCAACACTTGCGAACTATGTGAGCGAGAGCTCAACAACGTTTGGCGATCCGTCCACACTCACCGACCGTACCACGATCTTCAACGCTTTCATGCACTCAAAGCCAGGAGCCTCGCGTGGTGTTGATCGGCCATCGACTAGCTCGACTGGCACAAACAACAGCAATGCGTCTGCACACTCGCCACCATCACCAGACGCAAGTTCGCCGGTATCTACCATATTTCCCACCACATTTGCCAGTAGAAACGATTCAGGATTCGCATTACAGGCTTCACTCCGGGAAAAGCGGTCAGGTCATTTTACGGACAGCTTGTCAAACAGCCTATCACGGCGCAACTCTGCTGTACGATCCCTTCTCACTTCACGTTATCCTTCACCAGACCAGACTAACACGGCACCACAGTTCAAAGATTCCATGCGCAACCGTCGACCAAGCCAAACAGGAATGGGTCATCACCCTAGTCACTCCACCTCAACACTGGGAGGCAGTGGACAGTCTACTTATGCTCCGAGCGTGTATGCTCAAAGCACGTTGGCTGCCAGCACTATCATGCCGCACCTGATGGTACAACAAGTCCGTGATAATGATACGACGAAATGGGCGGAAGGTCATTGTCTTCAGAGAAGGGCAAAGGACGGCAGGTCTTTCTGCACAATTTGCGATGAGCGGTGTGATGAAGATTTGTTCCGCTGCACTGGTAAGTCTTGTTGGGACCATTCTACCTCAATCATCACATATTCTAATGCATACAGGCTGTAACATCGTCGTGCACCCACGCTGCGTCCCATCCGTCTGCCTCGTATGTCCGATCGCCTTCCGTGCCGATCAAGTCCGGGCAGCCTTTGTCCGATGCTTCGCTTCCCTCTTCTACACCTACCGCCGATTCCTGCATCCGGCGTCTGGTGAGCGGCGGAAAGCTGGCCTCATCTACCATTTCAACATGGATCAGTTCGTGAAGAGCGTACCGCATGGTGACAGCGAATACATGCACCTGCTGCGCGAGACCCAAGCGTTCAACGAATTCATCCACGACCGCGAATCGACCCGCGCCGAAGACCCTTCGATCAAGCTGTTTGACGAGATCATCCTCTCTAAACGCAACCGAGGCCGCACCTCTCTCTTCTCCAAGTCGAACACTAACTTCCTCTCCGATACCTCTGATCACATCTGGCGTTCGGCTTCCGCGACCCCACCAACAAGTCGCCTCCCGGGTGATGTCCGGGTCGTCACAGGAAGGATACCGGCTAATCTTGACCCTGCACTTATGAAAGAGCCGCGGTCGATCCAAGGCGCACCACGCATGCAACCGGCACGAACTAAGCGCAAGCCCGTTGCAAGCATGTTGGGCTTGAGCTCTCAAAGCGCCGAGCCCTGATGTCGAGGTATTCCTTGCCTTACCACATCGTCAATGCCGCTTCGAGATTGAAGTGCAATGTAAATCCGCTATTGGATGAAGAGGCTCGTTCATGCCCTGATCTGCGATCTCGAGGTATCGTTCACAAGCGCACAGAGGCATTATCACATACAGTGATATGTACACGATGCACGAGACATGAAGATCGATCCATCTTTTGGTCCAGCAGGATTGAAGACGAACAAAAGAGTTCCTG
This sequence comes from Microcyclospora tardicrescens, assembly GCA_003012245.1. Taxonomy (NCBI): domain Eukaryota; kingdom Fungi; phylum Ascomycota; class Dothideomycetes; order Capnodiales; genus Microcyclospora; species Microcyclospora tardicrescens. The sequence continues at coordinate 33,646 of PXOE01000083.1, forward strand.
GAACTCTGCGTCCAAGCGACGACTCTTCGCTTTTGGCATATCCTAACCTCTCCAACGACTTCCTTCTTCCCTCTCATCCTCATCACTCTTGAAATATACCGCGTCTCTGGACTACCCAACCGTATCGATCCACAACCGCCATCATCATCTCTCGACTGAATCAGCAACATTTCGACCATGCCTCTTGTCCTTCCCCGCTTTCACAATTGCGACCCGCGTTTTCCTGGAGACCTGACAGTCTTTGGCAATGGACATTTAGCCAAGGCGCCGGGCGTACGCAGGAAATTGATCGTCCCTTTTCGTTCTTAAAAATTTGGTTTGGTTGACGCTTTTTCCACTGTTGACCACTTGGATCGAAGTGATCCGGCTTCTTACCAGGATCGTGATTTCGGTGGGAAACGTTGGATGTATACTAGATCATCACCATTGGGTGGTGAGGAAAGCGTTGGATTCGCAATGCCATTCCTCTTGTATGCTGTGGAACGTTGGAGCTCTTTCTTTCTTCGGGCACGATGCTTGGAAGTCTAAACTGAAGAGACTGGATAGAAAGCGAGAGAAGGGTGGAATGTATCAGTACGGTTTTGGTCGCATACTTCAGATACGGTACGATACATATCATGTCTAGAAACACGTCTAGAACCATGAGCTCGACTCGTAGCCTTTGTGTTGGATGTGAGGTTCCGCTGATCTGTCACTCAATCGTGGTTGGTAATCAGGAGAAGTTTTCGTACAATTCAACAGAGCAGCTATCCAAGTTTGGCGTATTTGCCATGTTTTGCCACCCAAACATAGTACCAGACACCCGTCATCGCTCGTATCCGAAGCCTCGGTCAAGTTCTGCCAGGTACCATCCTTTCCAAGTGTGGCCACAGATATAATATCGCCTATTCGAAAGCATACATGTCCTGCGGGAAGATACCATCGTGGACGCGATTTAGATGCTCGTAGCACGCGGTAGACGTTGGGCATACCTCCAGACAAACCCAGCAAAGGTGCGCGCAACATCCCGGACACGTTATATGGTTGCAGCCGTCGATCTTGTCGATCTGTGTCTTACATTTGGGACAGTCTTTGATGTTCTGGGCTTTCTTGAACCGCTCCAGCGCCTCATAGCGTCCGGACGCCAGATCCTGGTAGTCGGCGCAGCTCATCGTGCCATGCTGCTGGTTACACGCCGTGCAGATGAGCTCGAGGCATTGCTTGCAAGTATGCAGCCGCACGGCTCCGTTGGGCCGATATAGGTGCCCGCAGTCAGGGGTTGGGCAGTGTTTGAGGTCTTGGGGGTGGCGGCGAATGTAGTGGGTGAAGGAGTGCTCCAGAACTTCCTCCAGAGCACGAGATGAGAGGTGCGCGTGGAGCTCCGGCATGGTCAAGATCTTCTTGCACTCCCCGATGTCTCCGTAGCATCGGATCTTGTAGTCGGCGTTGTTTGAGCCTCCAGACATACACAAGTCTTTGAAGCAACCTGGGCAGTAAGTGTGTCCGCAGCCGAGAGTCACTGCATCTTCTGCAGACGTGAAGCAAATCGGACAGTCGTCGTCACCATTCATGCTGATCAGGTTCTCGCGGTCGTCTTCCTGACGACGTAGGTAGGCTTTAACTCGTTGCAATTGCTCCTCCGATCCGTTTATGATCAGCTTTCTCCCTGCTGATGTTTCACCAGTCATCTCAACTTTAGCTTCACATGTGGCGGAGATGAGCTTCATGCCGCCCTGAGATACCCAGAGCTGTTCTGGCTCGCTGAGCTCCAGTATGTGGATCGTGCTTGTATCGAGCCTCAGCTGGTCCACAAGAGCATCACGAACCATAGTATATCCACTCACAGATCCAAAATAAATCAGCCGACGTCTATGTCTGTCTCGCTTGATGACAACGTTGTGCTTATGTTCAAGAATCACAAGTGCCTGGGAGAGTGCGCCATTCAAAGCAAGAGCAGAATTCCAGACTGGGCTGTCCTCATTCTCAATGACCCGTCCAGCAAGGATGTCGTCTATGATATTGGCAGCGCTTGCCACGTCTTTGAAGGCCGAACCCTCGATTTTCAGCACAACGAACCGCTTCTGTTGGCTCTTATCTGGATATGTCCTGAATTGAAGGTGTTTCTCCCGCCATTCGGGAATGTACGCAGCAAGTTGTATCTCGACTACATTGTAGATGCTCGTCGAGACTCTGAATTTGGACGAGCACATCAACTGCAGTTTAAGCTTGTCTTCGTCCAGAAAGTGTTGAGGCTTGTCGTGCAGCAAAGCCACGGCATTTCGAGCATCAACTTCGTCTGCGAAAATGGCGCTGGCTCTAAACAATTGAGCTTGATCTTTGGTAGCATCGCTCACATCGACAGGGCCGATCTGCTTCAAGAGACGTTCTACATGAGGGAAAGCAGCCTCGCTGTCGTGCGTGCGTATCTTACCATCCAACCTTATACGATGTGGGCGATCGTATTCTTCGCGAATAGAGTCCTGCACAGCTTGGATAGACGTGGAGCGGGGTGCATTGCGTAAAAGGACCGTGAATGCCAGTGGATTGTGTCGATTCGCAGTACCAGTGGGCTCTTCAGCTTGGACAGTGCGCCCGGAGATTTTGTAGTGGCCGCTGTTGAACTTCTTGGCGACTCTTTGCGCGATGGATTTGTTGCCAAAGTTCAGCCACACAAGTCGGGTTCGCCTGGGCCAAGTGATCATCACTTTCTTACAGCTGATACGCCTTGTAGAGACCCATGATGGCAGCTTCGGCGCTGTCTTTTCTACTTGTACCGAAGCATACTCTTGTGATTCATGCAAGCGCTCACAGAATGTTCTGGCAAAGTCCGGATCTTCCATTGTGATCTGGGCCACGGCTTTCTCACCCGTGAAGGTCGGAATCACGTAGATTGCATCTAGGTGGATGTCGAATTGCAGATCCCGAGCAATTCGTGAAATAGCTTCTGGATCACTTCCAGCCTGTAAGTTTTGCAGTCGCACAGCGGAGAAATCAGAAGCCAGCGATAAGCTCGAGACGCAAGCTCCATCCATGTATCGAACGAACGATCCGTAAAGGGCACGTTGAAAGTCGTCATGGTCGACATCAGGCTATACCCACGTCAGTCTATTACTCTGCATGATCTCCGAGTCGTCGACTTACTCCGTTCGTATCATCAATCTGTGAACTTTGAGTTTCGTCTCCTGAAATCAAAGAGTGCGAGAAAGTGCAGGCTTCTCCTTTGCTGCATAATCCACTGAGGTTATACTTGCACAGAACCTGAGAAGGGTGATCTGGATCTGATTGCTCGTCCCGTAAGGCTTGAGGATGCTGAAGCTCAACTTGGCTGCCTTGGGGGTGATTGTAGGGGCATCCACTCCCCTTGTGGCATGATCCCCTTATATGGAACTTGCAAACATGCTGAGCTCGAGAATCCTGAGTCGACTCGCAGTTGGGTATGTTCTGAGACACTGTTGGGGCGACTTTGCCTTCGTCAGGGTGGTGGAATAAGCACTTGTGCCCTTTCAGACATGTGCCTTGGGCGAAGAATCTGCAGACTTCTGGAGGTGGCGGTGCCAACTCCTGTCCCTCAATTACTGCAGGTGAGTCATGAACATATCGACACAACGCTCCTTTATCACACTTGGCTTGTTGATAGAACGTGCAGTACATCATGTTGAATGTGCGTTGTGCAGCTCTCGATTGTTCTGGGTGGAAGGAAGGTAGGTATGATTACAATGGAAATGAACAGACCTGCATAGATGGACCTTGAACTTGTTCAAACGATCGAAGTTCCCAAGGCTGTGTCAATATGAGAACTAGGCGAGCTTCAGCCTACTGCAAGCTGTGTTGACGCCATGTGAATGCAAGGCTGAGGCATGTCGTGTAACAGAGGTACGCGTAGTGAGGTTACACGACACGTGACCAGGTAAAGCACGCTGTGCTCATCCATTGCACCTCATCGCTACCTTTATTGCTAGATCAGCTGTAGGCGTATCTCAATATACCAAGAGATTTGAGGAGATTCAATCTGTCTGATGGTAAGCAAGCCTCAGGATTGAGACTTGTGAAGTGTTGTACAGACATCGTTGAAGTTGAGCCTCTGCTCAATGTTTGACATCCTTCCGAGAAAGAGCGAAGGACGTGGACTTACATGGCGAGTCTCCAACACTCTGTTCATGAAACATGACACGAGATAAACCCCGTCTTGAACTCGCGCTCTATGCTCGTCCCAAGCACCCCAACACGTATCATTATGCCCTCTTTGTTGCTCCGAAGAACTAAAGCGGCGTCAACAACAACAGTTCGGCACCGTCAGGCATGACGAAGTATCACGTCAAGAATACCCTGGCAGTCGATGAGTGCGGCCACGTCTGTGCGCCCTGGCGTTATGAACAGGTGATCCTTCCGTCTGATCTCGTCCTTGAACCACGTCTGTTGGTGCGGGTGGTCATCGCGAAGCTCACTCACTCCACTACGGATAATGTCCAACGGGTGTTGGCGAGCGTGCCAATTCGACAAGCTGGCGAGGTCGACGAACGTATAGGAGCGGAGGAGTTTACTTGTCGGACGTGGGTGCGCGATGGCATTCGAGAGCTGCAACGGCAGGGCGTAGTGAGAATGGGTGTGTCAGGCGAGTGGCAAGACGTGGAGCGTGAGGCACTGGAGTATCTTGAGCGGAAACGAGCAGAGGGGTGGTGGGGACAAGGGTTGGCAGAGGATGAGAGGGGAGTGCCAACACTGGATCTGCTGACCGGCGTAGAGGTAGAGGGATGAGGATCTATGGTTTCACATTCTGATACTCGCATCATGCAGCCAGCTTTGGGCCCCAGCGCTTCCTGCGATAGACTTGCTTTTCACGCATGGTACATCTGACGAGGCTCCTGCAACCTAAATGAACGCAGTGGTGTGATGAGACCAGATCCAAAAAAAATATTCAAAAGACAAAAGGTGAAAACAAAATTGCAGCTTCTGTGGATCGAACACAGTACCTCCAGATACCGCACAGAAAGTGGTGATGGACTAAAGTGAACTTCAGTCTGGCGCTCTCCCAAGTGAGCTAAAGCTGCCAATTCATGATTGGAAATTTGATTAATCATATGACCCATCCATCTCGACCATTTCCTGTAATTGCACGCCAACATCTGCCCGTTCGCCTTGCATCTGTCAATGCTGCATATCATGCACATACATTTGCAGATTGGAACAGTGCACCTTCTAATCCCGCAGATTCTGCGTATAAGCATCCTATTTTCTCCCCAGCATCTAGTTACAGCAAATTACCCGTGCCACCTCACTCTGCATCCCCCACCACCACCAAGCAAGCTCGAACGGCAACAAGCATTCCACTATACACGCCAACAACACAAGCATCCCAAGCTTAGCAGATCGATCGACCAAACACATCAGCAGGAGAAGCGTCGTGCATGGCATCATCCCTGCTGGGAAACTTGGTTCTCTCCGCGATGGTGCAATGCAACAACGGGACGAAGGGAAGCAATGACGTCAAACTGGTAAGGTTACATGTTAGAGGGGGAAGGGAAACATGAATGATGGATGGAGGGGTGGATATGACGATTAGGTTGAAGAGCGCGTAGTGGATAGAGGATTGTTCCATATAAGTTGGATGCGGGTACAGGATCGTTGTATCTTGTTACAATAGACACGAATCTCTCTGATCTTTATTCAATAATCAACCAGTCAAGAACCAACCGCAAATATGCCTGACGTTCGTCTTCGCCCATCTGCATGATGAGGGGACATCAGCTAACCATGACTTTGCCCTCTTGAACAGGCCAAGGACCTCTCCCCCGAAGACAAGAAGATCCTCGAGGAGGCACACAAGAACCGTGACAACCCGGAGCACCCGGCACACAAGGACCACCCCAAGGTAAGTGCGCGTTCTTGGACGGTCAAATAGACCCAAGCCCACTCAGGCCGCTAATGCTCGTTCTTTCACTACAGCACCACGAGTTCCTCAAGAGCATCCCCCAAAAACTCGGCGGCGCTGCCATCTTCGGTGCAGGTGCCACGGCAGGATCGGACTTGGTCAACGGCTTGATTGGACACTAGACGGAAAAGTGGTGGTGTGTTCGCGGACGATAATGTGTAGACGTCCAGCATGAACAACTACATTTGCTTTCCTTCATGACGTCCGTACTACCAGAATGAACTCTTCACGAATTATGAGACAGTCTGCCAGGAATCCTTTAGCTTTCCGAGTGTTGTTTACTGTTATCGTTTGACGGTGGAGATAGTCTTCTATTGCCAACATATGGGGTGTTGCATCAGATCAGCACTCCTCTGTACTCCGCCCTCCCCGCATATCCCTCCAGCTGCTCCCACTGCACCAGAAACCGATCCGCGACACGACTCAGCAGGCGTCCACTCAGACTAGGCTTCTTCACTCGCGCCCACGACTCGACGTATACTGTCCGCATCCTGCCTCGCGTCTCACAGCCGCCATAGTTGAAGAAGCGCAGCAGTAAGCTCGTGAAGACCATGATTGTCGCAGTAGCCGGGCCATTGCAGAAGATAAGGTCCGGGAAATCAATCTCCTCAGCCTGAGAAGCATGCCCATCGCGCGTGCGGCTGACGTGTCGAGTGAGGACTCCCAAACACGCAGCCAAGCATTGCAGCGATGAGATCGGAGATGTATACAGCGGCTGGTGGATCTTGCGAGCGCGAGGCACAATCTCTACCGTGTATTTGCCGGCATCCAGAGTCGTTTTCTTCCCTTCTCGGACATTACGCGTGCTTACCAGCTCTTCAAACTCCCGCGCGCGTACGGCACTGATGCTATCGCCTTCACTGACCACCCACGTCCTCTGCTTGAACTCGTGCCACTGTATCCTCTCTTTCGAGTCCACGGAGGTGACTGCTTTCGTGAGCATCGACATCATCTCGGCCGTGTGGCCGCCCGAGCCGAGGACGATCAGGATGTGTGCGGGCTCGTTGGGGTTGTTCCGGCCATGGCGAATGGGTTTGCGACGCGCAGGGTCGAGGATAGCTCGAACACGGCGTGCAACTGCAAAGACTACGGTTACGAAGAGCAGGTTGAGCAACAGGAAGAGGAGCAGAAGTCGAAACATGGTTTTGCTTGTCGTGTGGTTTCTGTTATGGGGTTGGGATGCGAGATGTGGTGAGTAGAAGGGAGAACAGACTTACACTTCTAGGTTTTGCTACGATGTTGTCGAAGAGTTCATTCGAGACAAAGCGTCGATATGACTCTTCTGGTGTTTGAACCCAAGTGCAATGCACTGTCGCATCCAACATTAGCAGTGCACAAATCTTGAAGCTGTTGGTTCGAGGTTGAAAGTGCATGTAAAGTGAGGGTCACGTGCGAGGCATTCTCGGGGCTCAACTTCAATGCCTTTCCTTTTGTCACAATGTTTTGACCATAAGAAATACGTGAAGGCAGATGGTTGGGAACAAAAAATAGCGATATCATGCCCCCATGGTCAGATTTGCGCTACTTGTCACACCGCAAGCATTATTAAATCCTTTTGATCTTGATAGATGTAGCGTTTAAATGCCATAGACGGCTGCATCAGGTTCTACATTTTGGTCTTCTGATTGGAGCACTTTTTGCTAGCTAGACGAGGGTTCTCATCCCGCCTTCGTAGCAGCTATTGCCGGCTGAGTTGAGGACAGATCGACATCCTCACTTCGATAGTGGTCCGCTACAATACGGTACAAGAAACTTGGCGCGCAACCCCCTAGATTCGTGATGTAGAGATCCACCATGTCCGCGGCCACCCAATCGTAGAGCGGATTGACGATGTCTACGTTATCCATAAATTCGCCGTCGTGGAACGGGACAACCTTGCTAGGATCGCCGTACTCGATCACTTCCTCTGTATCGAAAGGGTATACTGGTGACAGCTTGTAGACTCCACTAAGGACAACCACCGGTACCCGGTGAGAGTGCGCGACTGCAGCGATCGTCGCAGCTCCAGCTGCTGCTAGGAGACTCCCATTGGCAAGGACGGTATGCGGTGCGAGGATGACTTTGTTGATACGTGACATGAGTGCGAAGACAGCTGAGTCAGGAATCAGAATCACCGTAATGCCCATGGCTGTCAGGGGCTTCCATCTTTCATCCCCATCATCTTCAGCTTCTTGTGTTGACTTCTTGCCACCGTTGACGATCACATCGTGAGTGCTTTCGTGGTCATTGGGATATGCTTCCGCGTGAATGACCGTGAACTTGCGTTTGCGCGCTGCATTCATGAGGAATTTTTGCACTGTTTGTGATGAAGTATGTGTGAGGATGATCTCATTGCTGTGAATGTGGTCCAAGGCAAATTCGGCAATCTGCGTATCGACGATTTCAAGCTCATCGAGCAGCTCTTTGATACCATCGATGACTTCAGCTTTGATATCGAGTTTCTCTGTTGACTCCACTACATCCTTCCGCGGAGCGGCTTTGTTGGCAGGAGAGGTAGTACCCAGTGGCGGGGTGCCCAACGGTGTCTGGAGGATATTAAAAAGAGAAGTTGTCGAGCCTGGGAGTCCCGGTCTTTGCACTGGATTCTGCATTCCATCGAGAGACAGCGATCCTGAAAAGGCACCATGTAACGAGCTGACATGTGACGAGCTCGAATGGGGCGAAGCGAGTTCTGACACCCGGTCGAATGAGCGAGAGCTCTTCTTTAGTGCTGGAGTGACACTACCGTCACTGAGGACGCTTTGGTCCTGATCTCTTTCTGTAACCTCGCGCACAATACCCAGAATTCGCCGGATCACATTACCGACGGCCAGTTCACGCGGTTGAGCGGCCACCAAACGTCGTCCGACCTGGCGGATGCGGTTGATGAGCGTCTGAGCATCTCGCGTACGATCTTGCGCTACTACTCGGAGCAATAGTTGTGCAGTGGCGATCGCACATGGCCGTGAATTGCGGATTTGACGGCGTTTCAGCAGAGAGACGAAAAGCTCGACCGAAGTCTCGATATCATTTGCTTTTAGAGACTTGAGGAATGTTGAAAGCGATGGCGTCGGATACGCAATCGTAGACGGCATCTTGGTTGTGTGTTTGGAGTGAGTTTCTTAAATCTTGCAGGCCTGTTCGATGATTTACGTCGTGAGTCAGGCGAGCAAAATATCATCGATATACTTTCAAGATATTCCCGTGCAACTCGTCCAGTCCGACTGTGGAACACACTGGTATCGATTAAGTCTTAGCACTTTACGGTGTAATTTTCTCTCGGGAAGTCCTGGATCCAATTCTGTAAACATATCCCGATCGAGATCAATCACACTTACAGCTCAATGGGGAAATGTGTTGGCTCCAGACGATGTCCCACAGACGTGGAGGCTGGACCCCACTCTGAGATCGGGCCATGTGCCAGCAGCCAGCCACAGCTCTTCCGTCTTACTACTTGCAGTACATGCCTGCGCTGTAGACGGGAGTAACACCAACATTCCCACCTGCAACACCATAGCGCTGTCTTTAATTGCTTGAGATTCTGGATCGCATAGTTCTGTAGTCAATAACTCCATGTGTGCTACTGTTCGAAGCACCTTGCCATAGCACATCCCATCCGTGGGAGCCTCGGCAGCTGGAAACGAGCGAGGAGACCAACCCATCTACAGGTCCAATACAGCCAGGCGAGAGTTTTTGACAGGATTTGAACCGACATTCCCTTCGGTTCGATGGCATGCTAGGGCCATGAACAGTCTCAACATTGTCTCAAGGCTGACAGCTACACCACCGGGCACACCCCCTCGGTCCAGGACGAGCTCCGCGGTTCGGGTGCACACTTTATCGGGCAAACAGGATGAGCTAGATCTCGTGTCGGAAAAGCTTGGAGAAGAAGACAGTAAGAGTGAGAGTGAAGATGCCGACGTCAATGAGAAGACGTCGCTGCTGGTTTCGCAGGCCAGCCCGGCGACGCTGAAAGGGCGACCTGGGTACCGGATATGGGACATGCCTAGACGCGTTGCCCAGGCTATTCTAAGTGGTGTCTCCATTATCTTCACGGCCATAACTGCTCCTGTACGATATGTAGTGGCTTCCTTCTACGATAAGGAAGGCCACTTCTCCGCGGTGATGCCGTTGAGAAGCCTCAAAGGATTATTCGGACGTCGGCGGCGAAAAGCAGGCAACAGCATGGAGTCAGGCTCAAGGTCAAAGAATGAGAAACACGAAGGCAAGCACTCAGCACGGCGAGGGACGCCAGGAGAACATGCATCATCACTAGACGACAACGCTTCAGCGACGACCTCGGCCGCATCTTCAGACGCAGAGAACGAGGACAGTCCTGCCAAGCGCACGCGATCCAGAACAGCTGCTGCTCAACAGAGCGACGATGTTCCGCAGACGAAGAAGGGTGGACGTGTGCAGCTGTTACACAACGACGAGGCACTACGGAAACGCAAGTCGCAAAGAGCGCAGCATAAAAAGTCGGCGGATCCGAATGACATTGCGAGGGTCGCTGGCTCGCTCAAATCACCCTCTTCGGCTGCTGTAACAGCTAAGCTCACGCGCTATCCGCGCGCACCGGCACCTCCAAGACCTCTCGTACCGCGGAGGCAAGCATCTTATACAACCCTGCCCTTCCTCCCCGATACACCGAAGAAGACTCTCATTATCGATCTTGACGAGACACTAATCCACTCGATGGCAAAAGGAGGGCGCATGTCAACAGGTCATATGGTCGAGGTACGCCTGAGCGGACCAGTATCAGCATCTGGCGCGCAGATTGGTCCAGGAATTCCGATCCTCTACTACGTGCATGAAAGACCAGGTTGCCACGAGTTCCTGCGAAAAGTATGCAAATGGTACAAATTGATCGTCTTCACAGCTTCAGTCCAGGAGTACGCCGATCCCGTGATAGACTGGGTAGAACGCGAGCACAAGTATTTCTCCGGGCGGTATTACCGACAGCATTGCACATTCCGAAACGGCGCATACATCAAGGATTTGGCACAGGTAGAGCCGGATCTAAGTCAGGTCATGATTCTTGACAATTCGCCCATGTCTTACATCTTTCACGAAGGTAAGACGAGCCCAAAGTTGTAGTTCAATCATGACCCATTCTGACCTCGATCTTTCAGACAATGCCATTCCCATCGAAGGCTGGATCAGCGATCCTACCGACAACGACTTGCTGCATCTCGTTCCATTCTTGGAGGGCCTGCAATATGTCACCGACGTCCGAGCTCTTCTTGCGCTACGGCAGGGCCAAGCGCCACAGGCATGAAACCACTGTTTTACATGGAAATGTATGAAGTGTACGCGGCAAGACCAGATGAACAGACAAAAGATTTTGTGTGAGGATTTCGTGAACGCCCCATCAACTGGCGGGCTGAGACATAGCGGAGGCGCTTTTAGGTGTTTTGGGGGCACTTTACTGTATTGTACAAATATGATCAAGGCATTTTATCGTGGCGTATGTGAGAAGATACGTGCATTGTACTCCAGCTATGTACGCAAGGTACATGTGATCATCATCCATGTCCGGAGTGGTACGCCACACTTCACAGCTAGAGATCCTCCCAAGTACATGTACGCGTCCCTGGAGTGGGTCTACCGTGGACAACGTCACTTGATGGATCCATGTGGACCTCATCAGCAACCACAATATTCACTGTGATTGCCACATTATAAGCAGAGCACGACTAGTCAAGATAATACAAATTAGACAAGACCGAAGGAAGTCAATATTTTATGCTTCATTGATTATCCTCAATCGAAGATAGAACCATGGGCAGCACGACAGCAACGACGATGTTACGGATCGAATGTTCAGGCACTCCGTTTGAGGTATGCAATTTCTACCAGAAGCATGTAGTATACTTCCTTGGCATCACATATGTCTAATTAAGTACAATATCCTCAGATCGGGCATACCCACGGCAGCCAAGCCAAGCTGCAGATCTCACGCAGTATCACCTTCTACACTGGACTGTTCGAGCGATCGACGAAGCTTTCCTGGCCCGAAGTCTGCACTCACGCCCTGCGCTTCCGCCCCTTCCTGCAGGCCAAATTCCCACAGTACCTAGAGGAAATCGCAGGCATCGCAGAGGGCTGCGGTCGTTCCGAAGCTGACATTCTGGCCATCAACGTGCGAACGGAAATTACCTTCGGCATGTTCTCTGATGGCTGCACGGCGCTGAGCTGGCGGACGCCACGCGCGAGCTGGCTTGCGCAGAACTGGGATTGGGAGCCGGCGCAACAGGAGAATCTGGTCTTGCTCTCGATCAACGCAGCGGATGGTAGGCCGCGGATCAAGATGGTCACGGAAGCCGGGCTGATTGGGAAGATCGGCTTCAACGATTCCGGAGTGGGCGTGTTGCTCAATGCGATTCGGCAACGTGGAGCAGATCCCGAGCGCGTACCATGTCATGTTGGCCTCCGATTGGTGCTTGACAGCCGCAGTCGTGAGGACGCCGTGGCGAAATTGGAGGCGTACGGTGTCGCGACATCATGCCACATGCTTATCGCCGATGCGACGGGTAGCATAGGGTTAGAGTGGACGTCTGAAGGTCTGGAGAAGTTGGAGATGAATCCCGCCGGCCAAGTGCTGCATACGAACCACTTCGTCGACCGACCTGCAGGCGGTCCTGTGGCAAACGGAGGAGACTGGTTAGGTGATTCGGAATTTCGACTTGGACGAATCGGTGAGCTTGTTGCGGCGCTACCAAACTCGTCGAGCGACGGCGTGAGTAAGCAGCAGATCTCTGGGCTGTTCGAGGACGAAGCAAATTACCCCGGTGCTATCTGCCGCAGACAGGTAGATGGAAAGACAGATTCGCAGACACTGTTCAACATCGTCATGGATCTTGCAGCCAGGACTGCCACCGTCAGAGTGGGTAGACCCACGGAGGTCGAGGAGACTATTGAGCTGTCATTTCAAGCTCCTTGAAGTTCGACCTAAGATAGTAGAAATAGTCGTTCAAAAGTCTTCAACGTAGGCGCCTCTTTCCTCTGCTCTGACGAGGCTAAGGCGTCCCACAGCACACCCTGCCCACCCACTGGCCGTGCTGAGCCATCATGGTTCCCATTGACAGTGTCGCTACCATTCAGAGCGCCGTTAGTTATAGACGACGACCCAAACACCTCCGCCATGCAGTTCTGGCACGCCTCCTGCACATCACGCATTGCTGCATCGACAGCAACAGCACGCTCACGCATCGCTCTGCGCATCAGACCCTCCAATAACCGACTCACATCTTCGCTGACCGTATTCAGTCGCTCGATCAGGCGAGATACAGAGTTAACAAGATACTCCTCTTCATAGACGGTACCTTTCTTGCCCCGAGCGCGCTTACGCTCTTCTCGACGGCGATTCTTGGAAGTTTTGCGGGTGGCATTGGTGGCAAGCGTACCGGTGGTGTTGTTAGTATACCGGGTCATGAAGGTACCAGTTGTGGAGGCATCAGTGGGCGCAATCGAGATGTTGTCCGGGACGTCCCTCTCATCACCGTCCGCAGCACCTCCATCGAGAAATGCCATAGGGTCATCAGCTTTCTTCTGCCGGAGATCACGAAGACGCGGGATCTGTGCTTGCAGCTGCGACTTCATCTCTGAGAGAAGCTCCGTCATGGATGCAGATCCCTCGATCAGGCCTGGGTCGACCAAGGTAGTGAGCAGACTCGGCCGACGATGCTTGCCAACGAGTCGCATCGCTTCTGCGAAGTGATAGCCTTTGCAGAGAAGCTTGACTGCAGTGTCGAGGTCACTCAGATAGTCCAAGTAGATAGTGGCAGCGGCAGTGAAGTCTTTCGCCTCTTCTTGGACGTTTGCGAGGTCTTGGGCAAGTTCTGCAAGTACTGCATCATCCACGGGTAGCAACGTTGCAGTTGCAAGGGACTCCCGCCACATACCAGCTGATCTATACGCATCATATGCGGCCTTCCGGTCTTCGATGAACTCGTATGCCAGAGCAGCATCCTTGTACCTATTCCGGCTACTGAGGAACTCGGCATTGAGCTGCATCAGCTCGCGTAGACGAGTGGTGTCGTATCTGTATAGGTCGGTCGCAGCGCCGTATAGCTCATGCTTGCCCACATACTCTTTTAACTCCTCAAATGAGCCCATGGCATGAAGATGGGTCAGTGCTTTCCCATGTCTCTTCAGATCATCGTCGATGTGGAAGCGCTGCCTTAGAGGCTCTTTCTCCTGCAACGCTTGGAGATATGGGAGATATTCTCGGGGGTCCTTTTGCGATTGCTGCGCGACCAAAAGTGTAACATCCAGGTCGTACAGTCCCAGAGCCGTTTCGTACAATTGGTTGACGTCTGCAAGAAAGCAGATGTGATCGACAGCCTGCTCTAAATCTTCCTGTTTCTCTTCTTTCCTCAGCTTCGATACTAGACTTAAGCCAGCCTCTAGATCTGGAGGGTTCTTGCACACGTGTGCAGTGTTGATGTTCTGTAGGCTTGTTTGTGTACGCTCAAGCACTTGGAGAAACGCATCGCAGATCCTGTTGACCTTCGACTGTGATGGATTTCCCGTTGCTTCTTTATGGCCATTAAGGTCGCCAGTTTCGTTACTGAGCGTCTTGTTGGGTTTCGCCATGGTCTCCTTGTACAACGTCTGTGCGGTATCTTCTTCCGTCAAGGAACTGAGGAACAGATCAACATATTCAGCCTTGCTGACCTGTTTGAGGAACAACTCCACATCCTGCATGAACTGCGTTGGGTCGTAATCGTGAAGGATGTTCATATCTACTCGGTGAGTTCTGCAGATCAGGAATGCTTTCTGGTAGTCCCGATCCGTGACATTTGTCCTTATCGCAGCCAGCACCAATGCGCGTGGGTATATCGTCTCAAGATTCCCACGAGGCATCTGCAACACCAACGAGAAGGCACTAGGCATGACGGTGACCAGTTTTGCACCTCTCTCGATACTACGACACCGCTCGTCTTTCTCCGGTTCATCCGCAGGAATCTCAAGCTCGCCAGTATGGAGATGAACGAATTTGAGTAGATGTTGGCTGGTAGTGTATATGAGATGTGTAGTCGTTACCATGAAGGATGTGCAGCCGGGTATCCGCAGCTTCTGCTGACTGCTAGACGTAACCTGAAGAACCCCCGATTCAGTCAATCCAACTGCAACTGAGGCGCCGTCGCCACTATACCAGATGTCTGCGACTGGGCACGGTACAGGTAGCGTAGCCATGGAGCTCAAGACCGTAGCTGTACTACTCTCTGATTGCAAATCATAGATCGAACCTCGATGGTCCTGGCAGAACACTCTTTCGCGGTCAGGGCCAGTGCATAGTGACAACGGCATGTTATGCGGCTCGGTAAAGTTCATTAACCCATTCGTGAAGGAAAGCAGCTTCGAGGTCCCCTTCTGATCGACTAGTGCTACACAGCTGACTCCTTTGTTAGGGAGCCAGGCAATCTGCTGCCAGAAAGCTGACTTGAGATAAGACTTATCAATCTCAGTGAATATGAGAGAAGAGCCTCGTAATGATGCCCGCTTGGTCGGCTTGGCGGCATAGTCGAACGTCCAGATAGTGATTCGATCGTAATGAAGCACAGCCATCTGTGTTCCACTAGCATTGAAAGCCACGTCGACGGCAGCGGCAGGTAACATGATCTCGATGAATGCCATCGGTGGTGGAATGTTTGCTTTGCGGAGAGGTGTCACTTTGAGCGTCCTGCCATCGATGACAGCCACCAGACCAAGATCGTGCGGCGGAAGAGTAGACCCGCGAGCAACTGCAAAGGTATAACTCAAGCTTCGCACCTGATCTCTCCTCGATCCGATCAGCTGAAGAGGCTTTTCCGAGTGCCATGTGACCTTTGTCCCAGTTTCAGAGCTCATGCGAATTTCCTGCTTGAGATAGTAATGGTAGTTCCCCATGGTCCAGAGCTGGATCCTGTCGACGAGAGCCACAGCAAGCACAGTCGAATCCACATTCCACTTCAAATCAATCTGGGTGCCAATCGTCTCGCATTCTTCTTGGCTGAGCCGCAGGTCGAACTCCCCATGACGCAGCCCATTTTTCTCAAAGAACACCACATCGATCCTCTCTTGTAATCGCTGGACACCAGTCAACAGCTGCCCGCTTGGCTTCCAGCTCAATGCAGCTTCGAGTCCATCCACAGGCTCACTGACACTCTCCAGCACGCCTTCCCGGCTGAACACACGAATGACCCGCCGTTTCAGATCTGTCTCCACGATCCGGTTGAGCGCAACGAATTGCCCATCACCTCTCCACGAGATCGACGACCGTCCATCTTCAAAGGCACTCACGATCCCTTGATCAAAATGCTCCGGCACAGTCGGGTCACGCAGCGCCTTCGCCGCGCCACGGCCCTTAAACTGCGTCTCCTTCTTGCCCCAGCCGACCGAGACATGATCCGAGACGGTGAGGTCCGCATTCGACAACGTCACGCTCGACAGGCCGTCGAACTCGCGCGTCATGAACAGCAGTGTGTCGCCTTTCGTCGCAATGGCCAGCAATTCCTCGTCAGGACTCCACGCCGCCGCCTCGATGCCCGCGTCAACCGAGCCAACGATCTCAATCAGCCCTTCATTGGGCAACGCATCTTGACGCACGATCACGATGTCACCACCTTCGAGCACGAGCGCTATGGTGCGCGAGTCGGCAAAGCAGTGCAGGTCCAGGATGCGATCCACGGGCAGGTCTGGGTGCGGCGAGACTGCGTCCCAAGAGGTGATAGTTTCGCCATCCTCGGGCTTGACTGCGTTGGCCGGGAAGCGTTTCAACGTGATGCTCTGGTGGGCTTCACTAGGGCCAAAGGCACATACGAGCTCAGCGCCGGCGAAGGCGGTGGCAGTCAGAGGGTTGGCGGAGCCGCTGAAACTTATGGCGCGGTGCCGGATGTTACGAAGGTTACGCATGGTCGTGAGACAGCATTGTTCTTCACCGCACAGCAGAACTCGACGATTTTTTTTTGCTAGACGTTCAGCGGCGATGTGTCACTGGAATATACATATATGAACTTTTTCGAAAGAGCCTCATGCAGAAACGCAGTCGGTTCGCGGCGGCCAGCCGAGCCAATCAGAGCGCCGCTTCGTGCTCGGAACTCAATGCGAAGGGAGATATGAGGTTCAAGAAGGATGCATTGCCTCTTGTATATACACAAATGGAAGTAGTACAGCACCCAGTACATGTCTCCTCGCACCTGAATTGACATCCGTGGTGTCTGGGCTCTGCCCTCGTTCCTCTCGCTCAACCATCAACCTCCACAAACCACTCCAGTCACTCCATCTATTGGTTCTTGTATGTTTGCCAGACTATCACGATACCTGTTAGCACACCCGGGCCCTCCACCCACGCAGTATATCTCGTATGATCTTACCAGCAATGCCGAATGGTAGGCCGAATCCAGTAGCTATAGTCCCTCGAGCGTTAGCCTGCGAACAAATTCCTCCTCGGCTATCATCATGTATATGTGTATGAGGGTTTGCGCATACCCATGAAAGCCCAGTATCGCACGGCGAAGAAGCGCGTCATTGGGTTGAAGGGGATGTTGCTTCGTGGGCCCTCGGGGTAGTGGTATGGTGAGGAGAGCTGAGCGCGGGTGGAGTGGAAGCCACGGCGGGCGACCTGGTTCATGGGGCGGAGAGCGCTTCGTGAGAGCATCTTCGTTGGTGAGTCAGTGGGGTGGAAGATCACACGAAGCTTGAGGAGTCGTACTGTGAGGGATGTGTGGGTGCAATTGGAAGTGAGTTTTCGAATGACCGCGGGATTCTCAAGAGCTGTATGGGCTTGGTTGTCGAGGAGGAACGCGGAAGCTGCGCGGCTGTAGCCGAGCGATATTGCTTGGCACAATGATGCTGCAGATAAACTGTTACATTCCTCGCCGCATGTATGCATCGTAGTACCACTAAGAAGCACTCTTGTTCAAGTGAACAATGCTTTGAAAATGACACAGAAGTTGTATATTGTAATCGTTTCTCATACACATAGGAAAGCTATCATGAGCACATTACTTGTGCGTTGGTCGTCAGACCACGCGACATGCAAGGGTATCCAAACATTCGCCATCCGCGAATAGCACACTCTTCCACCGAGTCCAAGTGACATCAAGTCTCTCGACAACGAATAATTTACCACCAGTCACCCTGGTCGTGCATAGCAGCAGCGACCTTGGCGAATCCAGCAATGTTGCTGCCCGCCACAAGCGACGGGTACTCGCCCTCGGCAGCCTTGACGTACTCCTTGGCAGTGTCGACACCCATCTTGAAGCAGGCCTCCATGATGCCCTTGAGCTTCTCGTCAACCTCCTCAGAAGACCACTTTAGACGGGCGCTGTTTTGAGCCATCTCGAGGCCAGAGACAGCGACACCACCAGCGTTGGCAGCCTTGCCGGGGGCGTACCAGATGGCATCACCCTTCTTCTCCTTACGCGCCTTCTCGAACACCTCGATGGCTTCCTGTGTGCAGCCCATGTTGGAGCCTTCGGCGATGAACTTGGCACCGGCCTTGATGAGAGCTTCAGCCTCCTCCGGGGAGACCTCGTTCTGTGTGGCAGATGGGAGGGCAACATCGACCTTCTCGACGTGCTCCCATGGACGGGCACCATCGATGTACTTGAACTTGCTCTTGTACTCTGAACTCTCGGCGAGCTCGGAGATCTGCTTGCGCTTGACCTTCAGGTCAGCAATGACGTGTACGAGGTCGGGGGTGATTCCCTTCTCATCAGTGGCAATGAGCGAGCCTTTGCTGTCGGAGAGCGAGATGATGGTGGCACCGAGCTCGATGGCCTTGAGTGCTGCGTACTGAGCGACGTTTCCGGAACCGGAGATGGCGACCCGCTTGCCCTCGAAGGACTCCTTTCCTCCCGAGGCGTATTGAATCATGTGTTGCACGTCTATGACTTGTCAGTTTTGTAGTCTCCAATGTCTCGTCTTGGGAGTATCTTACAGTAGACAAGACCGTAGCCGGTGGCCTCTGGTCTGATCAAGCTTCCTCCCCAAGCACCGCCCTTGCCGGTCAGAGTGCCCTCCCATCGGTTCTTCTCCGCACGGTATGCACCGAACATCCATCCGATCTCTCGGGGAGAGCAACCGATGTCACCAGCTGGCACATCGGTGTCGGCACCAATGTGCTTGTTGAGCTCACGCATGAATGCCACGCAGAACTTGCGGATCTCGTTGTCAGACTTGCCCTTGGGGTCGAAGTCGGCACCACCTTTGCCACCACCCATGGACACTGCGTATAATGGTCAGCTGGTTGTGCAAGAAGATATGTGCAGAAGCGAGTAAACTCACATCCGGTCAGAGCATTCTTGAAGATCTGCTCGAAACCCAAAAACTTCAGGATGCTGAGGTTGACAGTGGGATGGAATCGCAGACCACCCTTGTATGGTCCGAGGGCGGAGTTGTATTGTACACGGTAACCACGGTTTGCTTGGACCTCGCCCTTGTCGTTCTCCCAGGTGACTCGGAACTGAATGACACGCTCGGGAATGGCAGCCACCTCGAGGGCCTTCTTGTACTCTGGGTGCTTCTCAAACAAGCTGCTGTTCTCAAGGGTCGAGGCAAGCTCTATTGGGCATTAGTGAATATCCCGGTGTCGACTCTGGTCTATGCTATGTGGTGTTTCTTACCCTTGTACGCCTGCTCGAACTCGGGCTCAGATGGAAGGTTCGACATTTTTGCTAGGTCGCGTGCTGTGCTGTAGAGGATGGGTAAGGTTCAGAAAGCTCGGATCAATCAATCACTAGAGCTTTTCTCTTGGGTTGAGGGTTGTGTGGTGGAAGATGCCAGTTTCTTTCACACGAGAGAGGACGGAAAGAGGAGGAGAATAATAAAGAAGAAGGAGAGAAGAGGAGAGGAGAGGAAAGGAAGATATGGCTCGCCCACGACCCCCCCAAACAAAAAACATCCAGCGTATGCCATCGCCGGTCCACGACCCTACCCTACCCTACCTTGCGGACGCCAAACTAGAGCTATCTCATGTTTGACCTGCTGCGGCGGTACCAAGCGAACGTCCAGCCCGCCAAAAAAGCACTGCAGATAGCTCGACCAGCCCCACAGACGTCACTACCAGCGGTTGGATGAGCAATGGAGGCTCGCCGCCAATGGCTCCTCGCACCCGAATCATTGCCGTGCAACGAAGCTACTACTGTACAGACAGCCTCAGCAGGTCGACTTTGATGCAGCTCCCTGCCCATCGGGCACGATCATCAGCAGCAAGCAGCAGCGAACAGGCGCCGCAGCTCATCATCGCGAGGGCCGATCGTTGCGTCATGGGCGACGCAGCGCGAACGGGTGTGGTCTGGTGTTTGGCGAGCTTTCTGGGTGAAGATTCGCGCATATGCAGTAACATAGGTGAGCAAGTGGTGTGCGTTGGATAATGCGATTGCTGATAAGGATGGCGGGGCCCGGTGTCATTGGCTGCGCGCGCGCTGGATAGGCGGGCGCGGGGCGGGACCTGCATCTCCACGCAAACGCAACCAGCGGGTTTAGTTGATCCATACATGACCTTAAGGTATGCAGCGAACATGGGTCCGTCTGGTCCTGGCCGTCGAGTGGGTTGAGTATCCTTTGCCCACTATACGGCGTGGGTGCTGGGGCGCCGAGATCGGAAGTCGTGGGTCTAGACTCGATGAATACACCAAAACTACAGTCGACAAGTGTATGTCTACGTTAAGACGCTAATACGTGTGGCAGAGGTATAGTAACAGCATTTAAACCCTCGAGAGAGGTAGTCTCGCATCATCGTTGTGATAGACGAGCATGACATCAGAGGTGATGCGGCTCAACAGAGTTTCACGTTAACGACAGATCCGTTATCGTACACATGCTGTCTACCTTACAGACTACGGCACGAGGCATCAACGCTGTGAGATAAGTCTAGATAAACTCTCGCATACCTAGGAGCTATCATATCTTGCATCCTCCAACATCTACGATTTCCTCTTCGATCAGTCGATCTTGCTGTCCGGGTGGGAAGATCGACCAAAAGTGCATACTCTTGGCCTGAAACCGTAGACATGCATCTCGTAGAGGCATCTGTCGTGTCGAGATACAGATGGATGCTAGATGTGTGGTCGATGTCATTCTCGAGCTCCGTCATACTCACATCATATCTTGATATCGTGATCCTGGCTCAGTCTTTCTGGTCGGCGAAGTCATCCTGACTCCTTCCACGAGCTGTGTAGCCACCATGGATCCACCTACTGGTCAATATCAATATCGGAGCCCTTGTCCGTCCCACAGAGCTGCCACAGCATATGACAATGGCAAGGCTGCTTTGTCCACGATCACCTAGATTTCTTAAAGTTCTTGCAGGTATCTGTCTCTTGTCCTCAGATCCGTCCACCGGACATCTTGGTTTGCCTCGCTGTTATTCACCCCAACGCGGTGACAGAGGTCGTCGAACCAAGCATCGTGCGTGGAGAACTCCCCGTACACAGCGCCTGTGCTGATGAGCCCCTTCTCAACATCTGCAACGACGTGGCAAATGATGTCTTGAAGAGCAGCGTACGCCAGTTCCTCTACTACGTTCGGAAGAGCGAAGATAGTCGCATTGTTCGACGAAGCAGGTACTGTGACATGGAGCGAGTGAATGCATGGTATTCCTTCGCCAGTTTCTCCGTCATGGTACCACATACAGACTTCCATGTCCGCAGGACTTTGATAGAGTAGCATGCGTCGCCATGAGCCTTGTTGGAACCTGGGTAGGTATCTGGCTTCATGCGCATACCGACCACCGTACCTCGTCGGAGCCTGCAGGAAGGAGCTGTGAAGGCTCATCTCAATGCACGGCATATTACCTGTTGGCTGTGTAGGTGTCTCGAATCGGAAAGCAAATGGATCGCCCAGCACAGCTATCAAGGGATTGATCTTGATTCTGGCAGGTATCGTAGCTTGCTGTCTTGGCTCTGCACGAAAGAAAAGGCGGCGTTGGAGCGAGTCTTTCTTGATGGCGGATCGGAAATGCGTGTTCACCCGTTCGCTGAGGAGAAGTGTACGCTCATCCACGAACTCGAGTATGCAAATGAGCAAGTCGGGAATCTGAAACACCTTGCTAACGACAGACATCTTGTTGCTAATATGTTTACCAGTAGTAACGTCTTGTTCATGTGGAGCTCAGTGGAGTCCTCGGCTGTCGGAAGTCGGATGTCTTTGTGTCTATTCCAGTGGAAGCGACAAAGAGTGGCTCTTTAGAGATGCTGGTGTACCTTAGTCGTGGTATGACCCATGAAAGTTGGTGCTGTAACAGAAGAGCAGGCCTTTAACAGGCAGCAGGGTCATGCATCTCATGTGCGTGAAGCGGATGGTCCTACCTCCTGCTACGGCACGTAGTAAGTCTTGACCCTCGTTGCATGAGCAATTGTCGAATTTTGTCACAATGCACATGATGACAGCTTCACCAAAGCTCCGAGCTTCGTCGTCGTTCACTCTTCTTCGGCAGTCTCGGTCATGTCAAGATCCTTGAGAACTCGTTCGATTTCTCGGGGATCACTAATGCCCCATACGCCACCTCCCTTCACAGCGCCTTTCATACCGACTTCCTTGCCAACGAGGTTCCTGCCCACTTTTCCAGGTCCGATGCCGAGCCATCTGCGCACCTTCTCTTCTTTGTGCAAGTAAACGATGCTGTCGTGCCATAATACCGTCTCAACACATGATCGTGCAAGCAAATCCTTGAGTTGCTGCTTGCTTTCAAATGGTCGCGCAGTTACATTGCTGATGGCGGGCATCAGACCGGGCCAAATCACGACATCCTCGCCAGGCGCCACAGTTGAAGGATGGGCCAGTATATCCTTCATGACTTCACCCGCAGGCGCCATCAAGGGTGAGTGGAATGGCGAGTCACTCTTGAGTCGTACAGCTCTTGGATCATGACCGGCAAATTGTCGTAGGTGGGTAAGAAGCTCGCCGATCCTTTTGATACTGCCAGAGAGCACAATCTGGTTCTTGGAGTTGTGATTGGCAATGAGAACCTGCTGAACAGGTGGGAGATCAGTGTCCGAATGCGAATCAGCTTTTGAGCCTTCCGAGTGATGTCCGAGGAACTCGTGGATGGCTTCTACCATACTAGCGAGGTGATCTGCCTCGCACACCAGCGCAACCATGCCGACCTCTTCTCCCACCTCTTTCGAACACCGCGCCATAACCTCCGCTCTTCTTCTGACCATTCTGAGCGCATCCTCCTCTCGTAGATATCCAGCGACGACCAAAGCCGCAAACTCGCCGAGGGAATGTCCTAGCGAGAGGTCTACTCGCTCCGAAGTCTTGAACCCAAACTCTTGCTCCAGCACACGAACAATCATGATTGATGTGGCCATGATGGCAGGTTGTGCGTTCTCGGTAGCAGTCAACACGCTGTTTGGTCCCTCAGCGATGATTTTGGATAGCGAAAATTGCAATGTCTCGTCGATCTGGTCCAGAATAGGCTTGACTGTGCGTGGAAATGCTTCTAACCAGTCCGTGGTCATGCCGACTCGTTGTACACCTTGACCGGAGAAGAAGATCGCAGTTTTTGGTCGTTTCTCGCGCGACGTGGTTGACTGCCATCTTGCTTGTGTGGATGCGTAACATGCTGCTCGTAGATGCGTGGGGAGTGTGAGAACGTGCCCAAGATGTGCCTGCTTTGTGGAGACATTCCTGACAGCGCAATTGAGTTTTGCAGCCATCGTGAGCTGTGTAGAGCAGCTGTTCTTTGAGCTCTTCGGAAGCCAAGTACTCGTGCAGTCTGCTGTATAGGCTCTTACGCAGGT
Source organism: Microcyclospora tardicrescens (assembly GCA_003012245.1). Classification (NCBI taxonomy): domain Eukaryota; kingdom Fungi; phylum Ascomycota; class Dothideomycetes; order Capnodiales; genus Microcyclospora; species Microcyclospora tardicrescens. The sequence goes on from PXOE01000083.1 coordinate 57,268, forward strand.
AATATGTAGTCAGGCTGACCGGCACAGGGCTCAGCACTCGTCCTTGGCTTCTACAACTGTGGGGAGCTAGCCTCGGATTTTAGAGCTGCACGTGGTCGTCAGAGCCTCGAGGTTTACTACAAACTCCAACCACCGCGTGATCTGCGCAGTCTTCTACAAGAATATGTGTCTTGTCTCGAATAAAGTTACGAATCTGTGGCGTCGATGACATGAGGTGATACGTTGAAGCACGTTGGCAGTGTGCCTACGATCGGATATAGAGCGTTGAGCACTCATAGGAGGCTACGAGGTAAGATGAATAATTGATGGTCATCTATGACAGAACAATGAAGAACGATAGATCACTGGAAAACCCGTCGCTACTTCGTGTATTACAGCACCTACATATTCATCAGCAGGATATGGGATGTAGGTGAGCGAGCGACAGGTCAAACGACAGAGGACTCATTGTGGCAGCAACGCATGAGTCCGCAGACCTCCTTAGACCAGACTGGACTGGACTATCCCAGAAAACATGAGCAGTAGCAGATGTGACTGGATGGAAGGAATGCCAAAGCTGTGGAGAGGACTCGTTCTCTGCCAGCTATCATTCGAGTCCAATGCAATCGGCCTCACCGTGCTCCAGCAACTAGCGCCACAAGCTCCAGGAGTACGAAGTGGACATCAGACAACTCCTGCTCAATTCTCGGCAAACAGTCCGGCTGGGTCGAAAGCTTGGAAGAATGGGAGATACGATCGCACAGCAATGACAAGGATCGTCGTGATAGAGTTCTCCGAGTCCTAGGGCGCCTGGAAATTCTGCCAAGGGGCGCTTTGGATCTTCAAAGATGCTGCAAGAATGGAATTACTTCAAGGCCAAACATACCGTATCTGGTCATCAGTCTGAGGCATGGACATTGTCAGCTGAGAGTGGATCGAGAAAATGTTGCTCTTCATCAGTGGCGTACTGCTGTCTGTTTCTTCGACTTCTGAATGTCTTCGTAGGCCCCTTCGACGGCTTCAATGCTCAACTCCGGGATGATGAATCCGATGAGAGCACCTTGATGAATCAACTCAACGACTGCGGTCTCACCACACTGGTTGGGATCAGCGCCTCCGATTTGGACTTCCCGAACAAGGAAGGAGACTCAGACTTGTAATCGCGAGGAAAGCCTGATTTGAACTATCACATATGGAGGATTACTTATGGTCGTCCCACTGAGTCTCGACATTTGGATACTATCAGTAGTGGTCATACTGATCGGGTTGCTCTAGGTGGTAAGGTACGGTGAGTAACTACCCAAACGCGATGTCTTCGAGCATGATTTATGTAAGTAAACCTCTGTTTCAAAGTTCTGTTTTATTTGATCTCGAGCTCATTTGTTGTTTCACGTGATTGACATGGTCTTGACATGAGCTTGGAGATATAGAGATGTTGCAACCAATCTGGAAGTCACTGCACTATCCTCCTAATACGGGCAGGTGGTCGTCTCAAAACATCACCTATACTACACCCCGACTACCCTCTTCCTTCACTACATTCAGCTTCACCTCTACTACGAGCCTGGACCAGCTCGCATGCGCTAGTCAATATTACTCGCGTAGTAGCAGCAACAGCAACAACAACGACGGCGCGTCGTCGACATCGCGTCAACAGAACATAATCGTCCACAGTATGCTTCGGGGGCTTTCTTAGACTTCAATCACCAAAGATGGACGACGCGGTCGCGCAGATGATGCGCGACCTGGGTAATGAGCGCAGAGATGTCCTGTCCGCCCCGGCCGATGTCAAGGTCAATCGTCAGCAAGAAGAGGCCATTCTTGCGAAAGTGGAGGCAGCACGCCGTACACTGGTAGCGAATATCGGCACTGACGCGAGAGCCCTGCGCCTACGTGCCTGGAATGGTAAGGATAGGTGCCAGTACTCGATGTCTCTCAGCTGACAACAGTAGACGAGTCCACGTTCGAGCCCGACGAAGTGTCAGCGAGACTCGAAAATCGAATGTCCGGCCAAGGGCATCGCGAACGACTCAATGCCAGCCTCCACCAAGGCCAGCGATACGACTCGAGGCGTGAAATGCAGGAGAACCGATATGGAGAAGAGCGAAGCATGTACATGCAGGAAAAGGCTGTCCGAGGTAGTGGTAATTACAGTACCCGGACACCATCCATTGCCTCTGGCCACTTCAATGCAATGCCACCACCACCGAGCTTGAACGCCACCACGCCCAGAAGTTTTGGTCGTATGGGCCCTCGTTCAACAGGTCCAGTCCAGCCTTCGCGCGCCTCGAATCGACCTCGGGCACCTTCTCCACGCGCAGCTGGAAGGTTGCGTGTCGTTAAAGGCCAGCGGGTCGTCAGTGGCCCAGCTGCTGAAGCCTCTCCAAGTCTCACGAGTTCCATCGCACGTACAACGGCTTCGCCACAACATGCTCGCAACGACCGCACTTTGCATGGATCTATCACTCCAATCCAGATCAATCTTCCTCACCCAATCGGGGTACAAAAGGACTCTAAAACCACGCAACCGGTTGCCAAAACGGTTGCGAAAACCCAGGTTGACCCAAAGTCTCCATTACCAAGCTCTACACAGGACTCTGTGGTCCCAGACATCATTGCGAGGGCAATGGCCAAAATGAGGGCCAATGATGCTGCTTCACGTGCCAACGCTAGGAACGACAAGGAGACCAAAGAGAACGTTCGACCAACTGTAGCTCCAGATCGCCATACTGCATCACCTGCTCTGAGTAAAACGATTCCTCAATCGAAGGCTGTGGTTGTTCCTGCGCCCCTTGAACCTGCTCAGCCACTTGTCGCAGGAGCAGTTATGCCGGCAGCAGCAGCACCCTCAAAATCTCACGATTCAATCGACGTAGTGAGACCCAGTGTGATCACGAATGGCACGACTTCAACACCTATTCCAACAACCAGCGACGCACCCTCAAGCACAGAAGCCAAAGATGCACCTCAGTTATCATTGAGCGCCGCTAGCCCCCATGCTTCTGTAGCAAAATCTAGCCCCGGCTACTTGAGCGTACTTGTGATTGGCGTAGCCGGCGAAATCCTCTCGACATTGCGATACACGCTTAGCGCCGCCATGCGCGTAACCGCCTCATTCAAGTTCGAGGAAGGCTCGATTCCACCGCTTGAGCTTGCCAACTTGATCGAACGCCTGGCTCGCGATCTGGAAAGAGGCACGCATGGGCTCGAAGGAGTGAAACGATCCGCTGATGGGCTCATGGAGGAGACCTGGGATGCCCTGTTCTAAGGCCAAAGCCACGGAAGAGAGGCAGGAGCAATATGCCCACTTGACGGCGCGAAGTGAGACTTGCTCAGAGCAAAGAGCGAGCACGGGTGTTTCGAAACAGTCCATGAAGAGCGGATGGTAATTGCCACAAGTTTAGCGGTGACATGAGAGCGTAATGACCGGTAGTCCGGAAAAGGACCGAGGACACTCGATCAGAGCTCGTTGAACGTTTCACCCCGAGTCCAGGCTGGCGAAGGCAACAGATTGGGCATTGCTTCTGTAAATTATGGTATATTTCATGGCGGCATCATGTCTCATCCCGTCTACTCCATGTCTTCATCTGCTTGACCAACTTCGTCACCCTCGTCAAACTCCTCCTCTTCTCCCCCTTGTCCCCCTCCGTCTTCACCTTCCTCCTCACTGCTCTCCCCCTCTCCATCACTCTCGCCGCCACTCGCTTCATAATCCTCCTCTTCCTCGTCCTCCTGGTCCTGCAACAATTGCTCCGCTTTCTGCAGCTCCGTCTGCTCATCCTCTTCCGCCCCTGTGCCCTCACCCACCACTCCATCCTCCTTCTTCGGCTTATTCACATTATACGCCTTCGCGCGCCGCTCCTGCGCCATTGAGGCGTCGTTCAGCCCATGGCGCTTAACGTAGTCGTCGATGCCCGCGAAGTCCGCCTGGTCGATCATGCTGAACTCGGTATCGGTCGTTCCCGATATGCTTCCCTCAGCATCCCTCACAGCGCTCGTGACCACGAGGTTGAAGGTGCGCTGCAGCACGGAGGTATAGGAGATGGCTTCGATGGCGTCGAAGGAGAAGAAGGACAAGGGCTTCTTGAAGCCGAAGAGGACGCCCTTGGGCAAGAAGAATAGGTAGCCTGGAGGTTTCGTGTCAGTAGCTTGGAAGAGGATTGGAGTAAAGGAGAGAGGATTAAAGATACTTACCGTCTTTGCTCCCACGGTGCGCTTTGACGTGGTATGCTTTCTCGCCTTTGCGGTGAGATTGTGGTATACTGCTCGCGAACTCGGCCTCAAGCGGTCTGATGACCTTCTTGCCGTGCGGTTGAAGTAGCGCGTTCAACTCCTTTTCGGTGATCGAAACATATGTATCATCCTCGCCGCCTGAGACCGACGCGCCGACCGGCGGTGTTTCGTTCATGGTGAAAACAACTTGCTCGCACGCGGCACCTCCTCTTGTGACCGCGCCTGGCGTAGGCACCAAGCAGAAGTTCCATTGTCGTTGCTGCTTCTCCGGCACAGGGAGACAGAATACCTGATCAATCTGCTCAATGGACAGACTGTACTCCACGTCCCCAGTCTGCGGGTGTGCCAGCCGGACTTCTGCCTTGCGCGAATCTGTTGCCTCTGCGACCACCTGTAGCTTCAACTTCTTCCGTGACGGCATTTGGAAGCTGACATCCTTGCATTCGAAGGCGACGCTCGGGTTTGTGATATCGCCGTTTGCGTGGCCGTTTGTCTGCGAAACTGAGGAGGTTGTATCATCGAGCTTCCGTTTCTTCGAACCGTTGCTTTGCGAGCCATCTGCCGGTTGTGTCTTGTAGTGGGCGAGATCGAGCAGCAGTTTGGCCAATGTCTCGGGTTCGGGGTGACTGCAGACCGCAGCGTACATGCGGTCGTATGCTTGTGGGAAGACGGCGGCGACAGCATCTGCCCATGCCCTGTCCACGGCGCATGTGGTCATCTTGGTGGTAGCGAGACGTAGACGATGCGAATGTATCTCAAGACGATTAAGGCTTGTCGTGGTTGGATCTCCAACTAATGTTTGGCACAGCTACCTACTTTACGCGTGTCGCGTCAGGACAGGAACTCAATATCATGGCTATCATTGCGCACAATGCAACCACCTAGTTTGATGTTCTGGAAGACCGTTCGTTTTCGTTATTGTACTCATTAGAATCGAACTTAAAAAGCATTCATTGCAATCACATATACATGTCGCTTGAACCCTCAATGTGTCTTTGTGCGTCGATGCCGCAGAGCAAGCCCCAATAGTGCAGCCTCTACATTGCTCCAGGCCATGTGGCTTGGAAGTCTATATATCACATTCCTAGGCTCTATCTTAGGGTACTGCACTCCCCAGCAAGATTTTCCGTACATTTCCGATCCTGTAGAAGCCTCCCTTAAATGTAGTATTGCAGATATGCTTTGGTCCCAGAGGTTATCGACCTTCAGGATCGCAGAAGGTCCCTGCCGCAACACCAGTCTGCATCCTGGTCTGCTTGGCAGTAACACCAAGGGGATGATATGCTCAAGACATGACAAATAGTTGGTCGCACGTCGCTGCTGTGGGCCGCTCATGCAGCTATGCCATCAATCTCCAAAGACAACCTCGCTCGGTATGTAATGCTTCCACATCTATGCAGGCAGAGACGTCGTCGTTGTCAGACGCGCCTCACATGCTTGGTTAGCAATAGCTTAGCTGCAGGACACAACTCCCATACAATAGATCGATAGACGCGGCAGAGTCTAGGAAAGCATTAGCGGAATGAGTAAATGCTTTGGTCCGTGACATCCAGCTTGGCGGCCACTCGAACTCCTCCTAGCCAAGCCTTTACCAAGACATCCACGATCGTAAGCATGTTGCGAACTGTGTCGCTCGTCCCTGGGGTTGTTATGATGTCTGGTCTGTCGCTTGTTGTTCCTCTTGCATTGCATTGCCTGTCTCATCCATGAAGTCGCATGCCTATGTGATCGCGCTCGTCGTCACTATCTCAGCCCTCGTGTGCTTGGCGTCGGCGGCTTCGAGTAATGCGGCTGTGACCAGTACGTTAGCAACTGAGTATCCTGTGGTATCGTTATTCTTGCCGATCGCCGACGCAACTCATATTGTGGCCAGCATAATCACCGCCGTAGTGTACCCTCATATTCTCCCCGAAATTGCTTGTGTCTGACCATATCATTATAGGCACAGAATGCATCCTGGACGCAATATGCCATCGATTGTTCGCGTGTAAGCAATGGCGGTTCCGAAGTCCAGCTTCCGACATGTGGCCTCGCCACAGCGATGAATGTCACTGCTGGCGAAAGCACACTGGTGTATACCACGACCTGTAACGGCAGTGCAGCGTATGCGACTCCATCGCCACCATCGAACCATCCGTCTTGCTAACAGCTTGGCCTAGTTTTGCAGCGACAACAACAATCGAAGCCGTGACGACCATCGATTGTGCTCTGTATGGCGGGCACCAGGCGACGCAGGCTGTCTGCACTGCGCAGTCCAATATTCCCGGATTGGGTAATGCGGTGTCGACGGTCACCCTGGCAGAGACGCAGATCACATATGTTCCCGTGACAGTGACGGCAGGGGCAGAGAAGGTCAATCTGATGGGCTCGCAGACTGTGGCGGTTGATGCGACGGCGGTGGAGGCGGCGAGTACAGTGTCCAGCCCAGCGGGTGCTGCGAAAGTGACAGCATTGGCGGGCTGGATAGGAATGGCGGGTATGGTGTGGCTAGAGATGAATTCCATGATATGAATAACGGAACAAATCTCAATTACTGCAGTAGCCCTCGACCTAAGTCAGTGGCAGTATCGTACACATCTGACACTGCGGAGCCTGAGACATGATGTGTACATGTGCGGGTGGGTCGAGGCAAGTGAAGTCGAGACCGATCACGGGACCAAAAGTATGACAACAACGACCAGACGAGAGAAGAGACAGAGAGTTTGTGGTAAACTTGCTTGATCACTGCATTATACCGGCCAAAAAACCTCCCGAACGCCATGCCCTGAAGAAGAGCCCATTAATTGCCAAATCCCAATACGCCATGCCCCAGAAGAGGCCCATCAGATGTATCCGTTCAGAGAGAGGTGGCCCTGCGAAGGCCCCTCAGGTTGATCTCCCATAACTCCACGCCCGAAGAAGGCCCCTCAGATTCATGACCCAGTACTCCCTGCCTGAAAACAGGCCCATCAATGCTGTCCGTAACGCCTGACTCCAGTCCACGATCATGGTTGTGGAGCCCTCACTTGTTTCTTCAACGCGCGTATCTTGACTTGGCTGCGACTCTTTTCGACCCTGCGATTGACGTCTGCCCAGAATGCTATCAGGTTACCATGAGGTACTCCTCTTTCCTTGCGCGGTGGGTGGTGCAGAATCGCGTGAGGCGGCACTCCCTGGGAGCTGTGTATGCTGCGCAACATCTGCGCGCGAGCCCACATATCTGTCAACATGGACCATGTTCTGAGTTCGCCAGTCGTGTTGTCCCAGTCTGGTCGTTGGCTTCCATAATGCTTCTCGATGTATATCTCGATGACTGCATCATCCTCGTCTGAGCGTCCGATCCACGGGCAGGCTTCTGTGAGTTTGAACCTGGGTAATTGCACCGCCCCATTGTTCACAGGTCGAGATCCCTGCGGCGGCGGCGGCGGCGGTGGTGGTGGTGGTGGCTGCGTCGGAGCCGGTAGAGATGCTGCCGTCGGATTCATCGACCCAGCATGGACATGGCCGGGCGGCGATTGCGACAGTGGCGGTGACGGCAATGTGAGATCGACGAATGGTGGTGGCTGCTGCATCCGAGCTGGTAGAGATGCTGCCGTCGGATTTATCGACCCAGCATGGACATAGCCAGCCGGCGGCTGCGGGAGCGACGTTAATGTGAGGTCGGCAGGACTCACGGTCGTACCAAGATTTCCGTTCGGAGCAGCATTCCAATCAACATTGCCGACAAGATTGGCCTCGCTAGGGAGGAGAGTGGTCTGTATCCAATCAGCACAGACAAGATAAGCAATGGATGTTCGACTTACTGGCTGGGCAAAATCCGTGTAGTGGGGATGCATCCCTGCAGGCGCAAAGTCCCTGGCATTGTATGCTGGCTGGGCGAGATTGGCGTCCTTGATCTCATCAGAATGAGCAGTGTTGGCAGTAGAAGCACGACTCACTGGCTCAAGATCATTCGTGAACTGGGGATACGCCCCTACAGCCGCGAAATCCTCCCCCTCATTATTTGGCAGGGGGGCTTCGAGGTTCTGTGTCTCGTCAGAACGACTCACACGAGGAGATATGAGTCGACTAACTTGCTCGACGCCGTCCATGTTCAGGGGATAGTCCCTGGCAGCCGCGATTTCACCTCCATAAAAATCTGCCGTGCGGAGGTCAGGGTCCTATCTCTCGTTAGTACAAAAGTTGTCGGGTGAGAAAGGATTAACTTGCCAGCTGGAAGCCGTCCAGGTGCTCGAGATCGAGTCCAGCGGTCTCAATCTCACTACCATCATGCCCAGTTGGGGCGGCGTCGGGGATGGTCTATTACGCTCGTCAGTATAAAACTCGTCAGAAGAAAAGGGGTGACTTACCTGCTGGAGGGCGACCCATGGCTCGGGATCGTGCCCGGCAGTCTCGATCTCACCACCATCATTCTCAGGGATGGCGGCGTCAGGGCTGGTCTACTCAAGTTGTCAGTGAGGCACAGAAACCGGGCTGGGACTCGACCTACTGGCTCAGGACCCTCCAAGTCCGGAAGAGACGACCAGAAACCCTCATCGTTCAACAACTCCTCCCAGCACTGGTCGATAGAGTCAGACATCCTACAGATTGAGTGAGGATGTTCGGTCTGTGGTGGTCTGTGGTGGTCTGTGGTGGGTTGATCTGGTGTGGGAGTGTACTGTGGTTGGATACTCGAGATTTGTGACGGTAAGAAGTGTACAATTCTTGTCTTGGGCTTGGTCTTGTGCTTGTGCTTGATCTTGGAGTATGCGAGAGTGCGATAGACGAGGGAAAGGAGAGAGAGGCTGAGGAGCATTCATTTATGCTAGAAAGACCTTCCTACCTGTGTACGACAAGGAAATTCTCTATGTACAGTAAGGAGGCCTGTGAGTGGTACCATAGATTGAGGTCGACTCACAAAGATTATGAGCTCTTCTTTGAGGTAATGCGCACCTCCATTGCTTACCGTTAATATCAGATGGGACCAATTGCTCGTTACAACTTGATTCCGACATGAGAGGGTAGCCCTGATCATACTGTACATTCTCATACCCATCATGAGGTGCATATCACCATCTCTTCAGGCCAAGGATCGCAGCGAACAAATGTCCGACCTCTGAGCCCTGGCGGTTTAGCGCGGTAGATCTTGGTAGATCATGGTAGATCAGCGTGGCTTTGCAGATCTGAGTGTGCTAGCGTCAGCGTCCGTGTTGATTGTACCGTAGAAATTCCACCTTATCGGAGAAAAGTGAAAGCCAAATGAGCATGACCAGCAGCACTAGCCATAGACTGTGGCGCAATCGCACGGCCCTTGATCACAATCCCTTCCAGCAACTCGTACTCATCGTTCAGGGAGGAAAATTGTATGCGAGAGTAGTGCTGGTCTGTGGCTCTTCATGCATGCGAATCTTGGCCATGATGAACGTGTTTCGAGGGTATGGCGCAAGATAGAAGGAGTGGACTGTTTGGCATGGCAGTGATTTGTATGTGGCTGGACTATTACCCGCGTACTGATGTGAGTTAGACTCTGACTGTCAGCACCAAACACCATCGCCCCTGATGGCCAGATCGGACAGTGACTCTTGTCCTCACGATCGAAGAAGACGGGGTTCAAGCTCTCTAGGTGTGCACGACCAGTTTTTCAGCTTCAGAACCAGACCAGTAGCCGGCGCCATAATGAGATGCTGGTCAGATATTGGAGTGGTTGATGGCGAAGCTCCGATGTGCCGAGACTGCGAGCTATGTCCGTCTCGGTACAGTCGATCGTGGGCCGAAAGGGGACATGCCTGGAAGTTCCGTCGGGGCATGGGTCGTGCGATGAGGGTAGGTGCCGACGCAATTATTCCGCCCAAGGCGTCTTGGGCTGCGCACCGCACATCATCGATAAACCTCCAACACCACCCACAACCATGATTGACGTGTACACACAACGTATTCCAGAACATTGATCCTGGTAGGATTGGTATGTCAAGGAAGGTGAGTTGTGTCGTGATAGTGCTCCAATGCGGAGCCGTCGAGGGCTGACCTTAATCATGCCGTACAGCTCGACCGACTCATCCTTCCACAGCGGTCAAGTGTAACCACGATCATACTGCGCACTTCAGCCTGGGGACTTCAGTCGGACGTGACGTGCGCCTCCACTTCATGCAATACTCTGCGGGCTCTAAATCGTTGCTCAATACGGGTCGCAGGCGGGTAGGAAGAGAAGTGGCGCAAATGAAGAAGAACATTTTCTAAAGAGACCGAGTGGTAGAATAGGATTGTGTTGTTGCCATCAAGAATACGAAAGCGTCAAAGCCACTCGAGCATTGAGTCTTGTCTGAATAGAGACTTGGTCTCCCCTGATCGTCAGTTTGTCGCCCTTTGTGCCGAAATACAACAGCGACACTTTGGTCAATACTCACTTGTAAGTTCATTGCGACAGTCTTGCCCACTTCATGCTTACTTGAGATGGTAGATCTTCCTGACTGGCTCTCTTCTGCACAGTTGACCTGTATCGCTCTCACACCAGCCACCAAGCGTGCTTCCAGCTTCGAACCCAAACAGTCCTTGACTGGAGTGCCCTGCTACAGCAAACGCTCCCCTAACATGCCTTGGCGCTGATGACGGTGATAGTTGACTGTGTGCGCGTTCTCTTCTTTCTGGCACCAACCGAGCTTCATCGAACCCTCAAGATTAATGCAGAGTTACACATGAGGGTTCCATGGATAAACTCATTCTGACAGTGCTCCTGCTCTTCAAAGAGGTGAAGTTGAGGTGACGGCTGGCGCCGAGTGAAACAATCCAAAACAGAAGTTGTAACCAGAATCTAGCCACATGTGGGAGTTGTGAGGTTGAATCTGCCGATCATTGCCTATAAGAGCCAAAAGCGACCGACCTCTTGCCTCGTGCGTGACCATCAACACTGTGAGCATCAACAAGAAATTCCATTCAACAGACTCCTGAACAAGCATCTAGCATTTCGCGACAGGTCAGTCGTGGAGACATCACGATCTCGCGGGTGTCGTGCAGCTGTAGACCATCTCGTGGCACGATAGAACGAGTGCTCACAGAGGCTGGAAACACTCATCCTTGTGCCGGAAGCCGGAGTCCTCGAGAGCAAAAGACGCGAGCGACATGTCTGTAATCTTGTGCACAGGTACGTGGAAACCATGAGCAAGTGGATGGCTGTGAGCTGAATTAATATGTAGCTGGCTATGACCATACCATAAGGTGAGTTCGTGCCTCTGGAGGACGTCTTCGCGTTCCTTGCGTCTTCATGGTCTCCACGATTTAAGATATGCATGGTCATGCATGCGAAAAGATACTCCAGCAGCGTATCAGCAAGTTTTTTTCGCTGGCGAAAGCAAGTCAGTGAATATGGCCTCCGAGACTAGCAGCTACTTGCGACCGGATCTATCATATTGCCAGACACTATGCTACGACGTCTACGACTTCAAGCAATTTCGGGACTTGTTCGCGCGGAGGCTGAGCATATGACCCACAGCTCATCAATCCCAATCGAGTCATGGACGTAGACTGCAGAACGCAACTGGATCAGAGGACGATCTCATGACTGTTTCATTCGACAAGAAGTCAACTGAATTGCATTTTCACATTATTGAAGACAATATCATCTGCCACACTAGAGCTGTTTTTGTGCGAGAGTGATTACTTCCACCGACTGTGCTGACTAAAGTAGGTTCTGGGAAGCTCTAAGTGGCATCTGCTCGCGAACCATACCACATCCAGACTCACAGGTGAACCGATTATGTATATCGCCAGACAAACGATACCTAGCAGCCGCAGGTCATCACACTGTGAAACTTTACGACATCAAGTCCACGAATCCAGCTGCTGTTTTGACGTTCGAAGGACATACTGGTAACATCACCGGTGTGGCCTTTCACTGCGAGGGCAAATGGATGGTTACGAGCTCCGAGGATGGTCAGTAGACTGCTTTATGACAAACATCATTAAATAACACGGGACTAATGCCATAATAGGCACAGTAAAGATCTGGGACACTCGGACGGGTCATATCCAGCGGAACTACTCCCACGGTGTGCCAGTCAATGATGTTGTGATCCACCCCAACCAAGGCGAGCTTGTCTCATGTGACCGCGGTGGAAATGTGCGTATTTGGGACTTGGGTGAGAACAGGTGCAGCCATCAGCTCGTACCCGAGGAGGATAAAAGCGTGGCGTCAGTCACCGTTGCGACCGATGGCTCACTCCTTTGTGCTGCCGTCTCCAACAGTGTCCATGGGGCTGTGTATGTGTGGCGCCTCGTCACGCACAAGGACACGACCGAACTGAAGCCAGTGACCAAGTTTCGGGCGCATGGAACATATATTACTCGCGTTCTCCTTTCACCAGACGTCAGGCATCTCGCGACCTGCTCTGCTGATCACACTGCAAGAATCTGGGCTATGGACTTGGAACCATACGACAATCTCCCCCGCGATGAGAACGGCGATCCTATTTCCCAAGACCCACCACAGCCCTTGGAGCTTGAGCAGGAACTCGATGGACATCAGCGATGGGTTTGGGACTGCGCTTTCTCTGCGGATTCTGCATACCTCGTTACGGCATGTAGCGATCATTATGCCCGGCTGTGGGAGCTACAGAGCAAGAATGTCATCAGACAGTATAATGGCCACCACCGAGGCGCTGTCTGCGTTGCATTGAACGACTATTCCGAGACTCGATAAAGTTCATCCGTGTTTAGCAGCAGTGACGAGAGCACGGTACATGGGGAATTTCATCGACAACGAAACGACTGCACTCGATTCTTTTCACGACCACATGGAGGAGTGGACTGTATTTGGTGCAGAACTTTACGGCGATTATCATCATTCTGGGTAAAGATATCCCCGAAGGTGTGTATGATGACACGAAGACTGTGTCTTTGCTGTTGAGACTGATTCTTGTGCTGAAAGTGGTTGAATGAGGATTGCGGATCGATCCGAGAAGGAGGACACGATGCTGCCTGAACCCGATAGTACACAAGGCTGTGAGGACATGAAGCCTGGCGGCCTGAAGTTCACGTATGCTCACCGAAGCTTAGACACAGTGATTTGTCCTCACAGAGGCACTGTAGCATATGCCAGCTTGAACATGAGCATAGTAGACTACGAGAGTACAAGCATACATACGATTCCAGTGAATCTACAGTCCAGCGATTCGTCTCCGGACGAGTTGTTTATCGTATAATCACATGTAATCATGGGATATGTGTAATGGCAGGGAGTTTCCAGATAATTTTGCCTCAGGCAGCAAAATTCCACCTCCAAGTCTGCTCGTCTTCCAATAAACGTAAAGCAAGTATTCGAGAGCTCCTATACATCCACAATGTTATCGCGATCACGACTACGGCCGCTGGCATTCCGTGATAGGGCCAGATATAATGTGCGATCAAGACGGAATCTGACAGCCGCGCCAGGGCCCAACAGTGGCCCATTTCTCGAACGCCGCAGCGATCGCGAACTCCCCTCCCTTGCCTCCTCGAATCGATGGCTACGCACCCTCCCCGTCTTCGTCGCGATCATGGTCGGTAGCGCGCTCGCTATCTTCAACTATCAGAAAAGCAATTCGTCCATCGTGAGCAGCACCATGTATGCTCTGCGGACCAGCCCGCAGGCGCGCGAGATTCTGGGCGACGAGATCTACTTTGCGAGCCAGTTGCCGTGGATCAGCGGGGAGATGAATCAATTACACGGCGTGATCGATATCTCGTTCTGGGTCAAGGGAACGCGGGGAAAAGGCAAGATGAGGTTTCGGAGCGAGAGGAAGACGAGGATGGGATACGTGAGTTTTGCAGAATCATGGAGTTAACTGGTGGATCAAGATGCTAATACACAAGACAGTTTGAGACGGTTGCTTGGACGCTAGAGCCTGAGGGAGGAGAGATGATATCCCTACTGCAGGCGGAAGGGAAAGATCCGTTCTTACAGGAGACCGCGGACAAAGTCACGGTTCAACGATGATAGACGTACTGGAATTGCTGGAATGTCAACCATCGCGAGCTTTCTCGCTGAGAACTATCGGCATGATCTCGACTCTCTCCTCCAAGGCGTAGGTTTGACCAATGCCCATTGCGAGGCCGATTGATGTTCGCGTTCGATGGAAGAAGTATGCTCGAAGCACATAAACACCACTCCACGCGCTGAGTATCTCCGCTATGCCTGAAATGTTCCTGAAAAACACCACGAACGCATTTTCGTTCCAGCCAACAATACCTAGCAGGGCACTGCTGCAAGAGCACTGCACTTTCGCAATGCCAAACAGCTCGAGGATCTGTGCCAGCCGGATATGCAACTTTGCTGCATACTGTACTATCCATATGTTGTATTATACGATTGTACAAAGCTCAAAAGCTGTTTATGCTCTTAAGCTAGCATCGGCCGTTCTATAAGGACTCCTCCTTCTCCTTTCTCGGGCTGTAGCCTATGTGCTCCTGTGTCGTGCGTAGAGGCTGGAAAGTGCTCTTTCCGAAGTAAAATATAGTTTGCTTTCCCTGCAAGAATCTGCCGTACGAATATGTCTGCATATGGTTTGATACTGAGTTCATAATATAACCTTGTTCCATCCTCCAGCGCCCGGCGCATTTGATATGGTCTGTGCATGTATTAGCCGCGATCTGATCGATCGACCAAAGCCAATCTGCGCGGCGTCGGAGCTATTCTCAATCGGAATCCATGACAGCATCGTCCAAAGTACAAATCGTGTATGTCCCATGTGCTCTTATGTTCAGCAACAATGGTGATGAATAGATGACGAGATCACGTATAGTCCTTTTTGATTACGCCTTGATTCATATCATGATACCGTGCACTTACTACTTGATCGTGTCTTGTTGGTAGCTTGCTCGCCCACAGTCTTGTCATGCCAGAAGGAACGAAGCCGCTTTTGCAATCAAACGGATCGCAAACGCGCTTCAACATGGGTAAAAACATGGAGGACCAGAAGAGGAAGAGGGTGCTGATTGTGGGAGCTGGAGCTGCTGGTGAGACACACGAGAATGACTGCTGTTGGATTACCGACTGACCTGGCATTGCAGGCATGTCCTGTGCCCACCATCTCGCCGAGCACCCCGACAAGTTTGATGTCACCCTCGTCGACGCTGTAGACTACTGCGGCGGTCAAGCCTTCAGCATACCCCTTGATAAAGAGAAGACGGGAGCCTCATGGCTCAACCAGGGTGTTCAGGGCGGATCGTACATCTTCCACCACACCATGACCATGTTTGCACGCAATGGATACTGGGCCGATCCCGTAAAGCTTCAGGTGTCCTTCGGCAAGGGTGATCAGTTTTGGAGCAACGTCTTCCCGACGTTAATGTTGAAGAAGCACGCTTCCGAGGTCAAGAGGTTCTTTACCATGATCAAGATCGTACGCTGGTTCGAGATCTTCTTCGCATTGCTGCCAATCAAGCTTCTGGTCAAGCTTTTCTGGTTCAGCCATGAGTTCGCGAACGTCGTGGCATTGCCGATGGTGGCGCTTTTCTTGGGAACGGGTAATTATGCCCCAGAAGTCCCTTCGATGGTGCTGGAGCGGCTGTGCACTTCACCTACCTACGGTATGTGGTATCCTCCGGACAAGGCGAGTGTAGCCTCGAACCTGCCGCCAATGGTCGTGTTCCCAAACTTCAGCGAATTCTACGAGACTTGGAGGAAGAATCTCGTCAAGAAGGGTGTCAACGTCCGCCTATCAACAGAGGTTACGCGTGTGGTGCGAAGAGACAAGAAAGGTGTATCAGTCAACATCATCTCACGGACACCAGTCAAGGACAGCCACAACCCTAACTCAGCGTGGGTGGGTGAAGATGGAAGAGGCGGAGGCGCAGATGCTGATGCGGAAGAACATACTGAGGAGTACGACGAGATCGTCCTGTGTGTACTCACCGACACTGCGAAGCGTCTACTGACTCCTACGATCACGACACTGGAATCCAGGATCCTAGGCTCGGCCAAGTTCGCCAACGACATCACCGTGACCCATCAGGATCACAAGTACATGGAGAAGCATTACGAAAACTTCTACAACGAAGATCTGGCGGTGCGCAAACTCAATGGCGTCGACATGAGCGATCGATGCGAATACGCCAAGGACAGCTTCAAAGCCATGTACTTGATCAAAATGTACCCGCAAGATCTAACGAAGCTGGAAATGTGCTTCGACTGCACCAACTACCAAGCCCAGTTCCCACCGAATGTGCCGTTCGACAAGCATGTCTTCCAGACCATCTTCCTCAACAAAGAGCGCGATGGCCACCTCTGGTCTATCGACGAGATCGACGAAAGTAAGATCATCCGCAAGGACTGGTGGCATCAACTTTGCCATTCGTGGACACACTACGTCTTCGTCGTCCCGTGGATGTGGCTGCTGCAAGGAAAGAGACACACCCGCTTCGCTGCCTCGTGGACCATGGTCAATGCACACGAAGTCGCGTGCATGTCAGGTATCGCTGCAGCGGTTGATCTCGGCGCCCAGTACCCAGAGGATCTCGAACGGGACAAGTTCTCACTGCTAGCTTTCAGACTCTACTACCTGCTTGTCTACGGACGCTGGTACCGACGTCGCGCTACGAAGGATGGTCCTGGCAAGGACTGGGCTACCGGCAACGAGTATGGCAGCACCTACGATGGTCCAGGAGTCAACTCCGTGCAGGAGCGTAAGATCTGGAGTGAAGAGGTGAAAGCTGGCCGGAGCGTGGAAAAGTTCTAGATTCTCATATTCTACAAATTGGACATTATAATCCCATACCCAAATCCCTCTCGTTTGATCTAATCCCCACTAAGTCTTCCATTTCATAAAGCCGAGCACCATGCTCCAAAAAATCACAACCCTCCCCTACTTGTCCTCCCCTTACTACAAAAGTTCATAAGCATCATACACAACCATATTCCCATTCCGCCCAGAGCTGGCGACGAACACGCCCGAGTTGACCCACGAGTATCGCGGGTCGCCTGTCTCGAGCACCAGCTGCAGGCGCATCTTGTAGCGGTCGGCGGTGATGCTGGTATCGTCGCCGAGCTTCTCCAGCACCGCTTTGGGCCCCGTACGCGTACCCGTCGTCTGCAGGTAGAGCGTGGCGCCGTCGTGCGTCAGCAGGTTGTAGCGCGTGTTCAGGTGCGCGGTTTGCTGGTCGCCGTCGTGGTCGCGGACGATTTCCCAATCTGTGTGCATGTCAGTAGGTGGCGAGATGGTAATTGGTAGGGGTGGTCGGCGAAGGATGGTAGGAAATGGAGAGTTCGGTATATACAGGGTTGTAGGGATGGTGAATGGATAGAGATTCGGAAAGTGACGATACATCTCCTCTATGCTTCCCCTTTTTCCGTTCGCTTGCCATGTTATGCTTGTATCCGTACGTAATAGATGAGCGTAGCCAACAACAACGAGTCAAGGTGCTTTAGAACGCAAAGAAGAAAGACAAGGCAGAAAACTAACCTCCACCACCACCCAAGATCTCGCCCCGAAGCTTCGGGCCCTCGAACCGGCCGCCCTTGAAGATGACCGTGCTGCGATCACCATAGGGCCCCTCGCCGATATGGCGGAACGTCTCCATGTCGCACTCGAGGTGGAAGAGGAAGTCCAGCGCCGGTACAGGCAGGGTGTAGGTTGGCTTCGTCCAGGTGGTGTGCGTCAGGGCCGAGATAGATGGGGCCGGTTGGATGGTTCCGGGCTTTGGACGGGAGGAGGATGGAGATGGGAATGACATTATGGTATAATTTGGGGACTGGGTCTGGGATCGGTTTTCGGGGGGACCTGAAGAGATGGGGATTGGAAATATAGAGTCGATATGTAGATAGATGTGGTACGGTAGTGTAGATGTATTGCTGCAACTTACATGTGCCTTATATGGGCGTGAACATATGACGTTTTCTCCCCCCATCTCTTCTGATCGTGCTCAAATCTGAACATCACCTAGAAGCGGATGGACGAGGTGACGTCGGAGCGCCCGGCATTGGCATACGGATGTTGCGAAGAACAGCGTTCAAAGAGGCGTGCGGATGAATAGGATAGAGTAGAGCTATGATGTGGTTGCGTGCGGCAAATGACGGCAGAAAATCGCGGCTTCGCCAACATTTCAAGCAGAGGCACGATTTCGAGACGAGGACTGGACACTGCAAATATGTATACGTTTATATATATACACCTGTATACAATAGGGTATCTTGTCTCATAACATCATATGGTTCCGAAAGCCTTACTCTTCGTGTCATCATTCATCCTGAAGTCGATCATAGGCCAAAATCATGGATTCTTGCAGTTGGATCATTGAACTCATTCCATGAAAGCATTTCTAGTTTTACTGCTTTAAACTCAAACCAATGCTAGAAAGATATGCGCATCGTTGCTTCTGGTCCTCGGGAACGGATTCCTAGTTCACAGCATGTCAGCATTTGGTACAAGACTTCGTTCGTACTCTAGCCAAGAATGCACTTACCATATGAGTGTTGTTCGTCTGAAACATCAGCCGTTGGAAGCTGTTCTCCACTGTCCATTCTTCCCAACGCGGTGTTCCGCGAAGGCGATGGGTGTTGGGATCACCGCAGCGAATAAAGCTTGTCCAGTATCCCTGGATGACAGCGACGCTGGCGAAGTTGGTGCCATTGGGGTAGTACGAGAGAGGCGCAGGCGAGTTGACATTGAATGGACCCCAGATGGCGTTGACCTCGACCGTGTGACTGACACCATAACCTGTTGTGATTGAATTAGCAATGGATGCTAAGTCTGCTTTGGCTGTGGCCGGCCATGCTAGGGAGAGTCCTTACCTGCCGCATCCCTCGCTGGATCTATCACGTTCCAGTGATAGTTCCAACTCCG
Source organism: Microcyclospora tardicrescens (assembly GCA_003012245.1). NCBI lineage: Eukaryota > Fungi > Ascomycota > Dothideomycetes > Capnodiales > Microcyclospora > Microcyclospora tardicrescens. Next base: position 76,248 of record PXOE01000083.1, read on the forward strand.
CCTCAAGCCCATGTCTGAGTACACCTTGCTGATGAAGATACCAGGACAGATGTACCGCATCTCGCCGTAGCCGTTGCACGCCTCTCGCCAGTACGCTCCCGTACCATTGAACATTCGCGTGCCGTTCACGGGATAGAGCGAGTTGAACTTGGCCAACTGTCTCAACGTAATGGCCGGAAACTGGTTCTTGATGAACGTATCAGTATCACTGATGTTATTCGTCGATGTGGGCACGAAGATGGTTCCTTCATTCGTGTCGTCACCGTAGATCGCAGGGACCTTGACGAACTTGCCCTCCGCGTAAGCACGGTAGGTATAGTCCGAGATAAAATCGAAATCAAGCGTCGGGCCGTACATATACAGAGGAGCGCCGGGAGCTCCAGGGAACGGCGTGTTGATATTGATTGCTTGTAGCTGGGTTGCATTGAGTCGGCGCAAGCAGGCAAGCGTATCCGCATACGAGGCACACTGAGCTCGTATCACGAGATTGTCGTACATAAACTGGCTCTCTGACACTGTTCGTAATGCCGAGAACGACTGAGACTCTGCCGCTGAAGCACGGAAAAGCCCATCATCTCGCCCACCGTAAGCGGTAAGATGCAAGGTAACCGACTGGGCACCTGCGCTATCGCCACCAATGGTCACAGCACACGGGTCACCTCCAAAATGATGGATGTATTCCTTCACCCAATGCATGCCGTATCGCTGATCCAATAGACCATTATTGATGCTGCCGCCACCTTCCAGGACCTCCTCGCTCGCCAGGAATCCATATGGTCCGACGCGGTAGTTCGAAGTTACAACGATGATATTGTTCCCGCTCGCCGTGACCAGGCCAGATCCATTGAAGTTGTTGTTGCTGTTGGCGTTGAACCCACCACCTTGAATGAAGAAATACACCGGCAGTTTCGACCATCTAGTAGTATTACTCGGTGCAAAGATATCTTGAATTGACTATCAGCTCACGCTCTCCTCTTGCACACCAATGCCCTATATCGTCTCAGAACATACCCATGAACAGGCAATCCTCATCGCTCGCGTCAGTTGGCGGCCCACTCGCGGTCCCCAGACAATACGGCCCATGCGCAATCGCGTCCACGGTGCCATTGCTCGAGCGCAACGGCGGCTGAGGCGCGGCGAAGCGCAGCGCACCCAGTGGCGGAGCAGCATAGCGCATCCCCAACCATTGCGTGACGCCGTTCGAAAGAGCCGTGCCTCGATATGAAGTGTAGTTGAGGTGGACGAGAGGATCAACAGCAGCCACCAATGGCGCTAATACAAGGGTAAGACATGTCCACAGGAAGACGAGCATTGTAAGCGATGCGCGGTCGAAACACTGTTACGCTGAGTGGGACGAACGAAGAAGACACCAATAGGAAGCAAAGAAAACGACGACGAAGGAGAGGAAGAGGCAGCAAGAGAGGGTAGGTGAAGTAGATGTGAACTACGATTATATTGGCAACGGTTTTACACCATGAGGGCAGTACCTTACTTTACTACAGCACCCGGTGACTGCCAAGATCGTGCCGCAAGTGTATATCCATGTCACACGGCGCATGACCAGGACGAGACTGCCATTGCCCTTGCCTGGAGAGCAGGACGACATATGGGTGCGGTTGAAATAGGGCCGAGGGTGTATTACAATTTACATGGAAGCGCGTGCCGGTGAGGAGGTGAGAATGTGAAAAGTAGTAAGCCGAAAGGTTACTTCTCTGGGGTGCGCTGGAATTTGTGGAGCCGGTCCATGCCGTGCCGAACATGATGGATGACTTCTTGCCAATGCATTCGGCCCATCCCCGCCTTGTCGATCTATAAGGTAGCATACACTTTCTTGTTCTCCCGGGCAGTTCCAATCGGAACCACTGACATTCTGCCGGGATACAAGATGCTAAGACAGCAGACTATAGACCCACTAGTGCGCACGGCAGCATGTGCGCTGTCACGCGGTCCGCCAACCTTGCGGAAAAGGTCCTGTAATGCAAGGGAAACGCAAATGATCATCTCTTCAGTATTACAGGGAGGGGTATCGTGGAATGCATGAATTGTAGGCGAAAGTCGAGACATCAAGTCGTCTGCTCTGCAGTGCGCACACGCAGCTCTTGCTCCTCCTTTTCGGCAAGCTTCCGCATATCCAGCAGCGCATGTACCCTTCCCATGATCGCGTCGAATTGCTCAACCACCGCGGGAGTCGGTAGAGGTATCAGGTCTGGCACACCAATATGAGTCAAGATAGCCGCAATCTTATCAGTCTGTATCGTCGACTTGGCAATGCGTGGCTTGGTGAGCTTGTCAGATGCAAAGGTGACACCGCTCGGAAGCTTGTCTTGAGCCTGCACCACGCCATATCGGACCATGTCCGCCTTCGAAAGATCAACGGGAAGCGCACTTTGTGGTGTTGCAGATGGTAGGGAGTCACGCGTCGGGCGACGCCCTGAGCCATTACTTGCGTCCGGCAGACCCGCGTTTGAGTCCCGAGGTCGAGCCGATGTGGGTGTGGCACCAGTGAAGCCGTCATATGTCGGATTGCCAGTCGGTCGTATCCGTTGCGTCTTCTTCATACGATCCTGCGCAAGAAATTGCTGCCATAAGGTTGTCAAAGCTTGAGATGTGCCATATTGATAGCTGCTTGTGCTTGCAATGGGATGATCTAAGCGCCGACGAAGTTCCTAGATAGCCTGTGTTAGTGAAAAGTCGACATGCCATGACCAATGCTGGACTTACCTCGCGTTCACTGTCCAAGGTAGCCTGGTTCAGCATGATGCGTTGTAGCTCACTAAGCAGGACAGTCTCCTCATCGACCTCGTTCGGTCGACGGTATAGATGACCTTCCGCGAGTTTCTTGCGCGAGGTCTCCTGACGAGGATTGAAGTTCGAAAGAGTTTCATACAACTCGTACTCTGGTGCGGTCATAGATGTGATGGGTGTATTAATAGACTGTACAGTGGCTGAAATGCTGTAGAATCGAGCCTTTAGATCCTCCATTGTGCGATCTTGGCCGAGTGTGTAATGATCGGCCACGACCGGCCATTTCCCATGACATTCTTTGTAGACGTTGACGAGGTGGTCAGTCTCTTCTCGTGTCCAATCCGAGTGTGAGAGGTGTTTGTCATAGGTCGGCGTGTCGTAGATGGGTACATCAACTTGAACATTGTACTTGCTGAACCTATCGGTCAAAGGAGGCTCGCCGGCTGCAGCGACTCTTTGCCACCGCTTTACCCGCAGGTTGTCGGACCTCGTTGGTACGGTTGAGGCTTGGGAGGTCCAGTGTGCTGTACGTCCTCGGACCCGCAGTGCGGACTTCTTCATGCGGTGTGGGCGGACTTCTCGTGCTGTGGGGCGTCAGTGTGTGAAGACGATAGTTATAACGGAGGCATCATGCGTACAGGAAGCCGAGGGGGCGGGGCGGGCTACCGGCTGTGGAGGTAAAGGCAGAGCTGGTTGGATCATATCGGCTCCTGTACATTATTAGCGCCATTTCAGTCAAGCCGAGCTGATCGTTGAGCTTGCGATTCAGCGTTTGTAACCAGGGTTGACCAGCACCTACCCAACAGCGCTTTGATGTCCTGCCCTGACGCCATCGAGTATGGCCTCTTTGTATGCTTCAGGGGTGATCTGGAAGAGGTCACACGGCAGATGCGATACTTGTTCTTGCCGTCGCAATGCTGCTTCTTCTCCTGGCCGTAGCGAAGTGGCTATTTCTGAGACTAAGGCAGTGTCCGCAGGGTGCTGGCAGTAATTGTCACAACAAACTGGACGAGTGCTGTCCACTCCGCGGCGTCGAGGGTAGTATTTATGTTTTCCCGAACCCAGTTTCTCGCGTAGCCAGTTACGCTTGGTGCCACGCTGTCCTGGGTGCCTAGCAACCATATCAGTATTTGAACGTTCACTTTCGGTAATGTTATGCCAAGCCTGTGAACATGAGCGGGAAGAGTGCAATGGTGTCGCAATAGAATATGGCGGCTTGTGTTGCATGCATGATCGTGTTCAAGCGCACCGCTGCCATTTTCAACGCAGATAGAGGTAAGTTCGTGGTGGCGCAGGTTCGTCTGCACGCGATTTCACGCATATGGTGAAATGTGTCCAGCGTGACCAGCGCTCGTCGCGATAAGTTTCGTAGGACTTCTCCTCCGCCTGATACTAGCCGCGCGATCGATTCCCGAAAGCTTCAACACTCGAGATGCGATCCAGAACTCCGAGCTCCAGAAGTGCCCATGGCAAGCCAAGTACTCGCGCGAGGGTGCTTTTCAGGAGGCTGTTCACCGAAGATTTGCGATACATACAAGTTCTTGTGCCACTCACGACGCTCGAGAAAGCTCGCCAGTATAATGCCTCCAATGGTAAGGCAGCAGGAGACAAAAGCATTGGCGAGCATAGGGGACATGCTGATCATGCAGAATAGTCCTGTCCGGGGATAACAGGAGGATTTCAAAGTGTTTCTTCCAGGTTTTTAGGGATGCACGGCCGGAGAAATGAACGGACAAGAAGACTATACGTACAGGATCTTGACGTGGATGTGGAATCGTTCGTACGCGCCGACGAGGAGGATTGCAGCGACAGTGATGATGGGCGCAACAATCGGGGCTACCAGAACCATTCCTCTCGATCACGGGCGGAAGGGTGAGTACTGCATGTAGGCTAAATGGACAAGTTGCGGATCAATGGGTGGATGTGTTGTAAACGTATATTATTGATGGATATTGAAGTGCTCGTGAAACGAGCAATCGCGAGATTCATGCTTGATCACGTGACTATAACCTGAGGCAAAAGCATCGAACTCAATAGCGAGACAAACGCCGCACATTAACGACATATTCAACCCTACACTACGCTCCAACCTACCTCAGCATATGGCACGGAAGCAATACACATCAGCCGCTATTCGCATGTTAGGTAGTCCGACTGGTACGGCATGTATCCAAATTTTCGGACTTATGAAACGAATGCCCTACAGGGCGCTAAAGAGAGCTGCCGCACATGATGCCTATAAGGCAGTTCTTATGAGCTCGTAATTCGAACTATTGCCAAACGAGCAAGGATATCTGCATACTGCTATAGCACTTCTCCACATACCAAAGCAGGATCATGCCTAGCGTTTCAAAGTTCCGAGTGTTTGTCACACATCGGTCAACACCTGAAATCCACTGGAGCAACATGCTCAACAGCTGGGCGTGTCTCGCCGCATGGCAGCGATGTATCGAAATTCGGGACTAGATCGTAGTCACCGAAACCGACCAGGAAGTCTTCCCGTCAGTCGGCGACGACCATGCCGTGTGCGTGGAGATGCGTCACTCGGGTACATTTCCATGTCCAATAGCAACGACTGCAATCCGGGTGAGAAGCGGAACATGCTTAAGTGGAGAAGAGCGATGGGGCAGCAATTGACGAACCACGGAAAACTCTTCACTGTTGTCGGGTTTATCCTTGCGACTGTATGCGAAGCGGACCTCGTGTGGAGACGGTCAGCAACGTATCCTTGCCACGATTGACACAGCTCTTGTCGGACGCTCCGCTCTTTCACTGGTAGTATGATCACTGTCTGGAGAAGATGCCATTTTCAACAGTGCGTAGACGGCGTGTGTAGTTGACTGTAGGGCTTACCGTTGGTCAGTCTCAAAGGTGGTTAGCGGCGGATATCACGCAGGTACGGACGAATGACACCAATCGCAGGACTCAGCCTCAACGGCTGTGCTTATGGTTATGCGGCCTTTGACTGTTTTGGGCCATGGTGAAACGGATGGTGCAGCTGGGAGAGGCCAGAAGACGGCTCTATCCCTGCTGCGCCTGTCGGGAGTATACATTTCCTCGTGGACGACTACAGCAGTCGCTTGCTGACAGCGAAGGAGACATTGCGCGCATCGATATTGGGAACAGATTCAGCTATGGACACATGATCATGCCGAGGAATGTACCTCGAGCGTCTGTATAGCGCGAGCATCTTCGAATCGTGGTTAGATGTAGTTGTGTAGCTTGGTTGTGGCATGCTATTGGAGCCAAGCGTTTGGTAGGCTGGCGCGGTATGGAAGTATGTACAGGGGGCGGACGACGATTTACGACAGGTCCTGCTCGACTGCTGCAGCGAACCACGGGGCTGCACATGGGCGGGTTCGTGCGCTGTACCCACGCATCCTCCCGCTCTGTTCACTCGTGTTGCAACACCACCCGCGCGCATACAAAACTGCCCGACTTCCCCTGCCAACCCTTTCGTTTCTCCACCACGATCTCTACAGGCTTGACGTCTACCTTCATTGACCTTCTTCGTCTCTACACACTCGTTCTCTAGGTGTCCTGCTACTCATTCGTTCGTCTTCACATTCTTTCTTATATTCAACTTGCCAATCGCCAGTCGATTCACACGCTCTCTATACTTGACGAACGAACATAACGCCTCACCTACGACCAACTCTTCCTGCAGCCGACCGCTTCCACTCACGCGCACCACCACTCGCACATTCAAGATGCACGGCAAAACCACTCTCGCCCTCGCGGGCGCATTTCTCTCCTTCGCTGCGGCTGTGCCCATGAACAAGCGCGACTTGGTCTGGGTGACCATGACCCAGGAGGATATCGTCACAGTCCCTGTTACAAAGACCGTCTGGGTTGAGCCTGGTCAGCAGACAGATGCCGCACCTACGTCCGAGTCCGTTGTTGCGCACTACGGTCACGGCCACGGACACTACTCGAAGGCCACGTCCACTGTTCACTCAACTGTCACTGTCAAGCCTGTACCTTCCCCTGAGGAATCTGCGCCATCGTCCCACGAGGCTCCTCCGGCGCCTACGTCCGTCTACGTTGCACCTCTACCCACCACGACTTCTGTGTATGAGGCACCAACATCGAGCTCAGTCTACGTAGCTCCCGTCGTCTCATCCACATCGGTCTACGTTGCACCGGTACCCTCAACTACGTCGACCTATGTTGCACCTCCACCTTCAACCACGTCGACCTACGTTGCACCTCCTCCATCAACCACGTCGACCTACGTTGCACCTCCTCCATCAACCACGTCGACCTGGGTCGCCCCCACCACCAGCTCGACTTCTGAGTACGTCGCCCCTCCGGCGCCGACTACCACCTCATCTGCCGTAGAGGCATCGCAAACTTCCACCTCTGGCGGCAGCGGCTCCCCCATGTCCGGTAAATCCTACACTGGCGACCTGACCTACTACAGCCCTGGCTTGGGTGCATGTGGCATTACCAGCACCGACAGCGATCATATCGTTGCGATTTCCCACGACCTCTACGACTTGTACACTCCTAACGGCAACCCCAACAACAACCCACTGTGCGGAACGAAAGTCAGTATCACTGGTTCGAGTGGTTCCTCTTACGTCGCCACCATCGTCGATCGCTGCGTTGGTTGTTTGGCCGGTGATCTCGACCTTTCCCCTGACTTCTTCAAGATCGTCGAGCCTACCGGTGATGGACGTGTGCACAATGTGGACTGGGATTTCCTTTGAGCAGTGACTTCCCAAAACACCACCAAAACAAATAACGATCAATAACGAACTGGGAAACTAAGAAAGAAAAGCAATATAGACGGCCCCATCCCCAGCATTTGCATCGCATCCGGTCTTTTTCTCTTCACGTCAAAAGAACACTTTCTTCTTAAGCGAGCCTGCCTGGTGCCGGCGCTTACTTGGATTTCTGGCGTTGTGGGACGATGTCTTGGACTGGGAAGGAAACGAAAGGGGGTCAATGGTCGATCGACCAAGTCGCATGACTATGTAAACAAGACAGCACGGGCTGAGAGGGTGAATCGACGCACACTCGTGGTTGTCTGGCCCTCTCAGGAAACGAAATAGTTCTTGTACCTACATTACCCTTCCTGACCACGCCTCTCTTCTCGTCTATCGTGACTATGATGCCGGTGTTCATTTTTCGGAATTCCACATCCCTCTTCTGCGTGACTGATCCAACAGAGTTCAATCGTGAGAATCGTTGCTGTCCTCCTGGCGAGACGTATCTGCGGCACCTTTTACAGAACACCCGCTCACTTCTGCATGGAAGTGCTGCTTGAGATGGAGACGGCATGTCAGACACCGGACAGGCTCGGACGAAAGCGATCCCACACAACCTTGAAACTAGAAAAACCTACGTAATCCTCGCAGCATCAAGACCAGCAGCAACTTCAGGCAATGGACCTACTCTGTAGAACCAATACGCGCTCAAGAGATGGAAGTTCATTGATGCGAACAGAACCTACGAGGCAAATCTAGCCGTAACATGCACTGTTACTCTGCTATGTTGATAGGGTGGAGGACATTGGTTGATGATTATGCAGGAGCCTGCCGTAACCCTGATGCCCTATGAAATGAAAATGCACAAGTATATGTAGGAGACAGGAGGCACACAAAGGTAAAGTTCAATAACTCATTCGAAAGGTGGCCGGGCCCAGGAGAGTTCTTCTCGAACCATGGGAAGACGGGGTCAGCGCTCAGTATGTGCTCGGAGATGCACGGATTTCTAAAGATCTTATAGGCAGTTGAGAGGGAGACACGGTCGGATAGCTGGATGGTCGGCATGAAGTATGTCTTGAAAAAGAATTTACTTTGCTGCTAGTCAGGGTATAAGGTATACACCGTACCGTATATATCATGTGAAGCTCCTGCATGGCAGATAGCTCTAAGCGAGGATTGCGAATTTCAGCGTGGTGGGCTGTTGACACAACACCTGAGTTTGAGACTGAAGAGAGATATGCAAGATGAGAAAGTTGTGCTGGTTGATGCTCATGGGAGACTCTGACACATTTGCAAAGTCTAAAGGTCGCATGAGGTGCCGGCGTATTAATGTTGAGGATGAGGTGATATGATGCGGTGAAATAAGCAAGACGCAGAAGCCAGCAGCAGGCGGGTTATTATTAGTGACGAGGGAATAGTGGAGTGGGGAGGAGAGTCCGAGCAGGCAGATGAGCTGATGATGAGCTGAGCTTCTTCTCTTCTTCTTCCTCTTCCTCACCGGCTTCTCTCCTACAGTCCATATCTGCCGTCGTGGCATCTCCTGTATATACACCATATGCGACATCATACTGCGACTCCTCTCGCCACCGTTGCATAGACAACGACACGGCCGGCGAAGCGATCATAATCCCACCTCATAAGTCCGGCAACGCGTGTTCAACGTCAGCCAGGAAATACGAGCCCGCTACCAGCGTTTAGGCCCGGCCCAAGTCTCGTTTCAGCGACAGGAGATCGAGCGACGCCCACCTCACAATCCGCCCGGGCTGCCTTCTCCTGGCGACACCTGCGACACACCTTCACCCACCCACGCACACCCTCACCACCCATCCGCCCTCATCGACTTTGTTCTTCTCCCTCCGCCAGACCTGATCCACGTTGCATCGACACCGCGACCAGGGTGGAAAGGAACAAAGGATCGGGTCCCTTTCTTTGCACCACCGCATCGGCGCGCGACACCCGTTGACACACCAATCAGCGCTCGCGAAACTCTCTTCTCTGCCCGCCCGTTGCAACAATGGCTTCTACGCCGTCCACCAATTCCACCAGTACGTCCGCTCGCCTTCTCTCCCCCTTCATCCACACACACCCACACACACTTTACCACTCTCCCACGAGCCTGTGCTCGCCGTCTCTCGTTTTCTTCCATCTTGCGCCATCCGCCTTCGCACCTTCATCAGCACCACACCACCTCCACCCCTTGCGGCCATCATGGCTGACACCACCGCAGTCTCGGCCAGCACCTCGCTCGGCTCCTCCACCTTTGGAGTCACTTCTTCCACGTCCGACATTTCCACGTCGTCCTCGATCATTTCTACTTCCGACCCCATCACCAGCGAAACCTCGTCGATAATCACCAGTTCCACGTCGACGCCGATATCGACGCCGATATCGACGACCACCTCAACTACTCCCATTTCCACTTCCTCCACGGCCGCGCCTATCAGCAGCACGACCAGCACAAGTAGCGTCGTCACCTCCACGTACACCGAGTCCTCATATACTTCCGCGACCACAAACCTATCCACATCGACCACTACCATCCCGGTCAGCGATGGAAGTGGTGGTCAGTCGACCGTAATTACAACTCTCACCTCCACGACTGGTATCGTCACGGGCACCTCGGTATCTACGGGCACCACGTCTACCACCGCTTCACAATCTTCCACCTCATCCCCAGCCTCACTCACCAACGACGGCTCTAGTGGTGGTAGTTCCAACAAAGGCCTGTCCACGGGCGGGACCACTGCCATCGCCGTCGTCATTCCCGTCGTCGTGGTAGCGCTCCTCGTACTAGCGGGCATCTTCTTCTGGAGGAAGCGCAAGCAAAGAAAGGAGGCCGAGGACGCACGTCGCAAGGAGCTCCACGACTATGGCTTCAACCCCAACAACGACCCGACTCTGCCAGCTGTGGCGTCAGAGAGCGGAGCAGAAATGGCAGAGGACCAAAGCAGTGGTTACCGCGGTTGGGGTGCTGCTGGTCTTGGTAGCGCTGCTGCGGCCACGACCATCGGCTCCAACCGTGCGCCTTCTACCACGATGTCGAACGGCCACACTCACGGTCAGCTTTCGGATGTTGGCAGCCAGGGATACGGCCACGAGTCTGGTTCTCCTGGTCTGATCGCGACAGATGGTCACAGTGGAGACGCGCTCGTCAACAACCAACGCCGGACGATGGGAAGTGACGAGCTTAGTGCGCTCGGGGCTGCTCCTCTCGCCGCCACCAACGCAGGTGGTCTTCGACGTGGTGTCTCCAACGCGTCCTCCGCATACTCAAATGGCGCTCACTCGGAAGGCTCCGAGGAGCCCATGCCGTCGATGCCGTCAGGTGCCATCGGCCAAGCCTACGACTACCAACCGAACACTGGCAGTTACGGGTATGGACAGCACGGCCCCTACGGTGACGGATCATACGGTGGCGGACAACAAGATGGAGGCATGCCCATCGTTCGTGACGTGAGCGCACGGCGAAACACGCGGATACAGCAAGGCGGCAGCTACCAACAAGCCAACAACGGCATTGCACAGAACTTTTAATGACGGCGATTCCCCCACCCCCCACCCACCTCTACATTTGGGGTTTTCCTCTTTCTTTTGAAGCTCACATCAAGCACGACTCGGGGTGTATGTGTCGGTTTGGAAATACCTGGTTTTGAACAAAAAGATCACACATCCGCACAAATGTTTATATCATCTCCCATCGTGTTTCAGCTCGCTGGATTTCATTCCAGGTGACATGCTTTGTCTATTCTGTCCTGATTTTTGGTTTCGGTTGTTTCCCACCCAGCCGGTCGATTTGTTCTTTGTTTGCACGCATTGCTCCGGGCGCTTGCTGTCACTACTTACATACATAATCACCACTTCATGATGGTCTCATCGCGCTCTCTGAAGGATGGCCAGGAGAATCACTTACGCAGTCTGGTTCCTTTTTGCTGTTGAGGAGGGGGCGAGGGTTTTGGGGTTATGCTGCTTCCTTGACGCTTTTCCATCGCTCATGGCGTGTCGATGCTGGGTCATTTTGGGGCACTGGTGGGTCTGGATGGCCAGGGCACGAGTGTGGTTGGCTGTGTAGATGCGACGTTCAGTACAGAAGCGGACAGAGGGGAGGTATGTGGAGAGAGATATGTCGATAACGGCATCGGTATTGAGATTCTGCCAGTCAGTCAATCAATCAATCAGGTGGCCAGACAGGCAAGCAGACAGGCAGGCAGCGAGTCGGCAGAAGTTGAATCTGAAGATGAAATAGCTACAAGAAATGCAATGCAATCAGTCGAATGAGTACACAATTCAGCTCGGGCTCTCTTCTCCATTTCTCCTCCTCCTCCTAATCTGTTCCTGTATTCAATCTTTTCACAAGTTGAGAGACTTCCCTCGTGTCCTTGCACTACCTCTCGATGAAGAAGTCAAGATGTATGGTATTTTACTGCGAGCAGGGGTCTGGTGAGCATAGGTCTATGCTAGACACCTGTACGGGATTGCTCTAAGCAAAGCCGGCTCCAATGGAACAAGAGATGAGATATTTTGGATGCCATACATGTACTGTACAAACACGGTAACTGAAGACTTCTTCTTCCGCGGCCTCTGATGGCATGCTGCATTTCTACATGCTGTCTCAAGTCAATACGCAGACATTGTTTCTTGGTATGGTCGGGCAAGTTTCCTGCATGCACAATAGTCTGAGACGGATCCAACGAGGAAGAGTTGTGATTGTGTAAAGGAATAGCCCACCCTGTCGAATGACACTGTACATTCAACGCCTGGCTCTTCGGTCCTCACCTGGTACCAGTCCCCGACTGCCTGTCAATATGCCGACATATGGAGTCCGCTTGTGTAGGGCTGGCTATACTGCCCTGTACATGTAGTCGCCAACCCCACAAACTGTGGCGTCACGCCAACTTTCTCCGCCTGCAGGTTGCCGTAGGATGGCGAGACCTACGTACTATATGTATGTACTACTGTACATTGCTTTTGACACGAGTGGCGGGTACGAAGGGACAGAGAGGTTTGCATGAGTCGGCCCGTTTGTCGCCCAGGAGAATCGAGTGAAGCTCTCGTGCACATGTCCACGTGACGATCATACGCCCGCCCCAGACTCTGGAGACATCGAGTCCCACAGTTCAGACGACTGTTCGCATAAGTGCGTGTTATGTGCTTCAGACATACGGTGGTCATCTGAACATAGAAATATCAATCATATAATCTACCTGCCGTCAACCGCGGCAAAGTACATGAACTGTAGTCTGGGGCACGTCGCATGCTCGGAACCTGGTCCCAGGTAGCGCCCGTATGAGGCGCTCGATACCAAAGCTACCATCAAAGCTTTTCCCGCGTGGTTTGCGGAGTAAGAAAAAGTCACGAGTGACCGCACTGCCATCCGGCGAGAGAAACAAGTGCGGCACCCTGCTCTTTGGCCCGTCTGGAGCAGCAGCAGTACCATCTACTTCTCCCTTGCAATGCTCTGGTGAAGATTTCTTCCTTGCTTCATCACTTTCTCCCATCGCTCAACCGACTTCGCGTCTAAGAATCTTGAAACCACTTCCTCGGATCTCAGCTGATGTCATGGACGTCCTCACACGAAATCAATAATCTCGCTGACCTATCTACACGCTTCTCAGCGACTTCCGCGAGAAGAGACCCACCATCAGAGCCCGGAGAGATGGGCTGGTCCGACCGCAAGACTGCCGCGGAGGATGAATAACAGCAGTCATGGCGACTTCCAAGGACGCAGCGGAGCTGTGCTGGCCGTTTCGATCGCGACCATCGCCCTCGCCACAGTCTTCGTCTTGTTGCGGTTGATCTCCCGGGCAGCGATTGTCGGGAGAGTCGCCATCGATGACTACTTCATGATACTGGCGTTGATCATCGCCATTGGCCTGTCTTCCTCGCTGTGTTTCGGCGCGGCATGGGGATTAGGACGGCATGAGAACGATGTCCCTCGAGAATGGCAGCCGACCCTTCTGCGCGCCATCTATGCTTTCACCGTCATCTACCAGCCGGCACTCATGGCGATCAAGACGTCCATCTTGACCTTCTACCTCACGCTGTCCAAGACCAGCCGAGTGTTCCGATGGTCATGCTTCGGAACTCTTGCCGTGGTGATCGCGGGCGGCTTTGCACTTACCATGCTTACTGCCTTCCAATGCGACCCCGTCTCGGCCACGTTCGATCTCATCACGCCTCCGCAAGCGCATTGCACCGACATTGTTACAATCTATCTCTCATCCGCGCCACTCAACATCTTGACCGACTTGGCCATCCTCTTCCTGCCAATGCCCATCTTAACCTCCATGCGCCTCCCTCGGAAGACCAAAATCATCCTCATCGTCACCTTCAGTTTCGGCATCTTCGTCGCGGCGGTCGATGTCGTCCGCATCGCTTACCTGCAGTCTGCTGCCATGACCCGCCTAGCCGAGCTGCAGAGCCACAGCAGCGTCTCGCAAGATCGGACATCCGAATTCACGGACTTTAGCTATTATGTTGCCTTCAGCTTCATGTGGTCCGTGATCGAAGTCAATGTTGGGATAATGTGCGCATGTGTCCCTGGTCTGAAACCGCTGGTTTCTCGGTTTGTTCCGTATATGCTTCGAGATCCGGGAGATGAGCCATCTACCAACGGCTCTTTCTCTGCACCCAGTGGCGCATCGGGTCTGCCAGACAACAACAATCTCCCAGCGATGCCAGACGACGTACTTTATCGTGACTTTGGCAGTATTAGTGGTCCCTCAGCTGGACGGGGCGCATCTTCAGATGCTGAACCCATGGGTATGATGGATTTCTTAACCACGCCAGAGATGACAGAACTCCCGTTGGGTATGTCACGGATCGAGCGCACTGAGACAGCTCGGACGAATACCAGCCGGCATACGCGACCAGAAGAGCCGGCATTTTTTGACTTTGTCAAGATGGACAAGAAGAAAGGCTTGGTGCACATGACCAACCGAGAGTCGATCTTTCCCATCTCTATGGTCACCGTTCTGTTCTTCATCTGGGGCTTCGAGTATGGGTTACTCGCTGTTCTGAATCAGCAATTTCAGCGAGTTGCACAATGGACGCCAGGACAAGATACCGCCACCCACAGTGCTTATTTCGCGGGCTACTTCTTGGGGCCTCTGACTGTTGGGAACTGGGTCTTGAAGCAATGGGGATTCAAGGCCTGCTTCACCATTGGACTGACCATCTATGCATGTGGTACGCTGATCTTCTGGCCAGCTGCTGTCTTGACGTCCTTTCCCGCCTTTATCATCTCGAATCTCATCGTTGCTTTCGGGCTCTCGATTCTGGAAGTGGCAGCCAACCCCTACATTGCGCTTTGCGGTCCTGCGCAGTATGCTGAGATCCGTCTGAACTTGAGTCAAGGTGTGCAAGCCATCGGAAGTGTAGTGGCGCCACTCATTGCCAACCGAGCATTCTTCCACAAGGGCGACAACGCTCCGTCTCTTGTCAACACGCAATGGGCGTATCTTGGTATCTCGCTGGCAACGATCCTGCTTGCCGTAGCATACTATTACCTCCCTCTTCCCGAAGCAACAGATGCCGAACTTGAGGATTCGGCAGAGCGCCTCGATGGCGCCAACACTGCCAGATGGCACAACATCCCCGTCATCTGGATCGTCCTAGCCTTTGGCGTTTTCAGCCAATTTTGTTACGTGGGCGGGCAAGAAGTCAATGCCACCTCCTTCGAACCCTATCTCGCCGTCGCGGATCCTACCTACAATGCCGCCGACTACATGGCCATCGCCCACACCGCCTTCGCGGTCGCCCGCTTCGTCGGCGCCGGACTCTGCCTGCTCTTCAAACCACGCTACCTGATCGCATTCTTCTACGCCGGGCTAATCCTCTTCAACGCCCTCGCCACGCACTACTCCGGCCCCACCGGCCTCGCCATGCTAATCCTCACCTTCTTCTTCGAAGGCCCGCTCTTCTCCCTCATCTTCGGCCAAGCCCTCCGCGGCATGGGCCGCCACACCAAATCCGCCGCCGTCGCCATCACCGCCGCCGTCTCTGGGGGCGCCGTCTTCTCCCCGATCTCCAGCCACCTCGCCAACGCCGGCGGCCGCAGCGCCTCCTACAGCCTCGTGGTGGCCATCGCCGCCTTCGCCGGCGGCAGCACCTTCGCCCTCCTCCTCAACGCCCACCCGCTCGCCCGCCGCATCGTCGACCCCATCCGCGACGTCGCGAGCACACCACCCTCGCCGCCCAGCCGTCCGGGCTCCACGAGCAGCGCCGTCAGCCGCGCGCTCGAGTTCTTCTACACCAGCCGACAGCGGCGCAAGAGCGAGAAGGACTCGCTGCGCAAAGACGCCAGCGCCGCTGCGGCTGAGGTCGAGCATCAGGAACGACGGCGGAGTTGAGTGGTCGGTTGATGAATGGATTTCGATCTAATGAATGTGACGAAGCGATGATTTTAGTTTATGCAAAAAGCGTGTTTGTAATTCATCTACAAAGTATTCAATCTTGCTGAATTTCCTGTCATGTGAGATTCTCGTGTTCTTCCCATACTCATTTTCACTCAGTGCGGTCTCTCGATCCTTCGCGCCCATGCTTATTCTCCGTATCCCCAGCCTATCTCTCTCATTCCAGTCCTGCGTTGCCTAAAGCGTCCAATCACTTAAGGACCTCGTAGTCTTCAGGACTCCTCGCCTTCGCCTGTAGAATAATATCCCCGCACCTCGACCGGAACACGTTTCAACGACGAGAGGAAGGACTACAAGGGGCAATGACGGAGGGCATGGGACTCGGGCAAATGCAGAGCACAACCAGATACACGTACGAGATGATGCACAAGAACAGTGACTTGAGGTGTGAAGTGGCAGAGGCCTATACGACTGGCGGCAGTGGTTTGTTACGAATTTTTCCATTTTTGGTCTGCTTCTATAACTCTGCATACGGTGGCGACGAGGACATGATGGTGGCGGCTGCTGCCACTGCTGCTGACGTTGGGGCGATCCCGACGATGAATTATCACATTCTCTGATCCATTGCAGACTTGACCTTTCTCACATACCATTTCTCTGTGCCTTGCCTTGCCTGCCTTGTTGCAGAATATGTGTTGGCCGACTGCCTCTTTCTCTCGCATTGGGCTATCGCCGTTTCCGTCTGTGAGACTTGTGCTCGACGTGGTAGTCGGCAGGTAAGCATACTTATTTGCGTTTACTGCACCTCTGTGCTCGGTTGCAAGATCACATCATAGAACAACCGGCAGCAGATGATGCCATTCCAGTGACTGCCAATGCCCGTGCGCAGTCTGTTGTACCACGCTTCTCAAGGTGAGAGGACAGCAGTCGTCTATATCATCATCATCATCGTCGTCGTCGTCATCATCTAAACAGATCCTTAACGTCACTCGTGGTGCTTGGTCCAGTACGCACCCCTCTACTCAACTCTATGTCTTCGTTCAGTCAGAGTTCGTCGTCGTCAAGCTCGCTGGGCTTCAGCAGTCCGCCAACTTTCATCGCACGTTCGCGTTCTATCGTCTTGGCGTCTGTCGCTGCCTTCTCACGATCCTCGATGAAGAGCTCGGCGTTGTCACCCGCGAATTCCTTCAGCGAGATGAGGAAGTCACGGAGGATAAGCTTGAATCGAAGGATGTCTTCAGTGCTCTCAAACAGATTCTTGATGAATGCGGTGATCTGGGCAGGCTGGAGGTTGGGGAAGGCATTGGAAAGGAGGTTTGCCACAAAGCTCTGCAAAAAGTCCTTGTTGCTGGTGCCTGCGGCGGCCTGACCAGCGGTGTAGATAGGTCCTCGAATCTTGTCATTGCCGACCAGCCAGAACATGCGGGCAAGCAGCATTGACTGGTACTTGAAGCCAGCCTTGTGATCTGAATCGGTGAGCACGAAGAAGACATCCTGCAGGATGGTGGTATAGAAGCTCTGGAAGAACGCGTCGCAGGTAGCCTGGTCTGTCTCGGCCATGTTGGAGATGAGTTCGATGCACATGTTGAGACCTTCTCCTTCCACAGCACGATTGTCGTGCTTCGAGGCCCACATACAGCTGTCAATGACGAGTTTGAAGTGCTGCTGGTCCAGCTTGAGCAGAGCTGGGAAGCAACGCTGGTTGATCGCGCGCAGTAGCTTGAAGAATTCCACACGATGCTCGGGGTATTCGGAGAAATCTTTGTTAATCATGTCGAGGGTACATTCGAAAACGTTGTCGAGAATAGCGGGGACTTGCTCGGTCATCATGCCCTGGAAAGTGTCAGTCAATATCTCGCAATGAGAAGCAAGCTTGCCCACCATCATGTATTTAGTGGTGTGGGGGGTCCAACGTACTTGTAGCTTTGTGATGAGCACTGTGATGACGCTCAGCACCTCCGCCTCACGCGCATCGGGAACATTTCTCTTGTAGTCGAGTAGAATGGCTTCCAAGAGCTGCGGGACCAGCGTGCTATGAATCATCTCAAGGTCGTCAGCCTTCTCGACATACGTTGTGATGAGCTTCAGGATCTCCTTCTTGATGGTTCGCAAGCCTCGGACTTTGGGCATCTTGGTAGCTATGGCGCCATCTCGTTGCACAGACTCGTCAATGAGTTGTGATGCTGCACGGTACATGGTGAGCATGTCCATGTAAATTCGACCGATTTGTGGGTAAAAGTACGATCCAATGCTACTGCATGCCGCTACGTTGGTCTTCATGATATTGCCAATGATCTTGATGGTCTCTGAGTTCTGTAAAGTGTTGGGATCCTGGTGAGCGGTCTGGATGATCTGGTCCCATGCAGCATTGGGGAAGCTCATCAGTTCTGCTATCAAGCGCTCTTGCGTGTTCTTCGATCCCTGCGCGCTGATCATATAGCCGCACGCTTCGTAAAAGGTGTGAACTTGCTGCGGTGATAGATCTTGAGTGATCTTGCGCATGTTACGCACAATCTCATCTATAAACGGCTCATTCTCCCCTGTCTGCGACATGACAAAGTGGCGCTTGCATTTGTTTGCAATCTTGATGAAAGTGTCGCAGGCCATATCTTGCACACCTTCGTGGGTCTCGTGCATGAACTCGAAAAGCTTGTTGACGACTGTTTTCAAGAACTTCCAGTGTGCCTTGAGGAACCGCGGGTACTGTCCCACAATGTACATGATGTTCGATGCAACGACAGCCTTGTTGTCCTTGCCACGCTTCATCTCCGTCAAGCCAAGTAGGTCTTTGATCACGGTGACCAAGAACCTCTTCTCCGTCTCCTCGTTCATGGCTCCGGATATCGAGCCAATCGCCCAACACAGTGTGTTGCAGTTGGCCCAACTCCACTCGGTGCCATCTACTTGTCGCGCCAACTTTTCTGACATTATCTGCTCAGTATCCACGACATCCAGATGTGTCAAAAAGACCAGGCATTCGCGTGTGGTTTTATAGAGTTGAATCGTGTCGGACTCCTTGACGAACTCGCGCACGATTTCGCCTTCATCGTTCTCCACAATCAAGACCTCCTCAGGTCGCACCATCTTCTCAATCATGACTTGACGAAGGTTGGAAAGGACATCTCCATACTTGTGCTTGCGAAGTGGATAGCTGGCCAATGCTGATGGATTTGGTGCACCGCCGTTCGCAGACATTCCGGCAAGACCCATGTTGATCAAAGGGTTGACGTCTGTGATGGGAATCTGCTGCATCTCGTCGTACAGTTCCGACACGAGTTTCGTCCAGTATTCTAAACAGATCTTGAAGATCTCACGGTCGTCGATCTGGCTTATGCGAATAAGGTAGAAATGGCCGTGGAGCAAGTAATCCCGATTGGGCAGAT
This sequence comes from Microcyclospora tardicrescens, assembly GCA_003012245.1. Lineage (NCBI taxonomy): Eukaryota > Fungi > Ascomycota > Dothideomycetes > Capnodiales > Microcyclospora > Microcyclospora tardicrescens. The sequence goes on from PXOE01000083.1 coordinate 95,439, forward strand.
TCTCAATGATCGAGAGATGGTTGCCGAAAAAGTTGCAGAGGAACAGCGCCAAGTTTTGCACAAACTCCTGATCTCGACCGTTGGAGGATGCGTACGTAGATTTGAGGTCGAGCGTCAGGGGAATGATCTTAGAAATAGTGGTCAAAGTCTCGGTGAACATCTGGACCAGCCGCTCATCGAAATCATGCTCCGTTTGAATTCCACCAATCTCTGTGAGACACTTCAAGGTAATGTTGCGGAATTCGGGAGTCTCGAGGAAGCGACTGCGAAGAGTCTCAATGAGTGACACCCCACCCGGAGGCGTCTCGAAGATGTACCCCAGCGGGATCCAGTTCAAGAAGCGTAACAGAGTCTCCAGCGTAGCTTTGATCAAACTGGGTTGATCAGCAGTCCGGAGGATCTCTGAGCAGAGCTGGTAGATGTTGGTGAACTCATCACACATACCCTGCTTTAGCTGTCGGGTCTTGGTGGAAGTCATCTGATCCGCAGAAAAGTCAAACACCTCCTCGGACAGGAGACGCAGGATAGCCATGTTGTTCTCGCAAATCGGCAGGCTGCTACGACAACTTGAGATGATCTCGTTGATGAAGGTTGGCCAGTTGTGCGGCCACTCTTGCTTGAGAATGCTGACCAAGACCAGGTTCAGCTTGTTGAGTAGTGCCCTCTCCTTGCGTAAGCTCTCCTCCGTGCTACTACTCTGGATGATGAAGTTGACCACGAAATTTCGGATGCCTTGACATTGTGTACGTGGAAGCACCCTCCAGCGGGTCATGATCACACTGTCTAGTACTTGCAGGCCAATGAATTTGGTCTGTGGGTATTGCGCATCTTGCAAAATCTTATCCACAAGCAACCATGCATCTGGATTCTCTTTGAATTGGTTGAGTGTGGCTTGAGCCTCCTTCTGCTGGTTGCCACGACCTTCGAAGAACGCCCGCACTGTAGCATCGAGTTGCTCAATGCTCATCGACATGGTGACGTTGAGTGTGTGGTGATCGAACTAGGATTCGGTTGGGGTCTTGCAGCGCGAGCAGTCTGGAGGTTGAGCCTAAGGAGGGGTGCGACGCGCGCAGACCGCTATGATGCTGCTCGGAGCTGTAGCATGCAGCAGTGCAGGTCGTGCTTCAGGAGCGTGTGCTGAAGAGTGTGTTTCACGACGTGCAAGCTTGGGGAAGTGGTCGAGTGGAGGATGTGAGTCGGGTGTTTGTTTCTAGAAAGCAAGCGGTCTTGAAGAGACTAGAGAGCGACTACTGTGTGGCGGGGGAGCGCGTGAAGACGGTGATGATGGCGGCTTAGTCAGGCAGCACCTAGGCAGCTAGAGGAACGGAGCATTCCCGACAGCTTCACTTGTGCTCTTCGATCCAGGCTCCGAACCGGCCGGGATATCTTTTCACTATCCTCGTCAGCATTGACAATATTCCCTCGTCCTGTTCAAGTGTGCGTTGGCAAGATCACATAAGGAATTGGACTGCCCCGCGCGTCATGTGCCTCACCAAACGTCCAAAGTTTTGACCAGTTTCTGTTTCTACACGATTCATATATGAAACAGTCTGGAGTTTGCGTCAAATTACCGCTGCGCCTGTGCGTGTCCGGCCAAAGGCCAATCGGTATACGGCAAAAGACCATTCGACTTGGAGATCGAGGCCTGGCAACTTACGCAAAGGGAACGTTATTCCAACAGTACACTGCATATAGAGCTTGATCATCCGATACTTACACATGTGATGAGTGGGACTACAAGAGCGCAGTCAAGCACTGCCGAACTTAATATTTGATTTCGTCTGTAGGACTACGGGGTACAGATACATATTAAGGAGGACGCCCGGTTCTTTTTAAGTCATATAGTTCGAAGTCTCCAACTGGATGCCCCTTGGGACTATTTCCCGAGGTCTGGACGGCGTAGACATTGAAAGATCTGGCTCCTATGGTGACAGATCCACCGGAACAAGATCCGTCCTTTCTCTACGCAGATAGAACCTTTGTGCCTCTTCATCGAGCTGTAGCAAATCGTATCGTCTTCCGTCTCCAAGATATTTCACGCTGTTGTGTTTATCATATAAATGTATATCGAAAACATAATCCGCAGAAAGTCGTGGGACCAAGTTTCCTAACGTCATGTCGTATAGACTAAGCACATCTATACTTTCCATGCTTCACTCTCAACAAACAGAACCCTAAGGATAAACCAGACTCGATTCTCCTAGATAGAAGAAACAACAAGCACCACGTCATCCAGCATCTCGACCATGAGCAATCCACCAAGGACCATCTCGCGCCTTCGCGGACCCGTGACAGCGACGCCAGCCGCCACCTCGGGCAGTCAAACCATCCTAGAGACCCAGGCCGGGCCCTCCGCCACACCCTCCGCGACGTTGCGTCTGCGCGCCGCCGAGCCCGCGGAGGACTCGCACGTCCGGTGGGCCGCCGACGTCGTCGACAACGAAGGCATGGGCAAGAAAAGCTCCAAGGTCTGCTGCATCTACCACAAGCCCAAGGAGGCGGGCGAAAGCGACAGCGAGGACAGCGACTCCTCGTCCAGCGACGCAGATTCGGATGGCGAGCCGGATCTCAGTCGGGCGCAGAGGGCTGGTGGCGCTGGTGGGCGGAGAGGCCGCCATGCGCATGGCAAGGCGAAGGGTCCCGAGAGGAAGCCGAGCCCGAATGCTTATGAGCGGCAGCCGCGACAGCAGAGTAAGAAGATTTGAGGCGAGCAATTGTTTTCGCGTCGTGGCGGCTAAGAATGAAATGCGACTCGTTTCCACTATTGCCTGGAAGCCGAGACGCAGTACTGCCCAGATCAGAAGCATCATGAACGCCCTCGAGCGGTTGAACAAAAACCTGCAGCGTACCCAAATCTGGCCACAAAAGTCCACTTTGAGGCTTTCTTCCCAGAGATCTCAGCACAAACGTTGCAAAGCCCAGTGACGGATCGAAATCCAGCTGAGGCTGGTACTTTCGGGCAACGACACAGGACAAGCAAGAAGTACGAGGCCTTCTGCGAGGCAAAGCAGCCTTGCTGGAACCTTGAGTATCACTATGGTCCGGCAAACGAGATTAGTGCATTCTTCAAACTGTCAGGACGATTTACGAGGTATTGACTGAGGAAGATCACGAGGCTTCGAGCGTAGGCTCAGCTTGACAGCAAACAGGCGATTGTCTCCCGCGAAATCCAGGACGATGGCAGCGCGAAAACATATTTAGTCGTGGATATAGATAGTTCTATGATTCAGTGGCTACAAGATGTTCCTGTCTCGGCACCCTGCAATCGTAGATCTTCCAAACAAGCTTGAACCCTCGATCAGGCGCACCATATTTACATCGTTCCATATCATAGCCAAATCTCCCAACTGCGTCCATCTACCAGCCCTTGTCTTCATACCGACAGATTGCAATATGTACAAATACGATCCATGCATCATCTCTAGCATCTTTTTGCTGTCATTACCCCATCTACTCCAACCAGTCACTTCCCGTCCTTCAAGCTGAATTTAAGCATTCGCTGGTGAGTCGGGCTTCATGGCCGGGTTGCCCTTGCCAAGCTTCGAGTCTGTCTCGAGTGTCTCATCAGGTTTATCTGCAGGATTCGTCAGTCATTTGCATTTAGCCTGCGATGGAACATATTGTCCGCTGCAGGAACGTGTGACTCAAGGATTTCAATCTCACCATGTCTTGCATACAGCCCGAACTCCTCGTCGGAATACTTGCCCACGCGCCCGCTCTCGACATCTTCTCTTGTGAGCGAAAGCTTGCCTTTCGGTAGACCCATCGAACCAAGGAAGGCAACGCTGTCCGTCCATTCGCGCTGCTTTCGCTCCTTGCTCCAGTTGAGCTCCTCCGCCATAAGGTCGATGATGGTCGGGAGCGCTTCAAGAGTGGCCTGGGCGTTGAGGAAGGCGAGACGAGTACGCCGGGCGACGACATCGACGGCAGTCTGGGCGTACTCGTGTCGTACCGCATAGCGAACCTCGCCATCCACGAATGGATATAGTTCTGAAATACGCTTGCCACGGACGGGGAAGCGATGCTCGGTTGGCTCACACAACGCGGCGACTTTCCAGGCTCGGTCTCCGTAGGCAGTGGTCAGATGCTTGGCAACTTCCGTTTCGATACCGTAGTGTTGGATCAGGTTGATGAAGAGCGTTTTTGAAAAGCCGTGGGCGCCGATCAGACGAACGGCGTGGGTCTGGCAAGAGCCATCGAGCGTAAGATCTTCGTGGAACCCTTCCACACCGGAGACAAGGGGAGGGTTGGGAACACCGGTAGTCTTGATGCTGGGGAACTCCTTGAGTGCTTCGTCAACAGCTTCTTCGGCCATCTGGCGGTAGGTGGTCCACTTGCCACCGGAAATGGTGATCAGACCAGATTCGGAGGTGGTGACAAGGTGATTTCGGACGAGACCTTCAGACTTCGACTTCTTCGGGTCCCGAACGAGAGGGCGGATACCGGACCATGCAGCGAGGACATCGCCACGACGGACGTTGATCTCGGGCTGTAAGTAGTTTTGCACTTCCTTTAGAATCCATTCGATTTCTTGCTCGCCAGCAATAGGGTTCTGGGAGATGTCACATGGTGCATCGGTCGTACCAGCGATAGTGTTGCCATGCCACGGTAGGAAGAAGATCACACGGCCGTCAGAAGTATGCGGGTCAATCAAGCCCATGTCCGAAGGTGAAAAGTAGCCTGGGAGAATGACATGCACTCCTGAGCTCGGTGCCACGATCTCTTGTACTGATTGGTCGTCCATCTTACGAATAGCATCCGTGAATGGTCCAGTGGCATTAATGACTCCCTTCGCTTTGATGGTAAACTCATCCGAGCCCTTGCCATCCCTTTCTTTTACCAGATCTTTGACTCTTGCTCCGCAAAGCTTGCCGTTGGCGTCCCGTTCTAGCCCAGTCACCTCCATGTGGTTGACCAAGGTCGCTCCATATAATGCTGCAGTCATGGCCAGTGAGACGTTCATGCGTGAGTCGTTATGAGCGCCATCGTAGTAGACCAGAGCGCCCCATAGACTGTCTCTCTTGAGCATGGGGAAAGCATCCAACGCCTTACTTCGAGTTAAGAAGTATGATGTCTCAATGTTCTCCGATCCAGCGAGGAAATCGTAGAATTTAGTTCCAGCCCAGAAGTACGGTGCTTGCCACCATTTCTGGACGGGGATCATGATGGGAAGCCATGACGAGAGATGCGGTGCGGTATCCAGGAAATAGCGACGTTCACGCAGTGCTTCCTTGACAAGCTTATATTGGTTGTAGTCGAGCTCAAAGACGGCTTTCTCGAGGTATCGCACTCCACCATGCACAAGCTTGGTGCTTTTGCTGCTCGTACCGGAAGCGAAGTCATCTCTGTCCACCAATGCAACTTTCAACCCGCGAGAGGCAGCGTCGAGGGCGATACCAGTACCAGTCGCTCCGCCACCAATGATCAGTAAGTCGTACGGGTCCTCTCCATCGCTTTGTGATTGCTCTTCTCCTCCAAGAAGCTTATTCTTAGCCTGTCTGAACGCATTGCCAGCGCTAGCCTTGAGGTCCTCGATCTGTTCCGCCCGTGTCTTCTCTTTCGGAAATTGAGGCGGTCTGAACACACCTCCTTCGCCCCAGGTCGGTGGAGGAACAGAGGCGCTCTCTAGACCAGGTACATCGCGTGGACGGTAGATGAAATACAGAGTGCCTGCGCCGACTGCGCCTGCGGCGGACAGGTAGCCCAGACCTCTGGCGATGCGTCCGGTAGTGCGGCGCGACGCCATTGCTTGATGAGGTGGGATGAGTCGACCAAATCAGGGAGTGAAGTAAAAGGTCAAAGAGAGCGCTGGGTCCACACAAAAGATGGATGGGGTTGAGGACCGCGCGGGTCCACTCAAGTACGTCAATCACAGATCGTGCTTTGGAGGAATTTGAATTTAATGCGGTCGCAACAAAGGTAAATACCGCCTTTCTCGATGCGCAATCAAAATCTGTAGGTCGTTGGAGACTCCGTATGGACTTTTGCCAGGTACTAAACGAAACCATGTGTTCTCGTTCCGACTTATCCATTCATCCGTCGTCATGTTGAGCCATCACATGCCAAACGGCTGTTTTAGAGCTTAGAAAGTTTAATTCCAGCGGCATCTGAAGATGGTGAACGAGAAGTATGAGCTTGACTTTGCACTGCACGACTACCCCGGGCTATGCTGTAGCTAAATATGCTCATATTGAATACATTCATGTTCAGAGCTGGATCAATCTACCCATGGTCGTGGTCTCAATGGTCGAGCATAGTCGCGATCATGTCGCAAGATCAGCCGCATGATTCAAGACTTCCCTGCTAGTCCTCCGTCAGTGCGCAATTCGGCCGAGCTTCGAGCTCGTCTGCTGCACCTCGACATCATTCAGAATACACCTCACCAACATGTGCATCGGCGTACATGAGATATGCTCACTCCTATTACCGCTCCAATCTTCCTCGTGGATGTTCTCATCTGAGCAAATGCGACCACAATAATCCATAGCTTAACTGCGAACCACAGGTCAGTCATTTGCCCGTCTAGCATTCCGAATCTTAGCTCAATTATGGTAGGATAGTCTTTTCTTTCAGCATGTCTTCTTGCCTGCTTCCTCCTCATTTGAGCGCATATGCCCGTCGCTTGTCAGCCTTCCCAAGCACTTCCGTCCAGCTTCAGCAGTCTTACAGAAAGAGATGGGGTACAACGAGCCCGACGCGTTATACAGCGGCTGCCATTGGGAAGAGTGTTTCCATAAGACCTGCAGCACAAACAAACGCTGGTGGCCTCCAATGGCAAAGAAGACATACCCAAACGACACCGCAAGTGCCAGACCTATCCTATAAACCGCCTACCACAGGACTCCTGGCCCATCTACCAGCATCCTGGATCCCTTACGCCGAGCTTATACGTCTTGATAAACCCATTGGAACATACTACCTCTTCCTCCCATGCCTCTTCAGCACACTTCTCGCCGCTCCTCTGACCGACCCGATGACCCCACCATCCACGATAGTCGCCACTGGGGCCCTCTTCTTCTCCGGCGCACTCGTCATGCGCGGTGCTGGCTGCACGATCAACGACCTCTGGGACCGCAACCTCGACCCGCACGTCGCACGCACACGTCTCCGGCCCATCGCCCGTGGTGCCGTGACCGTCTCTCAAGCCATTCCATACCTCGGCGCACAACTCCTCGTTGGGCTCGGCATCCTCCTGCAGTTCCCATCCCAATGCTTCTTCTACGCGACTCCGAGCCTGCTCTTTGTCACCATTTACCCACTCGCCAAGCGCGTCACGAACTACCCACAAGCCGTGCTCGGCCTGACCTTCTCCTGGGGCGCTTTCCTCGGCTTCCCCGCCTTGGGCATCGACCTGCTCGCACACACGCCGGCGTTAATTGCTGCAGCCTGTCTATACTCCAGCTGCGTGGCGTGGACCATCGTCTACGACATGATCTACGCGTACCAGGATATCCGCGACGACGCAAAGGCGGGGATCAAATCCATCGCATTGGCGCAGGAGGCGAACGCGAAGGTCTTCCTGACCGCTGTAGCGGGAGTCCAAGTGAGCTTGCTGGCGGGCGCGGGTATTGCATTGGGGGCGAGCCCGCTGTACTACCTTGGGACGTGCGGTGGAGCGGCGGCAACGTTAGCGTATATGATCCGCGTGGTGGATCTGAGCAGTGTGAGCGACTGCTGGGCGTGGTTCAAGAAGGGTGCCTGGTTCACTGGTGGCGCCATTACGTTGGGGCTTACGGGGGAATATGCACTGGCATATTATACGGCGGAGAAGAAGGAAACGGCAGATGAAGGAGCCGAGGCTGTAGCATTACAGAGTAGATGAGAATTTTTAGATACTGTGTAATCATAGATGCATAGTGCATCCAACTTTTGCTTTTCGAGCTACCTTACGATCTATCGATCCATATTTCTCTGCTTCTATGGAGTAGTGAGCAGGTGGAGGGCGACCCATCTCTGGTATCGGCTGGATCAATGGCTTTAGCAAGCCTCTAAAGGCGAGCGTGAGGATTCTGATGTGGACTTGCCGTTGTTGTGCCTGGGTCTGGGCGTGCACATCACGCCTAGCACCCTCAAGCCGCAAGCAGTAGCCTTGGACTGTTTCGAACAAAGGCTCGTCATGGCGTCCACGCATACGACATGCCGGAGTATGTTCATGCCTGAGCGAGCAGGCAACGTTTTAGCCTGAAGCTGGGCCTTTACGCAATTTGAAGCGCAAGGTCGACCAACCATTCTGGTCAGCTTTCGAAAGTCTCCCCGGAGACTGGAGTACTTTACGCAACCACCGTTTAGATCTCGACAGCTTTCTTCGCCATCTCCAATGCGCCCTCGAAAGTGACATTTCCGCCAATGAACCCACCAGCATGCACGAACACACAACCCGGCACGCCGCTGATCTTGCTGAGCTCCTGGTCACGAACACCTTTCCAAGCGTCGGGGAGACTCTTGCGGTTTTCAAAGCTGCCGGGCTCGAGGCTGACGGCGCGGATGCGCCATTTGCTGTCTGGCTCACCGTTCTCGGCGAACAATGCGTAGAGCACCTGACCTGAGACACCGGCCGCAGCTTCGAGGCTGTAAAGGTGGTCGGACCACGGCACACCTTCGGGTTTCCAAGGAATGACGATAATGCGACCTTGTGGATCGTACTGTGTGCGTGCTTCAAATGCCTCCTTCACCACAGCGCGTGCAGGGAGCCAGGAGCCTGCGGTATCTTCAAGCTCCAACAAGAATTGCTCGCCAACAAACGCGCTAGCCCTAAGGAAGCGAGCGTCTTCTTCGGTGGAATTGGATGCTTTTCCGCGTGCGGTAGTGCCGTCATTGGGTGTGGTGGAGGCGTGATTGTAGCGACTCACCACACTCGCAATGCTGAAGCCTTTGTCGGAGAACTTCTTCTCAATGCCTGCTTTGCGAAGTGCAGCAGGGTCGTAGACTGATATCCCGTTGTCGTTGCCGTCGAATGCCTCGACAAAGTCCTCGTAGACCTTCTGGTAGAGCAGCTCCATGTCTGCGCTCGCCACCTCGATGCCCGTGACCGCATGAATGATGTCCTTGCCATAATGCATCCAGACCAGACCAGCACTCGACAGCTTTGTAAACTTGGCGGGAAAGGTGGCATTGAACTCGCGCTGGTGGTGATCGTAGCGTAAGACATTGTTGTCGTGCACGCCGCCTACATCCACGACGATCGTGCAGGTGTTGAGCAGCTCGGGGTCTCGAGTGCGGACCAATGAGGCTTGCTTGTAGGTCGGTAGAAGGCGGAGGAGAAAGACGGCCAAGGCCTCGTCGGCGTGGAAGTGGCCATTGTGAGTACCGATGACTGGAGTAGACATCTTGACACGCTTGGTCGACGGTTCGGACATGAATCTGCGGGGGATCTGTGGTGGAAGTGGGGTGTAGAGGTGGTGCGGAGAGTAGCAAAGGACAGAGATGGTGGTCAGAAGAGCGCAATGCCGCTGAGTCGGTCGAAGAGATGAAGAAATCAATCGAGAAAATGACGAGCGGTGGATATGGGTCATGGATTACTTCAAGGAAAGTGAATGCTTTCGAAAGCCATGTTTCAATGTCCCTCGACACAAAAAAGCTAGTGTCTGCCTCAGGCATCAATGATGCAAATCCAGGGTCAAGCATGTGATACTGGCTGCCGTGGAGTCTCTCTCGGCCAAATTTCTTCAGCCTAACGACGACGTGATCGATGGACGGCCGCAACGAGTTCCCGCCGCACCTCATCGCCCTGGCGGTCTGCTGCCACCTGTCGCGTCACGCATAGAACCATCGACGACTGGAAGCCGCAATATTGAGGCATCGCAGCGCCAGCCGTGAAGAGAAAACCGGCTGTCGAGGGAGAGACCAAGTACCTATACACGACGCGGGAAAGCGTGCTGCTCTGCGGGTCGTCCTTGGTTGTGGATTGGTCGCGTGCAAGACTGCAGCTGTCTAACTGACCTCACTGCCCACCACGGTCCACCGCCGGTTCCATCTGCCATTACATCCTGGTTTCTACGCGTTTCACCGCTCACCGCCACTTTTATCGCCGTCATCTCGCTAGGAAAACTCGATCGCGCCCTTATCTCATGTGAAGGGAACACGAAACAAGGGCGGTCAAGAACCTCGACTCAACTATCACTCTGGCGCCGCGAGACTGCCTCAAGAATATCTGAGCACCCCGCCAGGATGCTCTACCGCTTCATCAGCAGTGCGCTGTTCCTGTTTTCCATTGTGTTCACCATACCTCTAGCCTTCGATGTCGGCGGACGAACATGCGGACTTGCTTTCAGCCTGACGTTGGCATCATACTACTTCTTCCTGAGCTGTCTACGACTTGCCACGCCAGAGCGATCAAGGTGGAGAAGAGCTGGTCTCAGTCTGCTTTCTAGCCTGCAGCCTTTAGTGATACCGACCCTTCTTATCTGGAGTCTGAATAAGTTCAGCGTGGAGAGCGGGAACGAGGCGAGCTGGGTTTCAAGAGCTTTCTACAATGCCACCCGTCCACTACAGAAGAGCTCGAGCTTGAGAGATTGGGTACTAGGCAAAGAAGGTCTGCTGCAGTATGTGACGATCGGGAGCTGGGATAAGCTGTTGACCTACTCGACACCGGTCTTTCAGCTGGTCGAAGGGTTCTGCAGTCTGCTTGTCATCCAGGCTTGCGGCCAGGTCACACGTTACTTGGTCAATTCGGGAGATGGAGGTGATGTGTGGATGATCGGCCTGCTCATCTTTTCTGGCAGCACCATCACAAGCTCGGTTTACTTTCTCTGGCGAGTGACCACTTTCCCCGGTCTCGATAGCCAGGACGCCATTTTGATCGGAGTCACAATCACCTGCGCTTTCTTCTTGTGCGTCTGGGGCATAGGGAGTGGGCGCGGCAACGTGGTCGAGAGCAGTCTCCTCTTCGCGTACATCACTCTCTGCATCTACCAGATCTTCACGGACTACCAGCCAAACAACCCCGTACCCGATCATGTGCAGACTACAGCCGAGTTCCCGCCGCTTCCTCCAGTCCTCATGGCGTCCTACAGCACTTTGGTTCAAGCCTTCTCGAGCCTGCCAAAGACTTTGCACGACATGTTTGGCTTCATGATCGCAGCTGTACGCACTGTAACGCCGTCAGTCATCATATCGCTCATCTACCGCCTTTTCGTTCTCTATGCAGCCGCACGAATCATTCCTGCAGTGAGAGAAAGTGGTGCTCGCGCCTTGTCACACGACCCTAACTTGGAAGAATCCGAGGGTGTTTCGACTCTAATGGGCTTGCTCTCACATTTCTCGCCATCGATCTTGATTGCCGTATACACGAGCTTGCTGATGCAACATTTCGCGTCGGCGGCTGCAGATCACCCAGGGGAGTGGTGGACCAGCCAAGGTGGCGAAGGCGGAGGTAATATGTCGCGTTGGGCAAACCTGGCTGGTGTCATGGCACTATATGCAGTCGAGTTGTATCTCGGTAAAGGTCACGACGATGGGCTGACAAGTCACTGGAAATTGGATTGAAGTGTTTCTTGCCTGTGTGAACAATATGGACACGTCGAGGGGGCGAATTTGAAGGACAGCAGATGTGACTCCAGGAGTGCCACAATCCGATGTCACCCAAGATCTTCAGCCAGATCAACCAGTCTGGGAGACTCCAGCAGAACATTCTATTATCGTGGATCCGCGAGAGACGAGGTAGGACCAGCCGGCCCATGGTGGCCTCAGCGTGCGGACCACCCACCACCACCAGCATATCGGCCACGTCTGCCACCGCACTCGTAGGTGTTCACGGAAGACACGAACACGAGTTGTCGTCAGGCTGCAGCAGGCCTAGGCTTGTGCGGAGGATAGCATCGTCCACGAAGCAGAGAGTTGAAAGAAGAGGAGAAACAATATGCGAGCGAAACCCATCAGAAAGATACCCCCTTCCACAGTTGAAGACCATGCATTGCAAACATGGCATGAGTAAGATCGAACCGGACGCTTCAGGCTTGCGTAATATAGAGCATTGATATCACGGAAACATCTAATTAACATTCATCCAAAGACATAACATGTTCTCCTGGTGCGAGTTTGATCTTACAATGCCCCCACGGACACTGTTACATAATGTATATGTATGCATGTCGTTCCTGGCGATCATTTCCCACCGCGTCACTGGCACGTCAGATCTGCCACCTTATGCACCCCGCACACTGAATAAAATTTAAGAGCCGCCGGTGGCTGCTCGAATAAATATTACATACTCGCATGTGAAAATACCTACCTTTCCTGCGTCAATGATGTCAAGAATCACGAGCTCCAGTCTTTACCCGACTTGTAGTATAGTACAAGTAGGTGGAAGGCATTAGCCTGAGTACATGACATGACATGACATACACGGTAGCTGCACGCCAAGTGATCCATAGTGACACCGCGTTCTTTTTCTCTTTTTCACATGGGCATTCAACCTGCACGTACTTCAAACCATCGTTCGTTGCCACTGTCTACTACCAGGAAGAAGTTGAAGCTTGACTCGCCCAATCCGAACGATACACCACCAGCCTAGACATGGCGTCCACCCACCACTTTCACGCGCACAAGCTGTTCAACGTCGAGGGATATGTCGCCCTGATCACAGGCGGTGCGACAGGCATCGGCCTGATGTCCGCGCAAGCTCTCGCCGCCAACGGAGCAAAGGTGTACATCACCGGCCGCCGCATGGAAGCGCTCGAGAACGCGGCCAAGACGCACCAGCCCGACGCCGAGAGCAAGGGCTCCATCGTCCCCATCGGGCCCTGCGATGTCACCAAGAAGGACGAGCTCGAGAAGCTGGTCAAGCAGATCGAGCAGAAGGAGAAGTACATCCACCTGCTCATGTGCAACGCCGGTATCTCCGGGCCCAAGGCTGAGCCGGAGGCCGAGAAGGCCACGGAGCTGAAGAAGACGCTGTGGGAGAACGAGTCGGTCGAGGAGTGGAACGAGACGTACAACACCGACGTGACGTCCGTCTACTTCACCACCGTCGCGTTCCTGCCGTTGCTGCAAGCAGGCATCCAACCGGCTGGGCCGCTGCAGAAGTTCACCCCGTCTGTCATTACCACTTCGTCCATGTCCGGACAGATGCGCCACGCCCAGGGCCACTTCAGCTACAACGCTGCCAAGGGTGCCACCGTTCACCTGACAAAGATGATGAGCGCCGAATTCCAGCAAGCCGGCATCCGCGTCAACTCGGTCGCACCGGGCTATTTCCCCTCCGAGATGACGGCCAAGAGTTCCGGCAGCGACCAGAAGAGTGATTTACCCGCGGAGAAGGTGCAGGACAAGGGGCATGTGCCCATCATGCGTCCGGGCAAGGATGTAGAGATGGGCATGACGATTCTGTATCTTGCGAAGAACGAGTATGTGAATGGCATGGTGATCACGGTCGACGGTGGTGTGCTGAACGTCGTCTCCGGGTCGTGAGCATTCCAACGGTCCGGGAAACACGTGTAGATACTGCGTGGGCGGATTCGAAAGCCTGCTCGAGTGTGCAGCCGGGCTCCTGCACTTTGTTCTGTGGAAAGTGAGCATTACATAGCGAGGTGTTCTTAGGCGTTCATATTATCAAAACAAAGTGTATGAAATCGTCGATTTGATTGGTCTTTTACCGCTCAGGACGTGGTAGCATTCGTTCCATCCATGTCACCAATTCCTGCTGCTGATCAGGCGTAAGCCCTGTCAAAGATGACCAAAGCACAGTCTCCCACGAGTCAATCTCGTGTAGCTTTTGTCCAATGGTGTTCTCAGCTAGTTCGAGAGGCTGGTATGCACGAGTGTTGCGGTTCTTGACTGATCCGCTGGTCAAGGCGCCATGTTTGGCGATAAGCTCGATCTCCCAGCTTGGGGCCGTCTCAAACTTGTTCGTGATTGCAAACTGTGGAGTTTGCAGATATGTCCACTCACGAGACTAGAAGGGTTTGGTCAGAACGGGAAGAATGATGGGATGGTAGAAAAGAACAAACCTGGAGCTCCTCATAGCCTGAGCGAACGACTTGTTGCTCGAGCATCTCGTCGCCGATCTCGGTAGATTCCACGTGGGAATATGTGTTCGCGAAGTGTTCTTGCACGGATCGGATGAAATCCTCGTTGTCCAGCAGGATGTTACCGACGGGAGAGCTGACGCTTTCCACGCCACGCGCGGTTATGTATGGCTTCGCGGGCGAGTGGAGATAGTCTGGGATGACGCTGAGGTTGGGGCTGGAAAGCAGACAAGTGCCGTGATGCAGTGCTCGATTTCGGGTCAGCTTGTATGCTGAGCCGGATACCTTGAGCGGTCGTGGGCCTGTACCAGGTTCAACCTGATATGGACTGGCATGCGTGTCGGCGACATCTCCATCGAGGTGGCGATCACCTTGGTCGAGCACAATGTCGTGACGCTCGTTGACGCGTGCGCGATCCACGCCGCAGTCTCGGAGAGCACGCACTACCATCTCAGCATGCTTGTCCCGCGTGAAGATGGCCGAAGGACAGATGACCGTCCAGTTCACGTTGCCTTCATCGTGAAACACCGTGCCGCCACCACTGCGTCGGCGCACTAGATCTACCGCGCCCAGCCCCGACGACTGGGGACTTGACGGGTTTAGCAGCCTCAAGTTAACTTCGAGCCATGGGTTTTGATTCCTTCCAATGATGATGCTGGGCCGGTTGACGTACAACAGCAAAATCGCTGATTCGGGATGGGATTTTTGCAGGAAGTAGTGTTCGATGGAAAGGTTCAGGAATGGGTTGCGAGATGTTGAAATATAGGACTGCACAGGTCGTGCCAACGCAGTCTCCGAGAGAGTCCTTCTGCCGGTGATTGGGGACCGCGCTCTTGTCCAGGCGCGGGCACAAGTGATCATGAAGCTGCCATCGCCTCCGGATTGGTGGTGGACGTGGGAAGAAGCTCTTAGTGGTTCAGGGGCACTCCCAAGACGTGTCACAAAGGCAGGTCTTCTTTCTGTACAACACTGCAAACACAGTGGACAGGATCGCTGGTATTCCTTTCTGGCAGCACACTTGATAGTTCCCAAGTTCGACGAGTCAAATTTTCCTTATCTGCCATTCACATTCACATCGTCACATCTTTGGCCGGTGGAGGGACCGACCGGGAGATCTTCGGCACATGCGCCAGTACCTGCATACAACTTGAAACATTACTTCACTTGTTGAATGGAAAGGTGACACCGCTCACTAACCATACCTAGCCTCTCATGGTCTCCCCTCTCCACAGACTTCGATCAGCCATGTAGCGATGGCCTCTGACAACCGCGCAAATGGCGACCAGCCTCCCATGAGCACTGCCGAGCTTATTCAATTCGTGAAGCAAGAGCTGGAACAAGATGATGAACGGCAGGCCAAGGTCACGCCTAATGGCGCGGAAGAACTCGCTCGAGAATCGCAGACTGGTGCTACGTTGGATTTGAGTCGCAAGAGCATCAGCACATTGCCTGTCGAAGTCATAGGGTTGATGAAGAACAAAGTCGAAAGGTGAAGTGGGCCTAGATCACAACGCATCGCATTTGATCTAACGTTCGCTGTGCAGGCTCGCACTTTCACACAACCCTCATATCACTCTGCCGACGCAGATCGTGCAGTGTGATCGATTGCGATACCTCAATCTTCGATGGAATCAGCTCAAGACCTTCCCGGACGCTGTATGTTCAGCTTGAGCTTGTACGGTGGCAGTGATCCGAAGCTGATCAACCATAGGTCCTCCAACTGTCGTCACTCGAGATCCTGGATATCAGCAAGAATCGGATCACGTCGATTCCGGAAGAGATCAAGAATATGACGTCGTTGAAATTCCTGGCCATTGCTCGTAACAGAATCACACGCCTGCCGCTTGCTCTTGGGGAGATGAACAGCTTGCATAAGCTACAATATGAGGAGAATCCAATCGAGTTTCCTCCGCCTGATGCACTGAAGCCAACTATCGATCGCTTCCCATCGTCAGGCGAGCCGGAGAAGGAGAAAGATGCTTGTCAGCAGGTCAAGCGCTTTCTCAAAGCTGCTGCGTTGCGTGAAAGGCTTCGTCCTACGTCTTCTGATGACATGAGGTATGTCACTTTTAGTGACGCGAGGGATACTGACGTCTCTGACTAACAAAGCCGTAGCGAGAGCAATGTGGAAACCCCACGTCCACCTAAGCGATCCGTCACAGGAGGTCGATTTCCCGTCAAGCCAAGCATCAGCAATATCGACAACATCGATGACCTTCAGTCGAAGTCACCCAATGCAAATGCTCCACCGATTCCTGTCAAGTCACATGCTAGGCAAGCTTCTGGAGCAATGCCTGCGAATCTAAACCTCAACACTAGCCCTTCTGTGGTTGGCACGAACGACCCAAGCAGGAACAGAAGTGACACCACATCCACCACCGCATCATTACGAGCGAGACGTCAAGGATTTGTGCAACGCAAACAACCGGAACTTAACGCTGTAACAGAGTTATCAACCTCAGCCTCGAGTCGTTCCAGTCAGGCCACCATCAGACCACTGGGCCACGATCGAGCTAGCATCTCGGTTTCGACTACGAATGGTCTCCTTTCCGCAATTAGCGGCGGTGAGACGTCCTCGGGGGCTGTCAGTCCTGTCGAAGGCTCGATGGGTAGGCACAACTCTGTGCGTAGACTTTCCAGCCTTCCAGAAAGTCGGCACTCTAGGCTTAATGCGGGTGAGGTGGTGAGAGCTGCTAGGCGACTTGTCTATGTTCTCTTACAGCTACACCGACCGATTGAGGATTTTGTACGAGTGCTCGGTGAAGGCACACCCCGACGTTCAGTACCGGGCCGCTTACTCACCAGCGCTAACAATAGTGTGCTGCAGCTTGATGGCTGGTTGAGCCGTCTCGACAACAACCTTGCATATGGGTCCTCAGATGTTGACAGCAATCTTAGATATATTGTCTCGGCATCTATTGCCTCGCTGCAGGCTTATGGTGCCGTGGCAAGAGAGCTCAGACAACATGTCCAGAAAGCTGCGGCTGCGACTGACGGTGCATATGTTCGCTGCCTCATGCATCAGATCTTCTATACTCAGATCGAAGCTCGCAACATATGCACCATGCTTGGCTTCAAGATTAGGCCAGTCACCAGAGATGTAACTCGAGTCCCTCATGCGATCGCCGGACGTGCCATTCCTCCTACGCCTGGCAAGCTCGTCAACAGTAAACGCCTAAGAGGCGCCACCATTTTGCGAAACATCCAAAGCGGTACACTACAAAGCGAAGCCAAGGTTCGCACAATGGCACCTTCTATTCCTTTAAGTATAGGAAACAGCCGCACCAACACCATGACATCTCTGAGCGCAGCTACGCCACGTTCGACCGACTCCTTCTCGCGGGCCCCGTCCATGACACGCAGCAATACAATGCGTAGCATCACCGACGAAAGTGACAACGATGACCAATTCGATCGCATCTTCATGAAATTGCAGAGTGTCTCGGATGTCGTGCATCAATCTCTACCTCGTTGCCGTGCGGAATTTATCGTCCGCAAACAAGGTGCAGCAAGTTCCGGTGACCCTCGCGTCGAGCACCACTGGGGTCTCGTGATTCAAAAATGTGACGCAATGATCTATGCGAATAGCTCATTGCTCAACAGGCTGGGCATGGGTCTTAGGGATCCTGCAATCCGGTATCAGAGAGATTTCTGGCAGTTGTGTGACACTTTCGTCCGCGTGAGTACTCCCCCTTCCTAATTTGATCATTGACAGTATTGACACCGCAGGTAAATGAAGTCTTGGACCGATCTTGCAACCGAGCTCAAAGAGCTTGGCCAGCAGCGCGTTGATGTCGCCACTCTCAAATTCCTGCTACGTCCAGTGCAGAAGGCACTCAAGGAGGTTACTAAGACTATCTCCGAGTCGTCACTGTATCATCAGGCAGTGCGGCCGTCTGGAACCGCTGCACCTTTTACTGCTGGTCTTCAGAATTCTTTTCCGCCTCCCATGCCGATGAGTCAGAACGGTTATGCAATGCCTCATCCTGCTACACCTCTCTCAGCGGCACTGGGTCCGGCGATACAGGCGACTGTGGCGACCACGCCCACCAACACGGAATACTTCACTGCCATCAGGTCAACACACGACCATGGCTCATCTCGGAAGTAATTCAAGGTATGTTTCTTCTTAATGACTTTTCATGGGTTGGCAGGCAGCGGCGGCGGCAAGGTTTCGGCGTGGCTTCATCTTTGCTCTTCTTTCCGGGTTCGAACGCAGTTCGGTGCCTGTCGTGCATATATGGGGGGCACTCGCATTGCAGGGGCGTATGACTGTTTCTTTTGATCGGACTGATATTCAACGGCGCACGAATGAGATTATGGCCAGACCAACGGTTGTGGGTAGGATTGTGGCATATGGGGCGATGGGCGACAGCATGGTGTTCACGGCAAGCAAAGATACCCAGACGCATTAATCAAGCACATTGTACTTGTAACGATAAGACAGAGCGGAAATGATATGGCGAGACTTGGAATGCATTGTGTAGTGGCATGTGGAGATTCTAACAAGCTATGCTGGTGGCACTGAACACGTCCCGAGGGCAGCAGTTCCACCGCTGATGTCGTAAGATCTTGTTCCCATTTACACACTGTTACAATCCACCCTGCGCCTCGTTGCGCAACCGCTCTCCAGATAACGGCGTGGTGATTTATGCGACATTGTTGAGGCGACCCGCTTAGTCGAACAGACCGAAACCCATGTCGTCGTCTGACTCCTCCTTCTCTGTGCGCGGGACCAGTGTCAACCAATGCCGCCATCTCACTCGTATGGTGCTGGTATAACTTACCCTCTTCCTTCTTCTCCTCGACAGCCTCAGCGGCAGCACCAGAGTCGCCACCGGCGGCTGCACCACCAGCGGCAGGTGCAGCGGCAGCTCCTCCGCCAGAGCCAACGTTCAAGAGCAGGCTCTTGACGTCCTTACCCTCGAGGGCCTTGGCGAACAGAGTCATCCAGATGGGCTCGACGTCAGGGACTTTGGCGGCGGTGATCAAGGAGGTGAGCTTGTCGGCCTGTAGACAGCAAAAGTCTCGTCAGTATTATATCCTCTGAGAACGTCTCGCGAGCAATCGAGGAGAATTCCCGCCGATGCTGGCACTTTCGGGCGGACGTACAGTGATCTCGACACCATCATCGGCCAGGATGAGGGCGGCGTACGACGCAGCGAGCTCCGAGGTAGACATGATGTCGTGCGTGCGAAAGGTGTATTCGGAAGATTGTGGCAGAGATGCTTAATGCGTTCTGGAGTCGACGCAAAAGACTTCTTCTCAAGGCCGTGGGTTGGAAGTTGTAAGTATCCAAGAGCGGAAGTCTTAGCGGCTCTATTGGGCGATTCGTGAGCTGTGTGCTCGAAATTTCGCTTAGGTCAGCCAAAGCTTGGCGAGTATTGATACCTGAGGCATCTCGAATTGCAGAGAGCGAAAGTGGTGGGATAGGTGGCCGGATAATCTGCCAATTTCGCTTTGATTCGGTTCACATGGCTCCGCATATTGAACCAATCTCCTCCATGATTTTGGGTTCTTTCTTGGCATGAGGGTAGGGAGAACATGTTGGAAGGGTAGATGACGCACGTGATCCAAGATCACGTTGCGCAACACAGCCCCTCGTTGCTTTGTCGTCACTTGCGAGTGTGGGGCAAGTTCACAGTGGACGAACGCAAGTGGCACAACTCACTGCCGGCGCTCTCCACTCCAGACTCTCTTCCGCAAAGATATCGTGCATCGGACCTGCATCCTACCGACACTGCCTTACATCTTCTCCTGAAGGTTGACTGGAGACTGCGAACACATTCCACTCGACCACTGCTTACTGCCACGCCAACATGACAGATTCCCCCGCATTCCGCGTCCCTCTCGACCCCAAGGAGCAGCCGATCCTCGATCGCGTTCTGACGACCCGTGACCATCTCTCCATCCTCAAGCAAGACCGATCGACATACGTGAAGAGCGAGGATGTCGTCAAGTACTACAACCAAGTCATCGAGCAAGTTGAACAGCTCAACAAGATCCGGGTGGACAAGCGCGACGAGCAGAACCGGGTCGATACTGTGCTCGACGATTGCTTTCAGTTGATTTCACTTTTCTTCCTCACAATCGGCCGGAATCAAGAAGCGCCTGCGGTATATTCCGCGATTTCTACTGTGAAACGCCTGCTGGATCATTTGAAAGAAGCAGGCTTCTACTCATCGAAGGATTTGACGGCGATCGAATATTACATGGGTCACTGGCAGAAGTCGATTGAGCATGGACGTGACACACACTCGGAGGCTCTTCTGACTCTCCTGAATGCTCGGATTGAAGTGTGCAGAACTAGACTCAATGAGCTGAAAGCTGCATTGTCAAATCTGGATCCGGAGATGATGGGAACATATGAGAAACTAGTGTCGATACTACGCACGCTTTCGGCATGTAATTGCCGGACCAAAGTGAGTGTCAGCATCGACGCATGGAATGACTGTAAGGCTGACACGTAACAGTTTCCGGCGCAAGAAGTCAAAGACTTGGAGCAGCAACTGCTACAAATTCAAGCCGAGCTACACGACTCACGAGATCCACACGAGGGACAGACAGCGGAAGAAAGATATGCGGAAAGGCTTCGGATGCTCAGTCTAGCGGATGGAGATATTCAGAGTGGCGACAAGGTGACAAAGCTGCTGTGTGAGAGGTGCCTTCTCTGGGTCGAAGTTATCCAAGCGAAGTGAGAAACCCGCTGAACACAAGAAATCCTGTCACCCGTGCTAACAGTTGTGGTAGGCAAGGCAAGATCGATGACCGGTTCCATGATACATACGAGAAATTGCTCAAGATCCGCAACACACTCGAGCAGATGAACTTAACACAAGCCTGGTCACTTCGTGAGACAGACCTTTACTCCTACCAACGCCAACTTGATCGGATTGACGAGTCTCGAGTGGATGGAAACTTCTTGGATCACGAAGGCAATCCAGCCGATTTGCACTCTCAACGGACACTTATTTACCTTCTCCGCAAATGCTATGCTTTCGTCTTCCAATACATTGTCTCGTCAGAACCGGTCTCCGAGGCACTCCTACCGATTTACAACCAGCTCATGACGTTGAAGCGCTGCCTCGAGGAGGTCAAGAAGAGTGGTGGCGTTGACAGTCCACGAGAACTATACCCGTACTCCATGAAGTTGAACTCGATCGACAACATGAAGAAAGATGGCAAATTTATGGTCGGTAACGACATCCCTGAAGGACAAGGCGCTGTCACCCTTCTACTGGCAGAGTGCTTCGAGATGGCGTATGAGCTTCGCAATGATGCTGCAGAGAACAGAGAGCAGAACGGGCATGACGAAGACTGAGTTACAAATGGTGAGTCGCAAGGAGTGACTACTGCCTCTGCATCAGCCCGGCGCAGACAGGCGCAAGCCATGCGGGATCAAATGTCGAATCGCGGATTATTCTGAGTTTTATTTGCCTTGCTGTGAAGAACTGGCATGGCGTTCAAGGAGCTTTTGGTAGCGTACGACAGAAACATTGTACATTCTCACGAATTCGCTATAGCCATTGAGTTGACACTGGATGCCACTTTTCACGAACCATTTCTTGCTCACGCACTCCAGCTCCCTTTCTCGATCTGACCAACGAACACGGCTATGCCCAGCCCGCTGGGACCGGTCAGTTGTTCTCTATATCTATCCTGTCCAGACCCCAACTCTCCTCTCCCCATTCACTATCCTCACCCGCCCCAGCTCCATCCACATCCACGAAAGTCAGATGATCCCCGTACGAGATACACAGCTCCTCGCCCACCTGCACATCTCGAAGCGCTCGGTACACAATCACGGCATTCTGCACGTCCCGCGTCCATACCACGTTCTGCTGGAATCGCGAATGGTTGAACAGTGAGCCTAGTCCAAGTACCAGCGCTTGGGACTTCTGCGCGGGTTGTCGGCGATCGCTGCGCCCATCGCTGCCGCTGCTACTACTGTCGCTGTTCTCGGACTGGGACTCTTCCGGTTTCGTCACCGGCCAGTTGTACGTGTAGTGGTACAGTACCGTCTTCTCGATGTGCTGTCGATTCTCGGTCGGGGATAGCAGCAAGATGGGCGAGGTCTCGAGCACGGTACCTCGTGGGATGAACGCGGTGGCGAAGACTCCCCGACCTGTCACAGCATAACTCGTTAAGCTTCTTCGATACAGGAGATACAAAAGGTGAGTGGCTGAGCAGAAAGGTTACTGTAAGCTGGGTATGTATCTACCTTTGGGCGTGTCGGAGATCAGACACAGCGAAGGACACCGGGTCAGGGAGATTTGTTCCTGAGACGACGATGTCATTTTTGGGCATTCAATGCATGGGAGCGTGCTCCTCTCCTTTGCAATGTCACTCCAGCAATTCAGCAATTCGAAGCCTCACAGAGCTGTTCAAATTCGTTCATATGATCATGGAAATCGATAAATGCATGTGTACATCTACATGCGACACATGTACAGTTGGGTATCTCGACAATCACATGCGAATTTTCCCCAGATACTTTTCCAGTGCGCTAGAACAGAACAGGTAATGCTAGATATAGAGTTCAAGATGTTGCGCAATGTGAACCACCACCAGCAGTGTCCATTCGACATAGCAGCGCCGTAACGGCGACAGAGCATGGCATGGCACATCACTCCCGTACAGCGTCCAACGCCTCTTCCGGTCCCCATGCCATAAGTCTCAAGGTCCTCCGGCTCTCACGCCCGACGTTGGCTACACACACCGCACTCCCGCCCACCAACTTCGGCAATGGCCTCGACATTCCTCCGGCCGCGTCGCAGGCTTATCCGTCCGAGGAAGGAAGCTCGTTCCCGCTGACGCCGTTGCTGGTGCTGCCCGCCTCATTCGGTGCGGCGTATGTCGGCGAGACGTTCACATGCACGCTTTGTGCGAATAATGAAGTCCGGGCTGGTGAGGGTCGGAGCGTAAGCGGCGTGCGTGTCGTCGCGGAGCTGCAGACGCCGAGTATCCCGGCCGGGATGGCACTGGAGGTGGAGGGGCCGGGAGATATGGCAGGGGAGGTGGAGGTCGGCATGACGATGCAGCGCACACTGCGGCATGAATTGAAGGAGGAGGGTCCTCATGTGCTGGCAGTGACGGTGTCGTATACAGAGACGCTGGTGGATGCCACGACGGGGGCGAGTCTAGGAGGTCGAGCGAGGACGTTCCGTAAACTGTACCAGTTCGTCGCGCAGCAGCTTATTGCCGTGAGGAGTAAGGTCACAGAGCGGAAACGAAGGGAGAAAGGGCTCAATCGGCAGTGGATACTTGAGGCGCAGCTGGAGAACGTAGGCGAGGCATCGGTGGTGCTGGAGAAAGTATGGTTGAAGGAAAGAGAAGGGATCGAGAGTAGGGATCTCAATGGAGGTGACGACCGGGAAAAGACGGACGTGACGGTGCTGAAGCCTCAAGACGTAGAACAGGTCATGTTTCTGCTGGACGAGAAGAAAACGCCGGAGGAGGTGCAAGGCCGCATTCCCCTAGCCCAGCTGACAGTGGACTGGACGTCTGCTATGGGAGAACGCGGTAGCTTGACTACTGGTTGGCTGGCTACTCGTAGCAGATAATGGGGTAAACTGTCGAAAGAACAGCGAGCATATCTTCCTGGTATGCGTTGTTCTGGAGTGTCTGATGGCAAGAATGGCTTCATGAATGTAGTCATTCCTCTTCCATTGCAGTAGCATGGATGTCACTCTCAATTCAAGCCAGTGTACCAGTGAGAGAAGGTCAGGTACGCTGATAATCTACGCATCACAAGGGGAGACCAGCTAGCCCACAGTCGTGCTGCCACGTCCTGAAAGCTCCATCGCTGCTATATCTACCTGCACACAACCAGGTAGACCCATCGCAATAGAGTGGTGGGATATAGCTGGGGAAAGACTTCGTGACTTCGGCACTGCAGTGCTCGATCTTGCCCTTGCATGCAAGGACGAACCAGCATAAGCCGGGCAATATTGTGCGCGGTTAGGTTCATGTACCTTTATGCCCATGTTCGTGTCATGCAAGGCTTGCGGTTCATACACAATTCTGGCATCGTATGCCTTGCTCGCCACCATCTCTTAATCTTCCTAATGGGTCCGATATCTGCGCCATGGGTTCAATTGTCGCACAGCCCTTGCTGGCACTTGTATGCAATCTCTGAGTATAATACATGTAGGTATGAGTACAGAAAATTAAGAGTCGAGATTACGCCCTGGCGCCAAGCATGATCTGCCTCTGCGCCAGCATATTCTATTCATTAGTGCAGTTCAGACTTGGATGATTCAAGTGCAGGTAATGCCCACTTGACCATCCACTTGGACCGAAGCACCTCCGCTGCGGTCAGACGGTCTTCCGGCCTGAATTTGAACATAGCGCGCATCAGCTCAAGAATGGCAGACGTCTCTTCTTCTCCGAATACGCCCACGTCATCCTTTCGTCTGTACTTTTGCACGGCTTCTTCAAAGTTGACCTCAAGACGAGGCCAGGGTTCTCGTTTTTCCGTGGGCTTGCGAGGTAGGACGTCGTTCATGTTCGATTCATCCTCACCTTGCCGTTCCCATTGCTCTCTCCAGCTCGCGGGCAGGCCATGTTCACCAAAGACTTCTAATTGCTGAGCCACCAGCTCGTCTTGTCCCTCCCAGTCGCTGAAGATTGACTTCATGCCTAGGATTTCCCAGATGGCGATGCCGAGGCTCCATATATCTGAGGGGTGCAATACAGCATTATTCGGTTCGAAGAGAGCCTCCGGTGCTAGCTTGTTTAGCGGAACTCTGCAGTCTTTGCCTAGACGACGCTCTACAGCCGGGGAGAATGCCTCGCCGAAATCACTTAGGAGTAGGTCATGGGCATCAGCCAATGTGAAATCTTCTGCGGATTTACCGAGTTTCAGCGGCAACATGGCTTGCTGTGGAACATTTTGTGTCAGGGGCTTTCCGTCCATTCGGGTAATGGAAACTCCTTCAGGTTCACCATATATCTTCTTGAATTCAGATATCGAAAGGCGCTCCACCGTCCGTGGAAGCTTGACCAGCACGTTCTTGAGATGAATATCTAAAACTTGTTGTCAGCTTGCTGGTATAGTGCTTCGTGGAGGTACACTTGCTGGCAGAACCGACCTCCATGCACAAAACCCCGATTGTGAACGAACGCAAGCGTAAGCACCAATTTTGCAGATATTGCACGGGCGACTTGAAGCTGGAAAAGACGACAGAATGCAGCTTCCTGGAGGTTGCCTTGAGCCGGGCTCATCGTGTAGCATGCGTGTGTGCCATTTGGTCCATTGATTTCAAACATATCGAGGACTCTCGGCAATGCCGAAGATGCTTCAAAGAAGCGATCATCAGCCAGCGTTTCTGAGCTTGACCTTGATTCGCAGAGTGCTTGTAGAATTTCCGGCTCCCGCCTAGGCGTTGGTCTGCCAGCTGTACCAATTTTGAGAGCGACATATCGGTCGGCTTTCTCGTCTCGAGCAAACCACATCGTAGAATAGCCGCCGTGGCCCAACTTATCCAGGATTCGATAGCGATTGTGTAACCTGTCGTTGATCCGTACAGGGTGATAACCGCCAGGCTCGTACCGTTCCAGACGCTCCACTCCATCAATCCAATCATACTCAATACGTGAGCTGTGAGATGTCGTCGAGGTAGGTGAACGATAGCGAACGACAGTGACTATGGAACGTGAAAGTAGGCGGGGTGGAGAAGTACTCAATTGGCCGTCCACGAGACAGCATCTCTTCGCAGCGGCAAAAGTGTTAGGAGCATATCTCAAGTAAATGGATGCCGATGTTACATGTATGTTTGGCCGGCGCATTGCTATCATGTTCACTCTACGCCTGATTGGATGGTCATGGCAACAGAGAGGGGACCAGGTAGGCAACGCTGGTGTAGTCACTTGCGAGGCAGATATCAATCAGATGTTGTTCACTTATGTCCAAAGCTGGCATAAGAGTGATCAAGGCGTACCTGCGGCCAGTTATGTTGCAGAGTGGACGAATCTCCGCGAGAGGATTTATAGTATCTCCTGTGCAGGACCACCAATGAGTAAGCAGTACATCTAGGGCACACTTATGACCGACAACGATCTATAGCAAAGAAAATCGCATACTGGATTTGTCTTCGTAAATTGCCTGCAAGGCGTCGTGGTGAAGCATAACGATATGCAATAAGGAAAACTTATTCCTCGAAAAGGGGCAACAAAGATTTCTGTTACAACGATAGCGCAGCCCAGAGATTAATACCTACCCGGCTGCCCCTTCATAGATGTCGTGTTTCATACTACCATCGTGCTCTATAGTATAACAACAGGAACGAGCAATATACGAAGGCAGGGCAGGCGATCGTATACAGCTGGTCTACATATGTGGTTTGTTGTCTTTTTAAGCCATAGCACGGCCAAATCCCAAGCATTCATGGTCTGGAGGCGGATGCACGCACGTAACACGTTGCCAAACGGTAGGGCCGATACGGACCATGGGGTAGAACGCCCAACCCCAGCTTTGCATAAGGGAGGCTGGCACGGCTGCATGTCGGATATGGGGGTGAGTGAAGATCGAAGGGAGCTGCGAGATAAACCGGTCCCAGCAATGATTGTTGGCCGAGATAGGCCGGCGGGATGATGGCCGCTTTAGAGTTGGCGACATGCGGCACGATCCCTTTCCGCGCGAGACACCCCATCTCAACAGATCACAAAATCAAATCTTTGGCCGTCAAGCCACATATCCAGATATCGGACTCCCCAAGAGCATGACATCGCCTACCATCTATTAGCATCTCTCCCGACATCCGGATTTGTGTGTCAGGTATGCGGTGGGTCGGACAGATGGAGCGCGCTCTCGCGGCCAAAGGCGTCGGCAGGCATTTGCTGACCTTTGTAGACCCTATCTCGAATACCGTTGCTGCATCCTCCGAACAGGCTAAGCGTGCCGCATCTCGCACCAATTAGCGCGCTGCGGCGCGCCACTCATAAATTGTGCCTGGAGACGAAATCTCAGGAGCTGCAGAGGATGATCGCCGACGCCAAGCTGTTCTGTAATATACTACCGAGGCGCGCCGTTCATTGGGGAACTCTCACATCGACCCTCTTCCTTTTGGTGCGACTTGCTGTTCCTTCGATACGTCGCGCCTGCTCTCACATCCATCGCCCACAATGACCTTCCGGACGCGTATCATCGCCATTTGCACGATACTACTGCTGCTCGGCACTTTTGGCCGCTACTCCGGGACGCCTACGCCCACAATCACCACCAAGGATCTGGCCGAGTGGACCAAGAAGTTCCAAAAATTCCAACAACCGCGAAAGGATGGCGGGTGGCCGCGAAAGATCTGGCAATCATGGCGCAGTCCCGTGGCCAACATGGGTGATGAGCTCCGATGGTTCGCAGAGACCTGGCCGAAGCTGAACCCCGACTATCGGTACGAGATGTTGATCGATGATCAAGCCTTGACCTTTGTCCGAGAGAACTATCAAAAGCGACCGGACATCATCAGGGTGTTTGAAGGTGTCGTGGATTCCCAGATCCGTGCAGACTACCTGCGCTACCTGATGGTTCTGGCCGAGGGTGGTGTCTATGCCGACATTGACCTGTCATGTGAGAAGCCTATCGATGAGTGGATTCCCGAGCAAGCCCGCAATCAAACCACGTTTGTGGTCGGTCTAGCATTTGATTCAAGAGGAGGTGACGTTCCTGATGGATACATGCCCGTTCAGCTGGCCCAGTGGGCATTCATGGGAAAGAAGGGAAGTGCTGTTCTGCAGCATGTCGTCGACCGTCTCACTCTTGCGATTGAGAACTACCTCAGACCGAAGATGAATCCATGGGACGGTCCGAACATTGAAGAAATCGTTCATGCCAAGGTGTGTAATTCGTGACTGCGCGATAAGCATGCGCGACTGACTTGAAGCTTAGGTATTCACAAAGTCCGTCCTGGAAGGCTTGTCCGCACAACTGAGACGACCCATTACCACGGCGGATATCTCCGGCCTTGAGGAACCGAAACAGATTGGCGAAGTGCTGTTCATGCCTGTCAGCAGCTTCGCCTCTGGTCAATCTCACTCGGGTAGTAAAGAATGGGGCAACGACCAGGAGCTAGTTGCACATCATTGGAAAGGATTCTTCAACTGGAGACATAGGCTAGGCATTGACGAGTAGAGCTACTGCGTGCGATCATACAGGACACTACGAAGGATTGCTCAATGTTCAGCTCTGCTCGGGGTGTCCCAAGCACTTCTGGGGTGGAGTGAAATATGACGACCATGCGTAAGTCCCGCCTCGCAGATCTTCTGGCTGTGCTCGCTGTGGTGCCTCCAGGATGATCTGCTGGAGCGATCGTTGTGCCACACGCTTGCCGGACACGCACAGTATGGTAACGCCTGCTATGGTTGGTTGAGTGCGGAATTGCACGTGGCTGTGGTGTCACAGGCGGTTTGTCGGTAGGATCCACCGATTTGTGCTTTCTCCCTGCCGCGGAAACATTTCTATTGACGTTATTGCCCATCACAAGAAGGTGCAGAATTGCGTACATTTTTGGGTATTCAGCCAGTCAGTGACATCGAAACGATTTTGAGGGACTGGAAACTGGACTTTTTTCCACATCAACACGCCAGCTTTTTCGGCGTCGGTACACGACCTTGTCCTACCTACTCGAAGCAGGAGGGTTGTATCCAGGGGGGAGTTTTACAACAGCACGCATTTCTTGGGGCGTTTCTTCCCTTCGCATGTACGACTGGGCTTTTGTGTTTTCCCCTCTCTCTCACCACACAATCACGGGGTTGGATCTTGCAGCCCCAGCGCACAAAGTGGATCAGGGGCTAGCGGGCTAGGAGAAGGGACTACATCATGTGTGCATAGCTTCATGTGCGATATCATAGACGTTTCTTGTGGAAAAATACCAAAATTGAATACAGCGAGTTCGCTCTATGCGATCGTTGTTTACCCTATTCAATTTCGAGTGACGTTGCTACAAATGACCTGATGACCAAGATCCTAACTTGCAGGACTGGTCTATGTCGGTTGCCAGCTCTCCCTGCTTGTAGGACAAGTCTTTTGTGGATGACAGGTCGTACTGTCGCCCACGGCTATGGTGTCATGATCGTACACAGTTCATTCCAAGTGGGAAGCATGCACGTGTATCTTGTAGAGTACATATTGACGTGACACTAGCTTCTAGAACGATCCCAAGTCGAGGGTACCACTACTCAACCAAGCGCCAGCGGCGAGAGGTACTTCGGTTTAGCAAGACTTTGGGGGTGCATTGGGAAGCATTGGGTCGTCAAGGTGTGTCGACGGTTGACCAGTCGCTGTAGGGTTCAATTAGCCTCAAACCTCGAGATCACGGTAGTACGTCTCTTCATCGATCACTACAAGACTACTGAGCAGACTGAGAAACACGAAAATATTGTATCTTCTGGACTCATGAGGCAGTTGAAGAGATGATGAAGCCAGTCGAGTCGCAGTCACTGTCTTCAGTAGAATTACCCCGGCCACGCTAAGATAAGGTAGAGTCAAGGATCTTTCCGCCGCCACGAATCGAGTCATATTATTGTGACTGACAGCTTCGTCAATGCGGTTCTGAGTGGGGTCTCGAACACACAATCCGCTTCACTTTCGATTTCTTCCCTGTCACAAATCGACACCATGGCAAAAACCGAGATCCTCCCCGAGAAGGGCAAGAAGAATATCCTCATTACTTCCGCGCTGCCTTATGTCAATAACGTCCCGCACTTGGGAAACATCATCGGCAGTGTGCTGTCAGCAGACGTTTTCTCCAGGTATTGCAAGGCTCGTGGACTGCCTACGCTATTTGTGTGCGGAACGGACGAATACGGAACGGCGACTGAAACCAAGGCGATAGAGGAGAAAGTCACACCGCAGGAGTTATGCGACAAATACAACAAGCTGCACAAAGAGGTGTATGACTGGTTTGAGATCGGCTTCGACCACTTCGGCCGCACGCCGACGCAGCAACAGACCGACATCGCCCAAGACATCTTCACCAAACTGCACAAGAACGGATATTTGGAGGAGCGGAGTACAACACAGCCGTATTGTGAGGAACACAAGGGCTTCCTAGCAGATCGTTTCGTGGAAGGAGAATGCCCGCTGTGTCATTACAACGATGCACGAGGAGACCAATGCGACAAGTGCGGGCACCTGCTTGATCCTCTCGACCTCATCAACCCGCGGTGTAAGCTTGACGGCGCAACCCCGCACCCCAAGGAGACCAAGCACGTGTTCTTGCTTCTGGACAAGCTGGAGGATCAGGTGAAGGCGTGGTCGAAGAAGAGCAATGACGATGGCGCATGGTCGGACAATGGCATCAACATCACCAATGCGTGGCTGAGAGAGGGCTTGAAACCAAGAGGTATCACTCGAGATTTGAAGTGGGGTACCGCCGTACCATTGCCTGGCTACGAAGAGAAGGTGTTGTACGTCTGGTTCGATGCTTGCATCGGTTATGTGTCGATCACGGCGAACTACACAAAAGAGTGGGAGAAGTGGTGGCGTGATCCGGAGAATGTGAGCCTTTACCAATTCATGGGCAAGGACAATGTGCCGTTTCATACCGTTGTCTTCCCTAGCTCACAACTGGGCACGGGCGACAAATGGACTATGCTCAATCACTTGTCGACCACGGAGTACTTGAACTACGAGGGTGGTAAGTTCAGTAAGAGCAGAAATATAGGTGTATTCGGCACGAGTGCCAAGCAGACTGGTATTGCTGCGGACGTCTGGAGGTACTTCCTGCTTATGCGCCGACCTGAGACCAGCGACACAGAGTTTCAATGGGATGGTTTCATCGCCGCGAACAACAACGAGCTGGTGGCCAATTTTGGTAATTTCGTCAACAGAATCTTGAAATATGTCAACTCGGCCAACTACGACTCGGTCATTCCTAGCCCTAGCAAGCTGGATCCGGAGTCTGATACAGCCAAAGGTCTGGCTGCTCACATCAAGGAGGCGAACGAGATTCTCCGCCGGTACCGCGAGGAGATGGATGCCGTGCATCTCAAACAAGGACTTCTAATCGCTCGGGAGCTGTCATCGCTGGGCAACAAACTACTACAAGACAACCGCCTTGATAACGCGCTATTCAACAACGAACGGGAGCGCTGTGATGCTGTCGTGCATTTAGGTGTGAACCACGTCCATCTGCTAGCTTCTGTTCTTGCCCCTTACGTGCCGGCCACCACACGCTCCATCCTTTCTCAACTACAAGCGGAGCTACTCACCATCCCGGACAACTGGGAAGCTGCAAGCATTCCAGCCGGCCACAAGATTGGCAAAGCAGAGCACCTGTTCAAGACCATCAAGCCTGAAAAGGAGGTCGAATGGCGGGAGCTGTTCGGAGGGGATGAACTCAAGAAGCAGAAGGAGGCAGAAGCCATGAAGAAAGCGGCCAAGAAAGTCGAAAAGGAAAGAAAGAAACAAGAGAAAGCTGCTCGTCGAGCAGACGACGCTCCCGCAGAAGCAAAACCAGTGGAGAGTGGGAAGGTCGTCGAAGAAGTGCAGAATGGGATCGAACAGGTGAGCATCGACACGAAGTGAGGCTCTTGTCCTGAGTAGGTGGTGGGTTTAAGAGGGTATTGTGTTCCGGGTTTTCAACAAGCACAGCGAGGGTGGAGTGATGTATCGCGGCGCTGAGAGGTTTCTAAGGTTGAAGGGAAGTTAACGAGGCTCGTAGCAAGGCGTTCAGGGAGGTGATCAATGCATGACACAGCTCAAACTGCGCCATGATTGCAGCATGATGGGATTTGCATAGCACATGGGATCAAAGCTGCCCGAATGTTCGCTATGTGTATAACGAGTGCTAAAGATCTCGAGGTCAAGTTTCGATGGTGAGAGATCTCATCATCCTTATACATGTATAACAAGTCCAGTCGATGCTGCTCCCGTCTTAGCCGTAATCAAAGCTCCTATCGTGAGCGACTGGGTACTATGTATATCCTATCCCGAGTGTGGTTGTCGCTCGCACGTGCTAAATCGTCCGTGCCTGCAACAACTCCAGGCGGGGAGGCTAATTATACCCGTGGCTTCACGCTATCTTTTCAGCTCGTCTTCGCTCGACAACGCAAACGGCTCGGCTGTGGGTTCCGATTGACCGGTCTGTGTTCAGACCGGCCATGAATAGAGACGTGATCAAACTCAATCACGCACTGAGACGATCACGGAGGAAGAGAACAATCTGCAATACTGTTGCCGCACCAAGAGATCATTCTCAATGCCTCGAGCGAAGGTACCAGCTCTATGCCAGCAGCAAGCGAGGACCCCATGATTCCAACGAGGCTGCGATCCAGCCGCATTGCCCACGCCGATCTTTGCCTGTTCGTTGGGTTCCCACGAGGGCTCCCTGCGGACTATCTTCCTCAGCTGAAAGTCTATGCCCCCAATCGACCTTTCACAGTCGCTGGTGGCTGACACTCGACCGTTCGTGCAAATTACAGGCCTATCACGCACAATGCTCGAATCCTACGACCAGGGCCTTGCTGCATGCGTTTAAGCAGTCCTGCAGCCCGTGAGATTATAGTTCGGGTGCTCGTTCTGCTTCCTTTCTTTGCTTCCGTCTTGCCTATCTGGTGGTGTAGTTCTCTACATTCTGGTCTCCCTTCACCGTGTACCTCTTGCGGAGAACCATCTGGACGAATCGTGTACGTGACACACCCTGCGTGGATGTCGAATCTGCCACTCAGGACGATGGACTCGGGCGCGCGATACAGCGCATTGGAGCACGGCGGGCTGGAGCTGGCACCCAACAACGCGCCCGAGGTGTATGCACCAGACAATGGCAACGAGACCAAAGAGGTGGTGCCTGGATCCAGTCCACCATTGGAGAGACGGAGGTCGACCGATGCGGCAGAGGTGACACACCCGGGACAATATGAACAGCAAGAGCCACAACCGGGGGAACACAGCGTCGCACCGTATTACGCAGGCGATAACAAGGGTTACTATGGTGCTGCAGCTGGTGTGCCCGTCGCAGAAGGAGAGAAACTGAGCAGTGTCAAGACGGAGCGACGGTATTGCGGCATGAAGAGAGGGCTGTTTTTCATAGTACTCGGAATCGTCGCTTTCGTCGTAATTCTTGCTGCGGTGCTCGGAGGTGTGCTCGGGACCGTCCTACCCAAGAATAACAAGTCGTAAGTATCTTTTCTTCATCGCGACAGTGAAAGTATGACTGATCAAGTACGCCAGCCACACCGCAACTAGCAATACCGGAAACGGTGCTGGAAGCAATAGCACCGACTCGAACAATGCCACTTCAATAAGTAATACTACTTCGGTGCCGAACGCACCTGCTTTGCAAGCTATGACAAACTCCGGTCTTGCGACTGCAGTCGTAGCGAGCGGTACCGGCAGATTACTATTGTATTACCAGGACGAAAGCGGCCGCATTATTGAAAACTCATATCTCAACGACACGTGGACCTTAGAAGACAGCGACAACTTGGATAACTCCGTGGTTGTCGCCGACGGAGTTCAAGCAGGCAGTCCGCTTGCTGCAGTTACGTACGAGATCAATGGACTGGACGTTCGTCAGGTGTATTTCCTTAATACCTCTGGTCTGCTGCATGAGACTCAATCGATCGTGAACAAAGGAGGCATCGCCGTGCAATGGAGTCAGCCTGCGCTAGTGTTCACTCAACCTGCATCTCCTAACAGCGTGTCCATCGCCGCTTGCGCGAGCACCGGTCCCATGAATGGCACCCGAGTCTACCTTGGCACTGAAGATGTTACCGACGGTGCATATGTGCAGGAGCTCGGCTTGGATTTCGGAGGAACGGCATGGGAGGTATACACCAAGTTCTATGGCGCCGACCCCGACAGCGGCATCTCCTGCGGCCTGTGGACCGCCAGCGACCTTTCGTATCAATACCTCGACCTGTACTTCCGCAACGCTTCCACGAGCGCCGTGACGCAGAACTCGTGGAACTACGTCGGCAACAACACCAGCTGGTTTCGTGAGTATCGCCTCGAGCGCCCGTGTGACCATGAACATGCAGTTACTGACATCTCTCTCGCGTAGTGGGCCCCATCGCTCCGTCCGACCTGGCCATCCCCTCAGGCGCCGACATCGCCGTCGTCGAAGACCCGGGCGACAACGAATACGTGCACTGGCCGCTCGCCAACGGCACCATCGTGCGCGGCTACTTCAACCCCGTCTCCCCGGCCACGGTCTTCCAAGGCACGATCCTCGAAGCCCAGATCGCCGGCTCCAGCTCCAAGCTGGCCTCCACCTGGTCCTCCTCCGGCGCCGTGCTCTTCTACCAGAACGGCACCAACGCCTCCAACATCTACATGTCGACCATCTCACGGAACGGCGCGCTCGTCGCTGATGTTGTCGTGGTCTGATCCTAGCATTGGTTTTGCTTTTCTTACTTTTCCCGTCTTCGACACGCATATGTCATGTGTCTGGTCCGCATATCTTAGCGTTTTCTCTCTCTTCATAGCACTTCTGGGCGCCATCCAGAACGGCGCCTGTACAGTCGTGACGGTAATTACGAAATTTACAACATCACGTTTCACATCTGTGCGCTTGGTCTGTTTCACGTTACAATTGTGCAAGTTGATCTACACGTCAGCTCCCTTCTCCACTGCATATGAACGGTAGAACCGCATGTGGAAAGGTCGCTTGCGTCTTGTGTTGAAGAAGTACCTGGGATGCACACGACGGTCAGACACTGATCGGATGTCGATGGTGTCTGTCTCCGATAGCTCTAGGGCATGGAAAGTGCCTGGTCGTGCCTGAAACCAAACTTGTGGAGCACATTGGTGAAGGAGACTGACACTGGTACTCGCTAAGTGGTCCTCTCCCCGGGACGACCTATGACTCTGATCCGTGGTATAGCCACACGCTGCTATGATGAGGTGTTGTCGGGGATGGGTACGATGGTCAGACACTGGTTGGATCTCGATGATGTTTATCCCCGCCAGGTCTGAGGAAGGGGAAAGCCTGACCACATTGATGTAATGATCCTGCATGTCATATTTGGGAGAGGACCTGAAGTGATGGCTGACGAAAGTGACACTCTCCTTGAGGGGATCTATATCACTTTCTACTTGTACGATCACATGCCGCTATTGTCGGGTACACTGTCGGGAATTGGCACTGTGGTCAAATGCTGTTGAGTATCGTATGGTGTCTATTCCAGTCAATGGTTATGAATGCAATGTCTGGGCACGCCTGATTCACTGATCCCGTATGCTCGGTGAGGGAGGAAGCCCGCCGCGTGCACTCACTTCTGATTCCGATGAAACGACCTGTTGATTCATGAACGCATTTCTAAGGTTGGAATATTTCTCCGTAATTTCAATATACCAATCGCTAATGCTGATGTACTTATGTTGAATACAAGTTCACTCATGTCTGATATCTACGTACTCTACCCATCCCCAGTTCAAGTACAAGCCCCTTGTCTATTTGCGCATGCTGTTTCTGTGTCGAAGCGGCACCCATCCTGTTCATGCATTGTATACACGTCAAATATTGATCGCATAGACTACGTTGCATGGAGAGGTGTCCGTCACGCCGTACCAGAGGTCGACTGTGTATGTATGGAGCTCTTGGAGATCGTGATACATGATGCATAAGATTATATACATCCAAAATGATGGTCGTACATCAAGCGGTGAGATGGCCGAGCGGTCTAAGGCGCTAGCTTAAGGTCAAGATCTCGACTTCGAGTTCATTTCCTGATTCGCTAGTCCGAAAGGGCGTGGGTTCGAATCCCACTCTCATCATCATTCTTTTGCCCTTGTGGTGTTCCTTTTGCCTCTGTTTTGTTCCATAGATGCGAGAAAGGGTGGTCTGGAGTGTGTTGCGGGTTTGCATGGAACTTTGTGGTGGAGATGAGGCGGAATTCGACTGGGGAGATCAACCGGGAGCTCGGCCGGGCCGCGCTAGCTTTCGCGTCCTGACCCACTAGTCTGCTTCCGCAACCTCCTCAGAATCACAGCACCAGACCTCACCGAACGTTTTTGTGCACATCATAGCGGTGCGGCATTCGAGTAGCAGGCTACACACAGTGCGCCATTCTTCTCTATCTAACTCATGTTCGGGATCTATTCGATGGCAAGCCAATGGTAGCCAGATCTATCACGAGCGCGTCATTCAATGGCCTCAAGCTATGGCAGTTGAAGTATACCGCATTCCTTCTTGGCAAAGCAACCACAGGAAACAGAAAAGTGCTTGAGGATGTAGTCAGCCAATGTGTAGTTGGGCAGTCGCCTGTGTGGAAGAAATCGACACGCATCGTCAGCGTTGACATGGGTATTCGCAACTTGGCTTTCTGCGTCCTCGAAGCTTCGTCCACGCACACCGTGGCAGATGACAGTGCAAAGTCGATTGCGACCAATCTTCGGATCAAAGCCTGGAAGAAAATCGATCTTGTCGATACACTATCACGAAGTCACGGAGTCGTTGAAGATCTAGACCCGAACAGCAAAGATGGTGCCAAAGACATATTGAAAGCATCATTCACCCCCTCCGTCATGTGTAAGACTGCATACGATACTACGCAACTTCTTCTCAAATATGAGCCCGATGTCATTCTCATTGAACGACAGCGCTTCCGCTCGGGAGGAGCAGCTGCTATCCAGGAATGGACTATCCGAGTGAACATGCTGGAGAGTATGCTGTGGGCGTGCTTGCACACACTCAGTGAATCTACTCGCTCTGGGCATTTTCCCACAGTTCACGAAGTGAGTCCAGCGAGGGTGGCCAACTTTTGGCTTGCGGGCTCGACATCCCTCGACGTGGCACTTCGTCCGCCTCGAGACATCTTCGTGGCGAACGACCAGCGTGACAAGCAAGCTGTGCAGCTCGTGCGTGGGAAAGCGGAGAAGAAGGACAAGATCGCCATCGTCAAAGCTTGGGTCGATGGAGGCCAGGATCATGCACTGAGCGGAGAAGTGGCCCTACAGTTCGATGGCGAGGCCGCAAAAATGGCCGAAGTCTTCCGCACAAATGGGAAGCGGCAAAAAAAGTCCCCAATTGGCGTGGAAGTGATATCGCAGATCGGGAAGCTCGACGATCTCGCTGACTGCTTACTTCAAGGCGCGGCCTGGGTCAGATGGGAAGAAAATCGAAGGATGATGGTGGCTGCGCTCGCATAGCAATACAGAAACACGTGAATCAGTCTGTAGCATTCGCAAATGCATCCATGCTGAGGCTTCATGCCGTTGCACGAAGAGTCTGGTGTATATAAGCATGCTTCGCAAGACAACGCCTCCCACACTACGCCATACTGTACAAAAACGGCTGGCCGGAGTGGCACGCTCTCGACTAGAATCCTCTGCAGATCGTGTACCCTGCGGCTACTTGACGCGGAACGCAAGTGCTGCTTGTGATGAAACCGACCGTCAAATGTCGGATAAAGGTTGGTGGGATGAGTCCCACACAGTTTTTCGATCGGATCGTCTGACTGCTTACGTGTAAATGACACCCTCCCCGTGTGCTGTGGAGAGGCCCCATTGGGCAGGACACCACTATACAGAGGATCATGACGGACTTGCGGCTGATCTGGAGAGAAGTATAATCGTGCGATGTGATACGAGACCAGCAACATAGAGCTTGACTGTGCTACCGAAGCGCAAATTTGCCAGGTCATAAGCGCATCGCTGGAACATCCCTAAAGACTTTGTCTTTTAACTTGATAACCTTGCCATCCATCACTCCGTGAATGTAGCATTTCTCCATTAGCGAGAAATAGTGATCTGGCACTGCGTCATTCGCGATCCGCCGTGTCACATCCTTCACGCAACTCGCGAACTTGCGCCGACCGGCCTTCTTCGTTCCTTGTCCGAGCACCAGACCGCGAATTCTCAATGGTGCTTCACATAAATACCTTAACATGTCGAACAGTGTTACAGCCAGCAGCACGTCGCTATGCTGCATTCGATATGTAGGACTATGATCACTGACGAGTAGCTTCAACGGTCTTGCCTGTGAGTTTCGAGTCAGATGCATGGATTTCGAAGGCGTGAATGATGTGTGTCAAGGCACATATATGTAAGCGTCGTTGATGGGATGTCGTCCAAGAATAGCACGGAAACACGGAGGTCGCGGAACTGGCTCTAGCCGCCCGCCACGAGCTGCTGGGCACGACGAAACGGGCTTGAAGCCTATACCACCTTCGTCGTAAGCGTTCGTGTTTCAGTGGGCGCAGTCAGGGTCACGCACTTTTTCCCTCAACATCCTTTCTTCCATGCCATCATCTTTTGCCGTACTCTACCCATCACTTCTCGCACCACACTCGTTCAGCATCTACATCTCCATTCATAATACTTGTCAAGCACGTGAGCTGCCGTCAAGACCCTTGCCACTCTTCAGCCACCAGTAAATTTCGCGATCGACAGCCAACCTAGTCACTAAGTTTGAACGGTCAGCCAGTGGCGGACGTCAACAACGACTTTCTCAATAGCGAGCCGTAACGTCACCAATTTACCGGAGAGATTGTTCGATCCTTCTTCGACATGTTCTCTTTCTTTTCTTTCGACTTTGCTGCTATTGACAAAGGCGACATCCCTGGTGGCATCATGCCGAACAAGCGACAGCTGGCCGCGACAGGCTCGACCTCTACCAGCGCAACATCGACGTCGGCGCCAGACTCAACGAGCTCAACCGACTCAGCCACGGCAATCACTTCGTCCACGTCGGATCCCGTGACAGAGTCGTCGACCAGCTCATCGACAGAGTCTACCCCCGATTCCTCGACCACTACAGCCGGCCCAACCTCTTCGACCGCTGTGACAGAGTCTTCAACGGATACTCCATCCGGAACGACGTTCACTTCCGCTGTGCCCATCACCACGACCAACTCTGTCGGATCAACCTTGACATCTAGCATTACCACATCTATTGTCGCTTCCCAATCCACATCAACAGGCCTTGTACAGACCCAGTCTGGAAGTTCGAGTGACATCGTCATTGTTGGCTCGTCGACCATCGACCGCTCCACCCTTTCATCTGCCACTACCATTACCAGTGCTATCGTCAGCTCCTCGACCGAGGCATCGACATATACTTCTTACTTCACGACTGATGGCCATGCTGCCAGCTCCGTGATTACGACTAGTCGCGTGGTGTCGAGCACTGTCGGTTTCACAACAGCGACGATTACGCCTGCACTGGCCGAGGGCGGAGGGAGCGGCAGCGGTGGTGGCCTGTCTTCCAGCAGTAAGAGCATTATCGGTGGAGTGGTTGGTGGAGTTGGAGGAGCTATACTTTTGGGTGGTCTTGCCGTCGTTGCCTGGAGGCTTTGGGGAAAGCAAAGGCGACGACAGGCACTACCGTCAGATGACCTCTACGATCCTCAGGAAGGTCTTGGACACGAAAAGACAACACCCACTCGGCCGCTCTCTACCAGTCTCGACAACTACCATAATCCGAACGGCCAAGTCAACACGGCCAGCAACTTCTAAGCAGATGGTCCGGCATACCCGGTACTGCTGTCAAAACTCACATCTCATTTAGACCGACACTATCTTTTAAGGGACTTCTTTTGTTTGCATATGGCGATAGATGGGATATCTATGAGCCGAAAAACCGCGTCTGATCTTGCATTTCAGCGTAATGACGGGGCATATGGACATGGGGCATAACATGGCGTCAAAAAATCATATAATAAGTGGCTCGGTAGGGATCTGTTGGTGTGCTTGTGATCTGTCTGGCACACCAGGATTGCTCACTATCGAAGCAGTGTGGACTGGAATTCGACGATATCAGTGTACATTAAGAATAAAAACATAGCGAAATGGAGTCACGGAGCCTGACCGGCAGCATCCTGATATTGCAAATGAGCAACGAGGTGAAGTGCTGGGACCTGAGCGTTTCCAGAGGCCATGAATGTTAGAATGATGACCACCGCAGGTGCCTGTGCATTGGTCAAGGTTGTCTGGCAGCTGTTTTCAACAAGACTTGACAGCTTTGCAACTCGGTGCCCAACTATCATTGTCAGACTGGACTTGTCTACAATGGTTAGTATATGGAAAATATGGGAGACAGATCAAGGAGAGAAACTGACACCTCAGGCAGCAAGTGTTGCCTGGCCATATCGATAAGAGAGGAGTTGCAGTTCATCGTCAAGCTACAGCTAAACGCTATTGATCCTTCCTGTCTGCGACTTACCTACTTCAGTAACTTATCCTATCACTTCGTTCTCTTCGGCAGACCGACATGACACTAACAGGGCGGTATCATATGTGTCATGGTGGAGCCGGGCCATTGTTGCCTAGGCATGGTAGCCTGGTATGAGACCGTTTGCTGGAAGATCGATTACTCAAACTATTCGTACAACCGAATATATAAGTAAGTATCTTTTCTCCTGTACATCAACTCCAATCCACTTGTGTCGCTCACATCCTTTTCCAAACTACCTCGATCACAAGACCCTTTTTGCTCAACTATATCCCCTTTCCCCCTTTCCGCCTTGCACCTTTCCAAGTATGGCACGCACGAAACAGACTGCTCGCAAGTTCCTGGGAAATGGACAGAGCAACAATCCAGAAGGCGAGGTCGAAATCCCGGAGATCGATGATGAGACAGCTGCACGATACAAGGCGATCGAAGAAGGCGAGATGCAGGCTGAACTCAAGCACATCGACCGCAAGTACACCGAGCAAGGCCAGTTCTACTATGCCGAGACCGTGGAAGAGGAGATTCCTGAGCAAGTCAACTGGTGGTCCAAGTTTGCGCTCTGTCTCGTTCGTCACACGATGCAGGGCCACCCCAAGGTCGTCGAGAAGATCAGCTTGCAAGTCAACTCGCAATATCTCAAGGACATCCTCAAGGACAAGATCCGGAGCTTTCCCGGAGTCTCCTTCCAGACGAAGGCTATCACGATCGAAGAGCCGTATCATGTTCTCTTCCATCGTCGTCATGAACTTGAGGACGCCGCTCACGACCTTGAAGACGGTAGCGAGGCTGCTAAGCATCTTGACCTCCTCCTCGACTTCATCAACGAGCGATTCAAGGAGACCATCGAAGAGTCTGATAATCTCGTTGAAAGAGGCCTCATCAGTTACCAGCATCTCTGGACGATCTTGACCCCAGGAACCATCATATATTCCGCGTCGCACGGCCAACCAAGAGCATACAAGCTCAACAGCTACGCCACCACTTGCAATCCCCCTGGCATGTCTCTCCAGTGTGACTGCGTCGACTTCGATGGTACCAACATGGGCACTACTGGCGCTACCCGCTCCGTGACCGCTTTCTCTGGGGTCAGGCGCATCTCTGATCTTGCTGCTTACCCTCTCAAATTTCATCCGGATGTGGAAGGCATCAAGTCACTGCTGATAGCTCGCGGCCGCCGCTTCGAGAAATTGGCGGGCATGAGCTTTCATTGCTATAATGGTGTCGCCATCGAGCATAGCGATCATCGACAAAGCATGTACACTTTCAGTGGTCGGGTCGTGGTCGACACGAAGACCTTCCACCGCATCCAGACCAGCAAGGCCTTCTATGTGAATCCCTTCACGTCAGAGACATCTCAACGTCCTCAATCTAGCAGCATCGACGAAGATTACGAAGACGACGATGAGTTCATGGAGGACTTGGACGATACCCCACGTGCAGCATCTACCTCAGTCCCATTGACCAACGAACAGTGCTTGCTGGCCAGCTCCGTGACTCGCGGCTTCTCTTTCTCGGAGAAGAAGTGGTTCGACTTCTTCATCGAGCGGCTGTCGCCAGCCGATTGGAACCCAGAATGCTTCGACGAGCTAGTCCTTCCAGCGGCGCAGAAGCAGCTTGTTCGTGCACTGGTCACGACGCATATCAATCAGCAGAACCACTTTGACGACATTGTCAAAGGAAAAGGCAGAGGTCTGGTCATGGTATAGTCATCTCCTTTCCCCTTCGTTCAACACAAAGCATCTACTAACGGACAATCTCCTCAGGTCCTCCATGGTCCCCCGGGCGTAGGCAAAACCCTTACTGCTGAGACCGTTGCTGAGTACTGCCAGCGTCCGCTTTACGTGGTGTCCAGCGGCGACCTGGGCACGCATAGCTCCAGCCTTAACGAACGCCTCAGCCGCATTCTTGATTTGGCTTCGACCTGGAAGGCTGTGCTGCTGATCGACGAGGCTGACATCTTCCTTGAGCAACGTTCGCTTCACGACTTGGAGCGCAACAGCTTGGTGTCCATCTTCCTGCGTGTTCTCGAGTATTACCAGGGTATCCTGTTTCTGACGAGCAACCGCGTCTCCACTTTTGATGGTAAGTCTCCTTCAGACCCTTCATAAGGAGGGTGCCCACCTCTCCACCTGTACAGCACTGACATGACTTGTGTGTAGACGCCTTCAAATCGCGCATCCACGTCCCGCTGAAATACAACGACCTCACCCCAGCCTCACGCAAGCAGATCTGGCAGAACTTCCTCCGCCAGACCAAGGACGACAATTCGAAGACAGGCGGTGTCGACATCAATGAAGCTGGGTACGACGCACTCGCCACAGCCGAACTCAACGGCCGCCAGATCAAGAACGTCATTCGCACAGCGAGCAGCCTGGCACAGTTCGCTGAAGAGAAGCTTGATCTGGCCAAATTGCAGCAGGTCATCACCATTCAAGCGGAGTTTGAGCGCGAAATGGACACGGGAGGCGTGATGGCTATGCACTGAGTGAGAGGGAGAGTAGAGATGACCAAACATAGCTTTCTTTTATTTGCTTTGTTGAATGCAGAATTGCGATCACGGTAGGGCACAAGACTGCCCCTTTCGGCACTAGCTTTGATTTTCAGATAGTCGATGCGGTAGAACATCTTATGGACTGTCAACTACCAGCGGGCACGTCCCATCCCATGGCCCACGTGCTTCGAATTGTGCCAGTGGCGCGTTCTCCTGACCCAACACGACAAGACCCTTGGTACCGTTCGGCTGCGGACTGTACTCTGGCCAGCCGAGCGAATTGGCCAAACCCGAGGTCGGGCAGTGGGCGAACGCTGCCCAGGCTCCACGCATGTAGTCACCGAGCTCACGCTCACGGGCGGTAGAGTCTGCGCCCGTCGCCTCCTGGCTGGAGCCGAACAGCACTGCGATCTCGGAGGAGTGGTACGCACGGCCGACCGAGGTTGGGATATCCAGGTTCGGGAATGCGGGCATGTAGCGGTAGCGCCAGACGGGCACGTTGTGCAGCCAGCGCGCCCAGGACTGCGTGTTGGAGGGGCACGTGAAGTCGTCCTGGGTAAAGGCCTCCCAGTAGCCATCCGGTTCGACGATCCCTGCGCCGAGGTTGATCAATTGGAAGAGCGCGCCTTCGTTGTCGTTGTTGCCTGCGAGCAGCGGCTTTTGGATGAACTTGCCGGCCAGCGACTGTTCCGTGTAGTTGGCGAAGACCAGCTTGCTGTCGATCGTCGGACCAAACACGGCAAGGATCTGTCCTTTAGGCGGCGCGGTCTTGTTGAGCAGTTCCTCCATGCTGACTTTGGCAGGGTCGCGCATGCATGCTACCACTTCCGCAGGTGTCTGGGTTGTATCGTCGCCGCAGCCGAGCGTTTTGCTCAGCGCGTACCATTTGGCAGTTTGGGTATCTTGATCATTGTTGGCGCCCAGTCCGAATGCAGATCCCGATTGTGCGATGGAGCCTGCGATGATAGGATCATCGGCCCAGGCATAGTTGTAGTACTCTACACTGGCAGCGCCGGCAGACTCGCCAAAGATGGTGATTCGGTCAGGATCACCGCCGAATTGTGCGATGTTGTCTCGGACCTGTGCGAATTAGTGTGTGTATTCTTGGTGAGGAGCCGCCCCAGTCAAAGGTGAAGCACTTACCCACTCAACAGCTAGCCTCTGATCGAGAAGACCCACATTCTGCTCCAATGCTGGACTACCGGGGAAACCGAAAATGCCGACGCGGTAGCTAAAGCAAAAGTCAGCAAGGGTCGCATCACAGTTGACATCTGGCAGTTGAATGGCGCATACTTCAACGAGACAACAACAACATCCTCCTGGTCCACGAAATACTGGCCAGCGTACGCGGTGATGTTGGTGCCGCCTGACAGAAAGGCACCGCCGTAGATCCACACCAAAACAGGCTTCTTCGGACTTCCTGACTGCGGCTTGCTCCAGACATTCAGCGTCAGACAGTCTTCCTGCGGGTGCTGGTTGCAACCTGCAATGGCACAGAGCACGTTATATACGGTCGACGGTAAGGACGTCGGGACTTCAGCCTGGCGAACCACTTGCGGGCAGA
This sequence comes from Microcyclospora tardicrescens, assembly GCA_003012245.1. Classification (NCBI taxonomy): domain Eukaryota; kingdom Fungi; phylum Ascomycota; class Dothideomycetes; order Capnodiales; genus Microcyclospora; species Microcyclospora tardicrescens. Next base: position 139,569 of record PXOE01000083.1, read on the forward strand.
CATTTCCGAAAGTGGTGCCAGGGATCTCCTTGTTGCTGCGATACGCCTGTGGTGGGGCGAAGCGAAGGTCGCCTACAGGAGGTTGCGCGAAAGGAATGGCCAGGTATTCGGAGACCTGAGTGGCATTGGAGGCTGCATGTCCGTGAACCAGACCGGAAGTGGTTGAGACTGCCTGGCCGACCTTGAAGTCACAACGCGAACAGTCCTGGTTGTGCGGCCGCTGCGGACGATGTGGACCTTGACCCCAGCCGTGATGTTGTGCTTGGATGGTCGAGGTGAGGGCGAGGAGGCAAGCTGCTAGCGTGCTTGAGACGGTCCTCATGGTGATCGACGCAAGCTCACAGCAGGTTGTATGTAAGTGAAAGAAATGCCCGCCCTCTTGACTTTTAAGCTGCCTGCCATGTTTTATATCCACCACAAGCTTAGCTCCAATGCCGCTCTCAGACGGACCTCGGGCTATGATGATGCCCAGAACCGTTCGCAGTGACGTTCCCGTATGCGAAAGCGAAAGTTACGTCGTGAATTATACACACCAAATCTGGGGCTATGGGCCCGAGATTGCGGGCGTCGGTAGTTCCGCAATGCTTAAAAACACGTTCCCCGCAAAGTCTGGGGCTACAATTGGATGCAAGACTTTTACCCCTCCGGACTGATGTCAAGTGGTTTGCTCCTCGTGGCGCGCGAGTCTTAGGATGGTGGAGCCGCACCCAGCAACGTATTATGCATGTTGTGAACAACTGTGGGTTGAAGTATGCTTTTGTCAGTGCTTCGTCACGAGCAGTATGGAAGATGTCAAGTCCATAGGAACATCGTGCGAGCTCCCAATAGAGAGCGTAGAAAGTGTACATGTCAAGAGTCGCAACTCAGTATAAAAGCTGTAGCATTCAATTCCAGCCTTTTGTTCTACCCAACTCATGTCTCCAACCAGTCCAGGAATTCCGGTGTGAAATAACTGACGATGATCGTAGCACCAGCTCGTAGAATGCCCTCCGTCGCTTCAAATGCCATAGCTTTCAGATCGAACACGCCGGCTTTCGCAGCAGCGTGAATCATAGCATACTCTCCGCTCACATGGTAAGCAGCCACAGGCAGGTCCTTGCCAATCTCTTTGGCATCCGAGATGATGTCGAGATACTGGGTCGCCGGCTTCACCATGATGATATCTGCGCCTTCGCCGATATCTCGGTGAATGGCTCGCCGTGCCAGACCTCGACCGCCTGGAGGAAGTTGGTAGCACCTTCTGTCGCCAAAAGAAGGTATGCTACCTGCTGCATCACGGAAAGGACCGTATAGACAGCCGCTGAACTTGGCGCTATAACTCATTAACACCACCCTATGAGCAATACCAGCCTCAATGAGCTTGAGCTTAATCGCACGAATCCGACCATCGTTCATATCTGAGGGTGCAACACAGTGAGCACCAGCTTCGGCATACGCCATGGCAACGTCTGAAACTCGATCCACGGATAACGCATTGTTGAGCGAACCGTCCTCGTGTAGAATGCCGCAATGGCCGTGTGATGTGTACTCGCAAAGGCAGACATCGGCGGTAATGAATAGGCGAGGGAAGGCTCTGCGAAGGAGCCGTATAGCGCTGATGACAGGACCCTGTGGATCATCTGCCGCCGTGCCCAGGGCATCTTTCGCGGCTGGGTGAAGTGGTACTCCAAACAAAATCACACTCTTGAGTCCTTTCTCAACCAGCGGCTTGAGGAAGGGCACCAGCTTGGTAATGCCCATCCGCTTCTGGCCCGGCAGACTCGGTATCGACGTCTCTTCCTCTGGGTTGTCTGTGACGAATACAGGATAGATGAGCATGCTCTTGGTCAGCTGGCGTTCGGCCTGCCATGATCGCGCGAGCGGATGTGAGTAGCCACCATGCAGCTGGCTAGAGATGTCGCCGGAGATGCTGACGCTGGTGGCGGCAGTGGACGCGTACGATCGTGCGCGTGAGATTTGTGATCGTGTGTCATTGGTAGCGTTGGTAGCATTGGTCGCGGTCGTGTGGGCTGAGCCAGTGCGATCGCGATAGGTCAAATCGTTGACCAGAGTAGAGAACGACATTGCGGTCTGGAAGCTGATGGTGGGGTGGGCGGATCAAGGTTGAGGTGGTAAGGGTCGTTGGTAGAATATGTCTGGTCGTTGGGACTTTAGTATGATTGCGGTCTGCACTCAGAGGTGTCTGTTGCAGTGCAGCAAGATCCAATTTATATACTCGATGTCGTGAAAGAGCATATATATTCCATCGTGGTAGAGGTGGCCAGATGACACCATATCTTAATATTTTGGGGATGCGGGATCGGAGGGATAAATAGCCAATGAGCTTCGTGCGATTACGCTCGGGTCTTGCCTTGTACTCGCAGTTATCCAGCCCTCCGAGGAGTTGAAGAACATACTTTCACGGCTAAGTTCGCGCAGACCCTCAGTATATGCTCCTGCAATCGTTCAATGGACCCTTCGTTCCAGGAGCGTTTTGGTGCTATGGTTAAATTCATCTGAAGTATCTACATTCGCGAGCTCAGCTTTACAGCTGCAAGGACAACGTCCCAATATCGAATTCCCAAGCTTCAAAACGCCAACGCTAACACATAAAATCATCGAAGCATCTGCATAAGGACGGCATCATTCATATTCGACCGCGGACAGCGTTTAGCACGACTGCCGAAGATTCCAATTCCACAGCAATCAAGCTGCTTGCGCTGGCTGAACAGCATCAGGGGCGACGCAGGCTTTGGACCCAAGTTTCTTCATCTCTTGTTTCTTTGCCCATTCGCGACTAGCTTGTCGACTCCGTTCCGCTGCGGCAGCCCGAGCCTGCTTAGTGGCTTCTTCCTTTTCACGCTTCTCTTTCTCCTGGGCTTCCTTTGCCGCAGCAGCACGATTGAAGACCTCCTTCCCCTTGTTGGTACCCTTGGAGGGCACGCGCGTAGCAGTGGTTCCAGTCGTTCCCGATGAGTCGCTAGCAGTACGTGTGCGATTCATGTTGGCCATAGCAGTAGATGGACGCTTGCTCACCATGAGAGTGCTCGAGCCAAGCTTTTTGTTCGTGCTACTAGCAGGTACAGTCTTGGCTGCTGGACGTGGTTGCGGTGGTGCAACACTATTGGCGCGACGATGCCCAGCAGGCTGACCCGTCTTGGACGTTATCAGAGACTGACGAAACTTGCTGGCATTGTTTTCGCGCACAAATGGTGCCACTTTCGTAGAAGCAGGAACAGGACGAGCCTTGAAAGTCTTCTTCCCGTCAGTCTCTTTCCCAGTCCGCTCTTCCTTGGCTGCTTTGAGTTTGGCTGCTACAGCTTCTCCAGGGAGCTGAAAGGTTGATTTGGTCGGCGGTTTGGAGGATTTGACCTGCAGCTTTGGCGCCGGGAAAGACATCGACATTGGTCTAGGCTTGCTGTGTGGGATGATCACTTCTTTCTTCTCGACGACACCACTATCGGCACTCTTGTTGTTGGCAGCGGGGTCTCTAACACTAGGCGAACGTCCAACTGTCGATTGGCGAGGAGGACCCCACGAAGGTGCCGCTTTCACGTTCCCATGAGCCATCGAGATACGTGCTTGAGCTCCCTTGGTCATTCTGACAACCGGCGCTTCCTTCTTCTTAGTCTTGAGGCCTTGCGATAATTCGACAACGTTGGGCAGTTCAGCATTGATCTTGTCAACGGCATCTTCAAGAGCGTCCATGGCTTCGATCGCATCATTTGACGACATAGTCGAAGTCCTGCGGGGCGTAGAAGAAGGTGTTGCTGCTTCAATAGCAGCAGTTTCGAGGTCATCGTAGGTGGACGGCGCAGCGGGTGTAAGCGAGATCGTAGCGATGTTCGCCGACAAGTCTGCCACTTCCGTGTCGGCTGGATGAACATCTTGCAATTCAGTAGCATTCAATGGTGTGGCTGGCGGGCTTGTCTCGATAGGTTCCATGTTCTCTTTATTGCTCGTGGAGCGGTTCGAGGCTGCCTCATTGCGGAGCTTGTTGACCACGTTTGGCATGGCGGATGGCAGGGGAGAAGCAGGCGCGTCTAACACGCTCATACTTGTGGATTCGGCGTGCGCCTCGAGTAGGCCTGGTGTGTCGTTGCTCTGTGAATGTGTAATTCCCTTTTCGATTGGCGCGTCAAGTAACTGCTGGAAATATTCGTCTTGCTCAACCGACTGCTTCGCTTCAGCCTGAGGTTGAGCCGACGTGTCTGTTTGCTTGGCTTTGCGACTTCTCGTCGACCGTCCAAGGGTAGTCGGAGGGGTTATAGATGTAGTTGTAGTCTCTTGGTTCTGGATGTGCTCGACCTTGTCTGCGAACCCCTGCATTAGCGTCATGTGACTTCCAGGGCGTGAAACAATGAATCCCCTTGGTCACTAACCTTGCGATGAAACTGTGGTTGGCGAAATTGAATGCTCAGCCTCCCTTCCGCCGCCCGAGATGGGTTCTTGCGCGTCTTCTGAGCTTTCAGGTGTGCTCACTGGGCTTGTTGCGCCAGAAGCTGTATTCTTCCCTTTTGTGGCTTTCCTTCCACCTTTCTTGCTTTTCGTAGTTGACTTGTGAAGAGTTTGGACTTGCTCGTCTTCGTCTGGAGCGGACGATTGCTCCTCTTCAGGTTTGTTGCCACCACTGTTAGGTGTGATTTCGCCCAAAGGTTTGCGCGACGTGTGGCCTTGGCTCAAAGTGCTATCCATGAGGTCGAGGGCGCCACCATCATTGCCATGCATCTCGAGCAATACATCTTCGTCGACATGCAACTCTTCGGCGACTTGCGCAGCTTGCGCGCGTGTCATGCGTGGCATCCTGGCAGGCACTTCAAAGCCGAGTTTGTGACTGTGCAAGATTAAAGGCTGCTGCGCGTGCCAGGGGACAGATGAGCTAAGCCGCGGACTGTTTTCTTCCAATACTACAAGGTAGCTTTGACGAGTGATGCAAAAGTATGCGAACTTTGCATCCGGCGGCAACGTTGCGATACGGAGGGATCAATGGGTGAGGTGTGATGGAGAATCGACATGTTGAGTTGTCCTCGTTGTGGCAGCATCATGTTGTTTGTGCGTCCCAATACGGTCTAGTGGCGTTTCACACCCTAGCAACCATTTGCTACGACTTCATCGACCATCTCCGCCTTCTCCATCACCTTCATCAACCGCAAGCATCCATCGCCAGCTTATGGCAGTCGATATCTGACATCCGATATAATGGCTGTCGTACGGTGGTTCCAGTAAAGAAGCTCAGCTTCTGCCAATAGCATGACAACCAATTCTTGGTCAGCGCAGTACAAAACTCGTGTGGGTCCCAATAATATGGGGATCCGACACATGGACGAGATCGATTTGCGGACGCATGGATTGAAGCAATCGTCAGCGATGGACGCGAACGACACCATAAAGTAACATTTCGCTCTCATGTATCGAATCTTAATCGACAGTCATACCGCGTTGTGGATCTTCTGAGCTTGAAAGACGGAAATGCTTGGCGCCATGGATCTCTTATCTTCAGCGAATTGATACTTCACAAATTTGTCTAACATTGCTCAGTGACAGTCTCAACCGCTGGACAGAGTTTGCGAAGCAGTACAGCAGCAGCTTTATCGAATCTTAAACACTTGGCTTCGTCACAATGATGGTTGTAACCTGTCAATTGACCTACTTGATTGGCCCGGGCACTGTACTTACTCCTGCGCGACACGGATGTCATGAATCGTCCGGGATGATCTTATCGGCGAAGTATTTCCCGAATGCTTCCAAATTATGATTCAACGTTGGACGTTCTCTTTGGTCATATCAACAAGGTACATGCGGTGCGCTCGAGATAGAGTGCCGAACATCGCGGTCACGATCGCGATGTCTGAAGAAGTTCCTCAAGGCTCCGGTCATCATACTCGGTATAAGTCCTGCGAATGACCTCGCCGCTTTCTCTTCTCGCCTGTCTGATTTGTCCCTCTAACAAATCATCTCTCTTTCTTCCATCATCCACAATGGTGCCCTATCAAAACGTTGTCGTCAATTGCTATTCACCTGCAGAGGCTTTGGAGCGATGCTCGCGATCAGGCGTCGTCAAAGCGAACATGCGCGTTGACAAGATCTTCATGAGCTCATTTAATGCTGGCTGCTTGCTATCATTTGCTTGTGCAGCATTGCTCAGCACGAATACAGCGCCCTGGTTCCAAACCTATGCTCCCGGATTGATCCGCATGATCGGTGCTCTTATTTTCCCTTTCGGACTCGTCAGCATCGTGGTCACCGGATCCGATTTGTGCACTGGCAGTTTCATGGTAGGGAACAGCTACGAAACCGTTAGTGACAATTGCGCTAACACAACAGACCAGATCACCACCGTCGCAGTTCTGCACCGCCGTCTTTCGCCTGTCAAAATGCTTATGCACTGGTTCATCACGTTCTGGGGCAATCTTGCTGGATCGCTCTTCGTAATGGCAATCATTGTTGGCTACGGAGGGGTCTTCGACGCCGCTGTATACAAGACGGAGGTCTTCAACTTTGCGTCAACGAAGGTACTTGTGCCCGAGTGGCATTCGATCTTCCTGCGAGGCATTGGTGCAAACTGGCTCGTCTGCCTTGCATGCTTCCTAGCGGCAATGGCACGTGAGTATTTCTCAGTTTTGCTAGCCGTCTGGTGGCCGACCTTCGCGTTTGTATGCCTTGGTTTCGGTAAGTTGCTGTGTATCCATTGCAATGCAAGAGGTGCTTGGAAGCCATGGAGATGTTCATTCGATTCGAAGCTCAGAAGGAGTTGTGGTTGCGCAGCGGGCTTCAAGAATTTGGCCAAGCCGTGATCAAATATTCGCAATTTCGAGGCATGTGCTGACATATACAGATCACGTGGTGGCCAACATGTTCTTCATTCCAATGTCCATCTTCCTAGGCGATCCCGACATCAGCGTCACTTTCTACATCTGGAAGTCCCTGATCCCTGCATTGATCGGTAACATCATTGGGGGTGGCCTGTTCATCGGTGTTCTCTACTGGTATTTAGTGAGTGCAAATGCGTATATGAGCATCGACCTGCTAAGAAGCGAAGGGCAAGCGCTAACCTCGATATCTAGAATGTCTCTGGAGAACCCGGTCCGATTCCCATCGATGGAGTGTTGTATGAAAGTGACCAGATGCCACTCTTGGGTCAGAGTGCTCATGGTGCCAAGTCTGACTCTCCGGAGGGAAGCAGCCACGAAAAGACAGCTGAGCAGATGGTTTAAAGACATGACCAGCATACTCATTAACGACTCAGTAATGTCTAGCATCAAGTGTATACGATGCAGACGGTCAGATAGAGAGGAATATACTAGCAATCACGTCCTTGGAAACGATGTACGTCGTCTGTCTCAGCGAGTTTGACGTATGGTCTGTTCTACCTCAGCATTCCACAAATTGCCGAACATAATCGATCCAGGACCATATCTGGAAGCTCACCTCCGAGCCATATACAATGCCCGAACACTCCTAGGTCGAAGACAACTATGCAGCATAGGCAGCAAGTCGGAGCACTCCCCAAAAAGCACGAACTGCTGCCCAGACTGGCCCATCCATGCCACCAGCCCTCAGCATACGCCTCCATCTTCCCACCTTCGCATAACCAAGAACCAATCTTCTCTTATCTCCCACTCCGTCCCACACACCCTCCAGCTCGAACTCCAAAACCCTCACCCCACGCTCTTGCCCTGCCATGTTCCACAAGCCGTACTAGCGAGCAACCATGATATGGGCACCTGCCTGGTCATTGGCAGCGTTCGTCCCTACATATCTTACTGCCTATCAGCCAAGTTTCAGCTGCACTAACCTGCTTGCTATCGCCAGAAGCTGAATCAAGCTTCACAGGCTAAGGATAGAGTACAAGATAAGGAAGCTGCACGATGCATGCAGTGCGTGGGTGTGTGTGGGTCAGGTGTAGGTGCAGTGGAGCGTAAAGTTGGTAGGTCACGATAAGGGAAATCTGTCGGACGTTTCTGAAACAGTATCGACTCTGACAGGGGGACGAACAGTATTGGGACTTGAGCTCGTCGCTTTGACGGACCAGTTCGTCGAGGACGATACTACATCGCTGTAAATATCCATCATTGTCGTCGCAAGCGTGGACCAAAGTCGTGCCAAGCTGCTCTCATTGCTGGTCGTGTACTGTGCTGCGTAACGATTTCCGGTTGAAGAGTGATATCGCCCCTGTCACTGCTGACGCTGCAGCACACCTACAGTCCATGCCCTATCCAGCATCATCATCTACCTATTCAAGTCGCATGCATAGCGTAGAGAAGATAAGCATCCCATGTAAAACTCAACCCTACTGCGACACAGCTCCCCTGCTTCTTTGGCAAAGGCTCACAATGCGCCACCACATCCAGCTGCCAGGCAAGCGTTCGCATTCGGAGTCCGGCTGCGTCACCCTTCGCATAATCTTTTCCACTCCTCTTTTCTTTTGCCACTGTACCCTACAAACACAATTTTATCGCGTGCTCACGACCCTTCCCTTCCCGCTCTCATCCCAGCCCAAAACGTGTCGCTTAGGCCTAACTACGAGGCTTGGCCTGCATCGCGCCATGACCAATCGTGGCAGCCATCCGTTAGCCTCGATATAGATCTGCCCTTCTCAAGCTGCTAGAGGTTAGACTTCCCCAGATGAAGTGTGGGGTTGCGCTACCATGAGATATGCCCGCTTAGCCTATAGCGGAGTCTCTTGCGCTGGGGTCCGTGGAGAAAGACGACCGGCTGATCGGCATGATAGGGACGGCCGTCTACATGTGTTGCTAGCTGGCGTGGATAAGGGTTTCGTGGTACCGGACAGCGCTGTGCAAAATGTCAAGCGGGTACTCCGTTCTTGCAGAGACTTCTGACATGAGGAACACAAGTATGTATCTATGTGTATGGTGTAAGGGGTGAACAGCCGTGCGGTCGATCAGTGCTGTACCCTTTTCTGTAGCCAAAGGCCCTGCGTACATCGAGGTGGCCATTGAGATATAGGTTCCCTATCGCAAGCACAACAATATACCTACCCTGTCTATCAAGCTGCGAGTGCAAAGCATGGGAAACCCTCCTCGCTATCCCTGCCACATGGCTCGTCCAACATCATCATCGCGCAGAAAAAGCTTGTCGCTGAGCTGCTGTATAACCTCTGCGTCTCGCTATCAACAGCACAAGCATTGGGTCGAGACCCGACCATGCAATTCACCTACCTCTCATGTACCCAGAATGTACACTGTAGCGAATAACTTGTGACCTACGCGCCCAGCCCAGCCACCAGCCCCAAGAAAAGAAAAGAAGAGAAAAGCCACCGACGAGTCTGGGGAAATGAGCAACGTGGTACAATACGGTAGGTGTCCTCAAAAGAAAAAGGAAAAACAGTCCAAGTCTGGGGATGGCGCTGGCCGTGGCGCGCGGACATATCGCGTGGGCGACCGAAAGGGGACGATCGCGCGAAGTGGGGAAGGAGAGCGAAATGGATTCGAGTATGGACAGTGACTAGCCGTTGCAGTACGTACATGGCACATTTGCTAAGATGAACTCTACCCACAGAGAGGAGTTATGAGATCATGCAGATGTAATCACTTGGTGCCAGTGACATGGAGTCCAGCGTCCGCGGTCACGAATTGCACACATGACGACTTGGACTGTCGAACGGCGCGGCTGGGCGGCCTACACGCCATGTCACGAAGCCTCATCCTTCGCACTCTCTTTCTCTATCTCTCACGCGCTCGCTCGATGCTCGGCGGGGCTGGCGAGGGAAACTCCTTGGAAGATTCGACGACGACGTGATATGCGACCTGGAAATGCCCAAACGCAGGACGCAGACATCATTGGTGGTGGCGGGGGTACGGTAGACGTGGTGATGCATTCACATTAGCGATAGGCATGAGATGATGTAGTGGCTGGCGCAGCGAACGACATACTGTACCCTGGCTCTTGAAGACTGCGCGAGCTTCGTCCCTGCACTGAATAAGGGACTTTCGGCTAACTAGACGTGCCTGCGGCTATGGCTGTGCTCATGTACCGTTTCCGTGGCAGCATAGCATTGGAGCGATAGGCACGATTGCCAAACCCCACCAGATGCAGTACAGGACAGTACAAAACAGCAAAGGGCTGGGTTTCGCTTGCGATAACAGAGGAGCGTATGCAAAAGTCCTGTCCACTCCGGAGGCGTTTGCCGATCCTATACTGGAACCCGGTATATAGGCCGGAATAGGATTTAGGACGGCGGGCGTGCGTTCGCTCGTCGTCGCGAGCAGCATACGGTATACCCTAATCCACCTAACGTGATAATCTACCCCAGTCTGAGCACGAGTTGGGCGTTTGTTGGTGGCAGAGACGGTGGTGTGCGGGTACGCGGAGGCTATAGAGGGGGCGGGCAGATCGGTGGAGCTAGTACGTCGCAAACTATCCGATAGCGATGGAGGTGGCGAACATGGAATAGGGTGGAGAACAGGGAGAATTGGATCGTTGGCAGGACATGGACTTGGAATGGGAGATGATGGATCGTCAATAGTGGTGAATTTCCTATCTGATCTACATAATCTATCGGCGGTGCGAGCTACTGGTCTTTCGGCCAGGACGTTCTGCAATGAGCCAATGTCATTGAGGACGTACTCCTCCCCCATGTTGAGGGGAGGTCTGCGATGCCTCGATACCTTCCATCTGACCCTGATTGGTCGTGGTAGGTTACCCATGCTTTCCCCATGAAGCAATCTCATCAGTCTCTGCCGCGTGAGAGCACTGACTTCCATGTCGTGACCCAAACTTCCAATGAAACTCGGCGCGAAAGTCGAACCCATTCATAATGCGTGTAGTGCAGCGCCGGGAGATCTGTAGATGCAACCTGCATCTGATCATTCATACCCAGCGTGCCTGTAGTGGTACAATCCAAGAGTACATGCCGCCAAACTGCAATAGCGAGAACAACGACAACAATGACCAAATCTGTCAGGGACAATGTCGAGCAGATCCATCAAGTGGGTAAGAGATTCGTGAAGTGAGGACTTTGAAATCCTGATTCGTGCAGCACCACCATATCACGGGATTATCGTGAGGTGGGTGAGGATGATGAGTAGAATGCAAGATGACCATTGCGCTCATACACCGGATCGTCGTTTCGATTGCTTGACTTTGTCGAAAGAGCTGTAGTAACTCTGGAGCTCTGCTTTGGCCCGCTCTGAGACGATCTCGCGGGCACCGGTACTTGACGTGCTGATGGTGGAAGAGAGTGAGGACCGGGATGATGATGGCGTGAGAGAGCGTGGCACAGGGTCGGCGTAGTTGTAGGAAGAGTAAGAGTAAGAGGAGAAGTAGGATGAGGTTGGCCGTGTGTCTGCACCAGCAGATCTGGGTGAGAATGTGTAGGTGGGTGATTGTTGGTGAGCAGAGCCGGTACTTGAGTGCGTCCGGGGTGAGATGGCTGTCGGGGATGTGGCATTCGCAGCAGAGGCTCTCTCCAGGTCGGCCAGACGGCAGGTTTGTGAGCAGTATGCGCCACCATTGTGCGACTCCTTGTCACAGGCGATGCAGAAGTCGTTGAAGCAGTCCATGGCGAAGATGATAAGAGCTGGAGTACTGTGTCGAAGTAGTCTTGGAGCGACGAGCAAGGTTAAGACTGTTGACTGCGGGATCGCAGATGATGAGGGCGGCTGAAGAATTATATAGTGGTGACAAATGAGTTATGATGATGATGAATCACAGCAGCGCACGGATGATGGCGTGCTGAGTGGAGAAAGATGGCGATGGAGTCGTCGATATGTTTTACAACAATGAGGGATGGTGTGATACAATTATGGATGGCGTAGAAGATGAGGTGGATTGGGATAGAAACGACAAGAAGCACGTCAATGGACGGGCGAGGGAGAGGCAGGATACAAGTAGGCCGTGGAGTGCAGGCAACATGAGGTGCAAAAGAGGAGCCGTCCGTCTGTGCACTGTCTTTGACTGTTCTCTACTGCAGCGTGTACCTACGTACCCGGACAAAACAGTCCAGTCTACTGCACCGTCCGCGCGCCCTCAGGCACAAGTCATCAGCAGACGAATGAGCACGGTCCAGGGTCAGTGGAGTAGAATGGTACAAGACTACAAGCAGTAGTAGGCAATAAATCCAACTCCGGGTCCGACTCAAACTCACGCTGAAGACGCAGGCTCAGATCCAGGGCCACGAGCAGCGAATGGCGGCCTCGTAGCGCCTCGAGAGGGTGGGCCAAGAGAGTGGGATGTCTCCCGGCAAGCGGACGAACCAGGTGAAGTTATGCAGGCCAAGTTCCGTCCTGGGCGTTGGCTGGACCACTCGAAACGGCTGGGAAGTTTTTGATACAAAAGTCGCAGCGAGGGACTCTCAGCTTCCCAGCCAAAAGTACTCGTGCATGGCCCCCATCATTTCCAACTGTCCATTCCATCTGGAACACGTATGAGGCTACATGTGGGACAGGTACTGCAAGCCGTCTGTGGCGGGCATACATTATCCCGACGGGAGTGTCGAAATTTTCTCTTTTGGCGTGGGAGAAGAATCTGTAGGCATGACAGTATCATGGTCCCATCCGTTCGTCTCGTCGTCTTGGATGCAGTAGTCCTGGTCGTTGGTCGCTTGGCAGCAGGACTTTCGTCACAGACTCCCTCCACGCATAACCGCCGTCGTGCCAGCGCAATAAAACGTGGCTGCATGGTCGGTCGGCCTGCTCGGATCCCCGTCTATACTTCCCACTGTCGTCGCGCAAATGACGAGCTGGATTGGCACAATGTGCTCATCACACAGCTTGGCCGATGCATCCGTCTGTTCGGTTTCAAGTCCAGCCATCAGCAATCCATAGACGTGTGCTTGCTTGCTGGATCGCTTAGAGCAGCTCTACTACTAGGGCTCGGATGGGCGCACAACAGACGTACCTGTACATACAGCACTGTAGTCTGCACCGTCCCTTTCATCAATGGATCGGCAAATGTGGGGCGCAATCATCTTCGTCCCCGAGTCTGATTTGATTATGTGAATGGCGGGACTTCCCTCCATCAGACTTGATCGTCTCTGACAACACATTGGATGGCGATCATTCGCGCTCATCGTCTTGCAATTTCATCGGTACATTCCTTGCATGCTATGCATCCTCGTGCACATGCGTCTCAACAGCAGCGATAGGCATGAGGGATTATCTGTAAAGTTCGCCATGATGCAACTCTCTCTGCCAACCATGTTAAGCGCTGCATCGAACCGTTGCGCTCTATGAGAAATCAATGCCAGGGCTGGCACGGTCCATATCCCGGGCGTGTATAGATATCATGGCGTTTAGAGGCTGTCATATCAGCGTTTCATAGTGGTGACAACCAGGAGCGCGTATAGCAGATCGGCACCACGACTGTTTGAGGGCATGCGTGTACTCGCTTTGATGGATTGCTGCTGTCACGACATGTCATCGAGGAGTAAAATAAGGCGTCCACTCCAGGACTGGATACTTGCAGCTAGCCAAGCCCCACGAGGCAGCCTTCATCTTGGCCGACAAGATCGGTTGACCAGCAGACCCTGGATGAGAGCTGGGTGGTGTTTCGAAAGATGTCTCGGAGTAGCTCCAAATGATCACCATCCATCCTGGTGCTCGTCAAGACGAATGTCGAGGTCGAGCCAAAAGCCATCTGCCACAACTCCAAACCCAAAAGGCATATGCTGCAAACCCCCACGCTACTGCCGCTCCCATCGAGCAAGTCGCGTGCAGCACGAAGCACCACGATGCGGAGCATCACAGTCCGTTCGCTAGCAGACGATGGAGAAAGCCGGGGAGACCCCCTGCTAGAGAACTGGTTGTATTGGCTCAACTGTCTTGCCTATCTTTATCTCGTCCTGCAAGGGAGATGAGTTGATCAGCAACGACTTTCGAAACGTCCTGCATTCGTCATGTGCAGCAGGCGCTAACATCACAACACCAACAACCTGTGATCACGGTTCGAGCGGCACCTCGTATTGGATCACGATATCGCCCAGTACCTTGCCTTAAGGTATCTGACCTTACCTGACCTGACCTTACCATACCATACATGCTCTTGAACATTCGCAAGCTGAGCTTCGACATTCTTCGTAGCTGTTGCATAACGGTCATTCTTGTACTGTTTTTAGATGTTGCACCAGCATGCATTCAGAGCATCGACCAGTTGATGCCACCAGCACGACTTGAAAATGCGCCATCCCCGCAACTGCTCGTGCACCGATGCATGGCCTATAACACGACAATATGGAGGACGAACGCAGTGATCAAGTGTCGAACCGGTTGAGGTGCCTTGCCGGCAATCGATGATGGCCTCGCATCTCTCTCCAGTGACTCGCTCTCACGTTTGACGCCCGATCGCTTGCTGGATGAAGTTTACCGAAAGTGTTGGTCAATCACGGAGTATGCGCCGGCGGACCCCAAGCAGATCTGACATGTATACTATACTTGCGTACGCTGAACATTTCTCAACCGATCATGGAGCTGGAGCGCGTTGATGATAAGTCTCGTCTCGAAACAATCGAAACCACACGGCGGCCTCTGGTGCCTTAATTCGTGTAGCGCTACCTTGCCAATATGCAAAGGCTACGTACAGTATGCTTTAGTCACGCCAGACACGCAATCCTATATCACACGTAGCACATGCAGTTCGATCTGAATTGATGTGTCCTTGCCATGTCTCCCAGCCAAGCACGTACCGCCTCCATACCCAGGCTGACAATCACACAATCACAGCCAGTTTCTGCGTGATTCCACATTCGTCGAGCAGCATTATGTCAATTTGCTGATATCCCTCCACATCGGGGCCGCACGAGCAAGGCAGAAAGCACGGCACATTGCGTTCCCAGCTGATTGGGAGGCCAACCTCAACGTGCTTTTGGCTGAGATGGCGAGAGTGGGTGCTGATGGTGGGCTGTCGTACCGCAGGCAGGTTCATGTCTGCCTTCACGTTAGCCTGACACCACGTTTCCACTCCGCCATCTCATGGTAGTACAAGCAGGATTCTCCACGCTCGAAGGTTACACGACATGACATTCCGTGGCAGGGCAGCAATATGTCGCCATCTGTCATGCATGGATTGGAAGGTCCTGGCTCAAAGACCTAAGGGATAGGTCTCCATCGAGCTGCTCTCGTTTGAGCTTCTCTCCTAGCGATGATAATTCTGATGTGGACCAGGTCTGGCCAACCCTGATGCTGGTCCACATACGACCATAGCTGTCCACATTTTGCCAAGCCGGTGGTTGAGATGCCGCCATATATTGCATGGATGTTATCCCGGCTTGGAACGGCACCATTCGGCATTGAAAACATGGTGCCGATGTATTGTATTGACATGGATGTCGTGGCTACAGTAGACAACAGGCCTTGCTTTGCACAGCCTTTTGTCTTTCTGTGCAGGAGTCAATATTCGACGGCGAGACAAACGGACTGACATGTTTTCCACGATTGTGAAGACTTGTGAGAATACTGGTACGGAGGTTTTAAGCAAGACATGCTCTACTCCATGCTCCAAGCTCAGTTAACCACAAGGTTGAGAGTGACAATGCTCCAGCCGAGTTCATCTGTACCGATCCCTTTGGCATACGAACAGGCCAGAACTCGCTCAGCTCTAGATCATGACCTATATGGTCTGGATCTCAAACAGCGTTGCCTCTTAGTCGTGTGAGCTACAAGGTGAGAAGAGCGGAGCAGGAGATGCTGCAGTTGAATATCATAGATCAAATTGTCGCACGTGATGACTTCGGCTTAGCATTTCCGGGCACCACAGCATCTAATCCTTACTTTCCCGTACCGATCATCCCTCCACGCCGACAGACACACCTGACATACGAGCAGCGGCAGTCATGAACAGAAGCTCAGATGCAAATGAAGTTACGGTCTTGGGTTAAAAATGATGAACGTCATGGTCGTAGAGGCATTCGATTCTGACGGAGAGATGAGGTCTGAGTGACATCACCTTGAGGTCCCACTATGTGAGCGCGTCACAGGCTCAAAGGACAGAATGAACGAGCTGGTAGAGGAAAGTCCAAAATAACTGTATCTCCATTGCTTTCATATTCAGACCATTACTTCCACACATCACACATTACACCACAAAACCCGACAGATCACTTAACATGTCTGCCGACAAATCACAATTCGAGTCTGGTACGCATGATTTCGTTTGTTGCCGCTTCATGTCAATGGAGATGCTAATTCCCTGTCCCAGGCCACAAGCCAGATGTCGAGCAACAGAGACCCCCAGGGCACCAGCATGAGATGGAGAAATCCCCATCCGTCGCCCACGTCCCCACTCCAGATGGCGGATATCAACTCTACAAGGCTGCTGGCAAGCTCCAAGGTCGCAAAGCCTTGATCACGGGCGGTGATTCAGGCATTGGTCGCTCGACCGCCGTCCTCTTCGCCATGGAGGGTGCCGACAGCTTCATCGTCTACCTGCCCGAAGAAGAGAAAGACGCACAAGACACCAAGAAGATGGTCGAGGAGAAGGGCCAGAAATGCTACCTTTATGCCACGGATCTCAGAAAGCGAGAAAACTGCAAGAGCGCGGTCGAGGAAGCCAAGAAGCAGATGGGTGCCATCAACATCCTCTTCAACAACCATGCGTATCAGATGATGACCAAGGACATCCTCGATCTCCCGGAAGACCAGTGGGTGGACACCTTCAACACCAACATTCATCGTAAGTCACCGTCACGTCCCCTATATCCTCTCACGAATAAGTACTTATCGATACTGCTTTAGCATTCTTCTACCTCTCAAAGTACACACTCCCATACATGACCAAAGGCGACGTCATCATCAACGACGCCTCCATCAACGCGTATATCGGACGGCCCGACCTACTCGACTACACCTCGACCAAGGGTGCTGTTGTCTCATTTACCCGCGGTCTTGCCAACCAATGGGTGGACAAGGGAATCCGTGTCAACGCTGTCGCACCGGGTCCAGTGTGGACTCCACTGGTCGTTGCTACCATGTCAAAGGAGGCTTTGGAGCAGTTCACCAGCCCTATGGGTCGCCCTGCCCAGCCCAGCGAGATTGCTAGCTGTGTGGTGTTCTTGGCCAGCTCGGATAGCAGCATGTTGAGCGGGCAGGTCATCCACTGCAACGGTGGTGTCATCGTCAACGGCTAGATTTAGTCTGCAAAATCTAAGCTTACGAGGACAAGAAGCTGACATAGCATACGAGACATGATAGCATTGTAATCTCAGCATGAAGAAACGTGAAACAGTTCCACCTGTTGACAATTTTTCGTCTCCTGTATTCGTCCCATATAGCTCCCAGTTTCAGAACCCAACAGCGCCATGCGATCCCAACCATGCCATGCCTATGTAAGCTTCTGCTTGATGAAGAACGCCCGCAAGTAGCTCAACTGCCACGCACACGTTAAGCCCAACACGACCAACTGAATCAGCGTCCACCGTACCACACGCGCATTGACGCTCTCGCTCTGATCGCGGAACTCCGCCTCACGCTCGCGCTGAAAGATCTGCTCGCGCCGCACATCCTGCAACCGGGCATGCAAATCCCGCACCTTCTGCGTCACCTCGCCCATCTTATCCTTGTCGGAGCTCTCGATGCGCGACGTCTCGCCGATGACCATGTCGAGCTCGAGCTTGATGCCGCCGGCCTGCGCGCCGTGGAAGAGGAAGCCGCTTGACGAGACGACGCCCGTCGCCGTGAAGCACAGCCGGTGGTCGCCCGCGTCGGCCACGGAGAAGGTGAACTTGCCCGAGTGCGAGCCTAGCTGGTTCACGACCCGGTGGTCATTGTCGAACGTCTCGTCGACCATGATGCGGATGCCCTGTGGGGAGGGGGAGATGTCAGATTGGCTGCATTGCTGATTGGGGAAGAATGTAAGGCATGGGGAGAAGGGGGAAGTTACCATTTCGTTGTTGGTAATGTAGCTGCGGGATTGCTCGTTCCATTGCGTGGCTTTGTAGTGGCCTGAGAGATCACATTGTTAGGAAATTTGTTATTGCCGTCGTAGAGGTGGCTAAAAAGTTGCAGGGCAGCGCATACCAACGACCAGGGTATCCTTGGGCAGTTCCTCGAAGAAGCACTTCTGCGCGCCGCTCTCCATATAGAAGTAGAGCGCCTGGGCCTGCACGAGCAGGTATGCTAGGCTGAGCAGCCTGAATGTGGACGGCATCGTGTGTGTGTATGTGTGTGTGGGTTGGTGCTGAGGGCAGCGGTGGTGTGCGGTGAATGGTGTACAGTTGTCGCTTTCGCACTCAGGTGACTTTCTGATGTTCCTGAATCGTGGAAGCGGCGGACGTGCCAAGACTTCACTGTCAAGACCGACTGCCGGCGACTGGTCTTCTGTTCGACTTCATCAACATATAATTACTTCCGCTAATGGGAATAAATTACTTAACGACATTGGAGTGACAAGAACGCGACGAAGCAGACAGAATTCGTTTTGCAGAGTTACCCTTCATACACAGCGATTGGTCCTTCATACGATAGAGCACAGTCGCATACTCAGCACGTGTAGGTTTGTTTCCAATAGAATGCAGACATTGTCACGTTTGCCAGGAACAAATGGCATCTGCTGACCAAATCTTGGGCATCACATCAAGGCGTTTGCTACCTATGGGCTTCGCAAAGCCAATTGCCAATAAGCTGGGATTGATATCTGTACTCACTAAACAGTACTTTCCGCATCCATCATTGAGACCGACCTCTAGGGTCATCATCCTACCGTCCACCGATCGTGTCCAGGATACCACTAGGCATTGACGGATTTTTGACCATACCGCTGTCGATGAAGGGCGTTCTATCCTGCGTTCCAGGTGCGCAATCATCAGCTGAGTCTCACACTATGCTGCCACGAATGTCTTGCAGGAGAATTGTTCGACCTACCATCCACATGTGCCACGATCTCAGTCGGGGCTTCTCACTCTCCACATCGTCAACCACACCTCGGGCACAAAAGGGACTCTCGGCAGTCGTGCCGTCCTCCAATCCCATGGTCAAAGTCCCTATCATCAACAGATCCCCTACGCCGTCGGAAATGTATACCTTGTCCACATCGTGGTGTCGATATGTAATGTGCTCTCCACAGCTTCGTAGCCAATTGTTGATCTCTATATGATATCGTCAGCCAATTTCTCTGCAGAGATCATACAGAGTGACCAGCCATAGATACATGTGCCTGGAGGAGTTGCGAGACTAACGTTTGGACCCTTCCAATCTCCGCTTATTCATATGGAACTCGCCATGCGTCGAGAAAATGGTATCGATGAGCTCACCGCGGCTATACGTATCGCAAGTGTCAAGCAAGGAATAGCAGCGCTCGAGGAGATCTTTGATGGTCGATGGGATATCTTGGTGACTAGGCCAGGTGGCATAGTCCATGCTCCTGGCGGTGTAGTGCCTTATTTCGCTTTGAAGTGCATGCGATTCTCAGAGATCAGGAGAGGCTGAGACTCAAGGCACGTCTATCTGGATTTAGCTGGACCTTGGCACGCTGAGTATACTTCAAGGACTCGGTGCAAATTGCGAGGTGATTAAGAATGCAATATAACATAAAAGGCGCAACGCTGCTCATATGACCTCGTAGCAGATACGGCGACCGTTATTCCTTACCTAGTTGGAAGGTAGAAGTCAAACCAGCACCCTAGATACATGCCAGTACCTATTTCTACCTTGAGGTGACCTGACCGATCTCAGCCTCCCTCTCCGCTAACACATACCTAGTGTTGTACGCCAGGTGGGGACTCTGCATTGTGGCCGCAACTGCATCTGGAAATGGCTCGGCCATGAATGGCCTGTGCGCACTTCACTTGTACCTCGCATCTACTTACTTTCGATCAGCAGCTCTACAGCCTCAGCCTTACTCTGTAGAAATATGATTTGAAAAAGTGCTCTGAGTGCATACATATAGATTCTAGAGGCCAGGCAGCGGTACAACTCATAATGATCTCGGGTGCCGAGTAAGATAGCATTCCTCTTCCCCTCCCTGCTTTACAACATTCGTACACCTACATCATTCTACAAACCCAGCTTCATGTATTGCTCGTCTGTTCAACGATTCCACGCCATCTCGCAGGAGTACAAAGCTACCGTAAGATGACAGGACGAGGCGCTGGTAGACTTATACATCCGTAAGCCAGTACCTTCTCCCCACATGTTGCTCCGCAGGCGGCTTATGTTGGCCTCCCGCACAGATCGCGGAACCCGTCTATTACAGTCGGTATCAGTCTGAGTACTGCGCCTCCTGCGCTGGTCGCATCATCTGATGATGAGCCATTCTATGTCGTGGTCACGGCTCACCTCCTGAGCAGCCTCTACCCAGAGAGTCCCGTTACTCTCTGGTCCCACTTGTCCCCTCTCGACGGCCTGCGCACCGGCGCCTTCGAAAACATCAAATGCACCAGTGATGAGACCAAACCAGGTATCAAGATCTGGTCTCGGGGCTGGCCTCACTATCTCTGGGATCCAGAAGATATCTCGAATCCTGACGTCTGGACATTCGTCACCATCCCACCACTAGAGCAAGGCACTGTCTCCGTCCAGCATCGCGTCCCACGTGACCTGATCCAAGCCGCTGGCGTGGAGAAAGGCGAGCGGTATCGAGTGAAGTTAACAGACAAGTGCATGGGGACGAAGTGGTGGACTTATGGCCAGCGAGAGAATCTCGAAGGTGTGAGGCTACGCATGTGGCGATCACGTGAAGAGGAGGAAGAGGAGGCGGAGTATGAGAGGGAGCTTGATGCTGACGTCGAAATTAGGGATATGGTCGCTGCGGAGAGGCAGGAGAAGAGGGAGCAATATGGTGATAGGCCGACCCTCATGGGCGAGGATGATAGTATGTTGGCTATGGTGCCAGAGGTGGGAGAGGTAGAGTTTACAGTTGTCTAGTGCTGGCCCGGGTGCGTTGTCTCCAAGAGGAAATGCTAAGTGGACGAGTCGTCGTGAGAATGTCTCGAAGATCGTTCGTCTGTAGTGTTGTGATGATAGGGTATATGATTGTATGAAGCTATTGGTCGAATGATTTTCATGCAATGAGCATTTTGATATGGTATAGTTTGTCTCGACTCACGTTGTCCACCTCATAGTGTGGTCAATGATGGTTAAATCAGTACCATGTTGTCATGCAACATTAATCGCAATGCTAATGATAGTCGGTTTGGTGAGCCACCTCTCGCTGTATTCCAGAGCAGAACAATGCTCTCATTCTGGCCTCCCCTACCTGGACCCATAAGAATATCTAAAACCTAGAGCCCAAAACGCCACGCTAAATGATCCATATTCGCAAGCCTTTTGTGCTTTTCTGGGGTATCATTGCAACCAATCACCAGTCCCAATCGGGCCTCGCACTTCGCTGCCTTTTTGGTTAATCCAGGACCTGTCTATCCGTCTCACTAAAACAGGTCTTCGGCCTTGTTCCTTAATGTCCCGCGACCTGTTGTGCGGCCTTCGAACAAGTCCTTGCCTCTCGTGGACTTCGTAGGGAATAGCTCCTTTATCTTACTTGCACCCAGGATGCTGAACTCACCCTGGCGATCCGTCGCACGCCCTTTGCCTTTGAACTCGAATCCAGCCTCGTCAGACCGTAGAAGACGAATATCCCCGATGGCATCGGCAACTTTGTCTTGAAACAGATCCGTGGTAGTTTGGCTGCGACGTTCGGGGAAGAGCTCTTTGGTCTTCTTCTCAGGAAACAGCTCCCGGCGTTTCTGTTCGCGCGCATTGTGGGTGTCGCGACGAAGATGAGGCGGCGTCCGCGATCGATGCCGAGCAGTCTGTCTTTGTGGCTGTTCATCTTGAAATCCGTACTTTCCATCACCGTCACGTAATGGCGATCTGCTACGGCTATCACGTAATCTCCCTGCTGCCTTACTCGCGAACAGATCTGTGCCTCCGTTTCTTCCTCCGGCTCGATTGTCCCCTCGGCCTCGGCCATCTCTGCCATTGCGCCTGGAAGAAGAGCTATCCAGAAGATCCTTGCGCGCCGACTCAGATTTTGGTTCATCGTCATAGAAATCCTCGTGAAATGGTACATCTTCCCCCGAGTTCCGCCGATTGAAACGATTGCTTTCGCGTCCACCTCTTCCGCGTCCTCGCCCAGATCTGTATCCGCGAGGTCTGCTGTCGGGATCATATTCGGGATTGAGCAGATAGAACCGACTACGATCCTTAGCACCTGGAGCCTTCACATCTGATACCACTGCCTGTCGTACTTCAAGCTTGACATCTGGATGTGTAGACAGAGGTTTCGCGGGACGAAACTCCAATCGGTCCTCTACTTCTTCCGCGGAAAATGCTTGCAATGCTTCTTCTGCCGCCACCTCGGTGTCGTAGACGAAGTTTGCGTGGTTGTCATCGATCCACTGCACACGCTTGAAGAGGTCCATGGAGTAATGCTCCGCCGCGTAGTTTTCAACATCTTGAGGCTTGAATTGCTCCAATCCACGAATATGGATCTTCGCGACCGGTGCCATCTCGTTCACTTCACCATCCTCCGCTGCATCCTCGACACCTCCCATTGGCTCTGGCTGTGTGGTAGAAGTCAAAGTCGCAGCCTCTGCGGCTATCCGATCCGCTTGTGCTTGTAACGCTTGCATCTCATCATCCTCTTGAAAATCGATGTCCATATCGATATCATCCATGTTTGCGGTTGTTGGTCGAGGTCGAGGATATGGGTGACCAGTAGTATCAATGTAGAACGTGTTCGCTATTCGGATGTCGCAAAGTACCTTATGTATGTGATGTGGGTGAACAAGTCAAGGTCATGCAAGTGAACGATTGGCTTCGGCAGAGCTCCGGCCAGCTAAGGCTGGAGAGTGAAGCGCTCCACTTTCATGCAGCAGTGGCGGGTGCATCCATTGGCGCGAAACAAATGCTAGCCACAAAACGTGTTTGACCCAGAACTGCCTGTATATATGCCTGAGAAGGCTCACTACTTGCTTCACGATAGCAGCTCTCACACAAAGATGTCAGAAACCTTCTGATGAGCGGCGCCCTGTCATGGAAAAAGGGCGCATTGATCTATGGTGTTCACCAAACAGAACACAGATACTACGCCCTACAGTTGTGAAAATATGACGTTTGTCAATGTTAAGGCGTGCATATCGTAGCGTGAAAATGGTGTGAACCCTTGCAGTAGACCCCACATCGTCGTGTGACCTCAGACGGCACTTTTATTCAAATCTGAGCTGTTTCTGACTTCTCTTTTGTGTTGTCCCTTGAACATCCACATACACAGTGTGCACACCTCAATCCAGCAAGCATGGCCGCAGTAACTCCCGACTCGGATCCGGCGAATCCGAGTCTCAACGGTGATGCCAAAGTCACAAAAGCGAACGGATCAGCACCAGGACAGAACGGCACCAACGCCGAGCTAGAAAACGGCGAATCTGATGACGACGAAGCCGACGACGGCGACGATCATCAGCAAACTGCTGGAGCGGATGGGGCAGCCAAAAAGAAGAAGAAGAGAAAGCCAAGAAAGAAGAAGAAAGCTGGCACAGCAAATGTGTCCGGAGGCGGCGCCAAAGCCCAGACGGGCCCTCCAAGGATACCGGTTTCACAGCTCTTCCCTGACAACAATTACCCTGTTGGAGAGGAGGTAGAGTACAAGAACGACAATGCCTATCGTACCACCAACGAGGAGAAGAAGCACCTCGACCGGATGAACCAGGATTTCTTGACCGACTACCGACGAGCTGCTGAGGTGCACCGAGAAGTGCGCAAGTATGCCAAGGCCACCATCAAGCCTGGTATGACGCTGACTGAGATCGCGGAAATGATCGAGGATGGTACCAGACACCTTACCGGACATATGGGCCTGGAAGAAGGAGATAACATCTTAGGTGGTGTGGCCTTTCCGACCGGGTTGAGCTTGAACCACTGTGCAGCACACTACACGCCAAACGCCGGCAACAAAATGGTGCTGAAGCAGGAGGATGTCATGAAAGTGGACTTCGGAGTGCATATAAACGGGCACATTGTGGACAGTGCATTCACTGTTGCGTTCGAGCCACAATACGACAACCTCCTGGCTGCGGTCAAGGACGCGACTAACACTGGTATCCGTTCCGCAGGCATCGACGCCCGCCTCGGCGAAATCGGTGGCGACATCCAAGAGGCCATGGAAAGCTACGAAGTCGAGATCAATGGCCAAACATACCCGGTCAAAGCGATCCGCAACCTCAACGGCCACACAATCAGCCCATACAGCATCCATGGTGGATCGGCTGGCAAGAGCGTCCCGATCATCAAGTCAAATAGCAACGAAAAGATGGAGGAAGGAGAAGTATACGCCATCGAGACCTTCGGCTCGACAGGCAAAGGTGTTGTGCGCGACGACATGGAGGTCTCGCACTACGCGAAAGTCTCGGATGCACCCAAAGTGGCGCTACGAGTAGCCTCGGCGAAATCCTTGCTGAAGTCCATCGACAAGAACTTCGGTACGCTGCCATTCTGTCGCCGATATTTGGATCGACTTGGCCATGAGAAATACTTGCTGGGACTGAATAACCTCGTCCAGAGTGGCATTGTCGCAGACTACCCGCCACTGGTGGATATCAAGGGAAGTTATACGGCACAGTACGAGCATACGATCCTGCTCCGGCCAAATGTTAAGGAGGTGATCAGTCGTGGCGATGACTACTAGATTAGCTTGCCGGTTGACATGTTCTCTGACTATGGTGTTTACGAAAAGCTGACGCCTTACGTGGCAATGAAAGTCTCTAAAATATACTACCTATTCTCTTGTGCTTGGGAGGCCAAGCTTTTTTACCGTCTCGTTGTCTGTATGCAATTTCTCATCTCATGCTCTCGCATGCCAAACAATCTGTGCAGTCCCGCCATCGAATTTCTGCAGTTCTCAAATGCTTCCCAGTCATTACCCGCATGCTTCCAGGGTTCTCTGCCTGGCACAAATCACACCTCATCCTCAAGCATGCACAGCTCATCTTCTTCGTTATCACCACTTTCATCAAAACCAGCTTGAACCATCTCCCAATCTCCATCCTGGTCCTCATCTACACCGCTGTCAAATGCTTCGTCGATGTCATTAAGCGTAGAGGATGGCTGGGTCTGCTCCACGCTCACCCAGGCGAAAAGTTCGTCATCGTCAAGACTCACCGCTTTCTCTGCTGCTTCTTCTCCTTCACCTTCATAGTCCTCCACTTCCAGACTCATCCCGTCTTCCTGCACTATGACCTTGATCTTTTCCCCCTGATTCTTCTCTGTCTCCTTCTCCCCTTTCTGAAGGGAGCCGGACATGGACGACTTGGCATCTGGCTTGATCGTTCCCTTGCGAGTTGTGGATTCAGTGACCTTGTGAACGACAGGCGCAACTGCAGGCACTTCATCGCCTCCGTGTTGTTCAGCACGCACAGGTGACATCTGGGAAGTCGAAGATGTGCACAGTTGTACACCTCGTTTGACAGATCTGGATTCGCTCTCTGATTCACGTTCATTCTTTGGCCTGTAACACATGGGCTGCGACGGCTTTGGGGTTTGAAGGCGATCGTCCGAAGCAGCAAGAGGCTGTACAGATTGCGCTCCGACCCATGCTGACGTCTGCACACCTCTCTCAATAGCAACGGTGGGGGCGGGCGAAAGAGTCCTAGAAGCTGGTGGAAGTTCTGATGACGCAAGACGCCTGGTTACCTGCCCAACCTGGTCTGAGCCATTGCTGAGATCATGGTTTTGTCTCGTCACTGCACGACGCAAAGACGTAGAAGATGGAGCCGCCGACCGTGAGGTAACGCCACGGGTTCTCTCCTGCGGCAAGGGTGCTTGATGCAAGAAAGGAGATTGCGACCACGACTGTGGGCCGCGTCTTTCAACTGCGTGAAGTTCACGCTCGGTCAGACGTGCACAGACAGCCCATGGGAGAGTGTAGCGGTGGACCATCTCCTTCCTGCCATCCCTGTGGCTGATGAATATCTTAGGCTCTTCGCATGTGCCGCGTTGGGAGGCTCCAAGGAGAGAGTGCGACGGGTCGGCGCAACACACCGCATCAAAGAGAGAGATCCCTTCCAAGACCTCGAGGGATTTCTGATCGTTCATGATGGACTCGTAATGATTCATGTTTGGCGCTGTCGTTGAGAAAATGGAATTGAGAACCGAGTCACGAGGATGATTGCAAGCAAGTCAAAGACATTGAGAGGGGAAAAGGACTGGCGACTCACTGCTGTGCTTTGCGGAACGAGACGAGACTTGCTCGCTGACCACGACATAAGCCTTGAATATGGTTTGTTATTCACATTTGTGGTCTGCGGAGCTCGTCAGCTTAATTCGCTCAGCATCCACTGGCTGAGGCTGACGGTAGGTTCAGCATGTTGAGCGAGCTCAAGACCAGTCTTCAGTATGTGAAGGTAATCATCGTCACACTCCTCCATTCACGAATCACGACCTGCCGTGCTTCTTTGATCACGTCGGCAGTATTGTTGTGATGAGAAGATCTATCCCGGTAGTCGATGAACAAGGTATGGAATCCTTAGCATCGAGTATCTCGCGCCTCCTTAGTCAATCACTTGTCTTGAAGACTGGTTTGATCGCCAAAGAGTCTTTGTGAACGTCGTGATTATCAGTGGCCGCATATGAGAAGGCAGTCAATAGCTACCGTAAGCCTGTGGCCCGATTTCTGTGTGGAAGTGTGCATAATGAGAGCTACAACGCCTGCAATTCACACATTCCGCCACGATCGCACCGCGATACGACCTGAATGTCAATGCTGACAAGCTGGAAGGTCAAGTCCTGAACACAGTAATACTAGGCGTAGTGCATTTATTGAGTTATGATGGTGTATCCGATTCGACCGCGGCTTCACACCGGCAGTCACGTCAAGCTCCGATGTCGTGCTCGCTGCCATTACTAAGCCGAATCATGGTCTGAAGGGACGACATATATGCTTGCTGTCGACGAGTTTGCAGTGATGGGAGACAGGAGATAAACTGGTAATTAGGACCATATTGCATTTGATTGGAATCACACGTCACAGGAGGAGGGAGACTCGAAAATGCCGGAATCTAAGCAATTACATCTCACGGCGTTCATGCGGCCGGTATGTGCAGCACATGGATGTTGAACAGTGATCATGATAAATGTACTGATGTTGTTCCGTCTTTTCAAACGATGTAGGTGAGTTTACACACCGGCGCATGGAGGTACCCTGGCTCCTATCCTGACGCCAACTTCAACTTCAAACACATCAAATCGTTCATCCAGAAACTGGAAGCGGCCAAGTTCGATGCCTTTTTCATGGCGGACCATCTGGCTGTCCTCAACATGCCGGTGGATGCGCTTAAACGTAGTCACACAACCACTTCGTTTGAGCCCTTTACGTTGCTCTCAGCGCTCTCGCAGGTCACCGAGCGCATCGGTCTGGCGGCCACCGCATCAACGACCTACGATGAGCCGTACCATATCGCCAGGCGCTTCGCCTCGCTAGACCATTTGAGCGAGGGACGTGCGGCTTGGAATATTGTGACTACTGGAAACCCGGAATCGTCGAAAAACTTCGGCCAGGACGAGCACATGCAGCACACCGATCGATACAAGCGAGCCAGAGAGTTCTACGACGTCGTAACCGGACTCTGGGACAGCTTCGCCGATGATGCTTTCCCGCGTGATAGCAAGTCAGGTATCTACCTCGACCCGGAGAAAATGCATGTGTTGAATCACAAGGGAGACGAGTTGAGCGTCCGTGGACCACTGAATATCGCTCGACCTGTACAAGGATGGCCCGTAATCGTCCAGGCAGGACAGTCGGAGCCTGGTAGACAGCTTGCGGCTGAGACTGCGGAGGCAGTATTCTGCTCGCCAAAGAATAGGCAAGCTGCAAAGGAGCTGTACAACGACATCAAAGGGCGCGCTGTCGCTGCTGGCCGTGATGAGGATCATATCAAGATTCTGCCTGCAGCCATGATAGTTGTTGGCGATTCGTACGAGGATGCGCAAGCAAAGCGGCTCAAACTTGATAGTTTGGTTCATTATGACAGCGCCATCGCTTCGCTGTCTATCTCGCTTGGTACAGATGCATCAAAATTCGATCCCGATGC
Source organism: Microcyclospora tardicrescens (assembly GCA_003012245.1). NCBI lineage: Eukaryota > Fungi > Ascomycota > Dothideomycetes > Capnodiales > Microcyclospora > Microcyclospora tardicrescens. Next base: position 167,518 of record PXOE01000083.1, read on the forward strand.
TCTGCTACCAAAGGTACTGCCGGAGACCAATGCAAGCAAAACCGCAAGAGAGGCGGTGATCCAGCTCGCAGAGACAGAACACCTCACGGTGCGTCAGCTCGCCCAAAGGTATGGTGGGTATGCTGGCCTTGCTTTTGTTGGCTCGCCGGAAGATATTGCAGATGATATGGAGCAATGGTTGAAAGAGGGAGCGTGTGATGGCTTCACAATCGTGATGCCATATCTTCCTCAAGGCTTAGATGATGTGACGCAGCGGTTGGTACCGGAACTGCAAAGACGTGGCATCTTCCGTAAGGAGTATGAAGGTACAACGCTGCGAGAGCATCTGGGCCTCCCGAGGCCAGAAAATCGTTTCTTTAGCGAGCGGAGATTGTATCTACCATTCCCGTAGTATCAAATCTGAGCACTGAGGAAGCGCGATCACTCGAGCGCATATGTTCGTGCTGAATATGTATGGTAAGGGCAGAGGGTACCAGACATAACTTCGACATATTGTTTGGACGTTGTCCGAGGCTGTTGTAGCGACGGCAGCGCACTTCTCGTGCGTGTTCTTCATGTTGAGTGATCTGTCTGCAGAAAAGTGTGCCGGAATGTCAGACTTTGTCATGCCAGCTGCGCAATAATCAACCCTTCACTCTCGGATCCAAAGCCAAACGGTTAGGAGCCTGCAAGTCTACCGCTCCATCCAAAGCACCCTTAAAAGTCAGGATCTCCTTGATGGCCTGCTCAGCGAGATTGCTGTTCGTAGCATCTTCGAACCTGATAGTCGCGTCTACCAGATATGCTCCGCTCGGATCTAATATACGACATTCGGAGAGCAATGGAAGTGGAGCGTCAAGTGGTTCCAATGCGCCATGACCTTCCGCCACCCAACACATACGGTACATGCGGATGATCACATTCTTGTGGATAAAGCGATGTCCACGCAGAATATACTGGTTTCGATATCTGTTCAAGTAAGTCGGTCAGCTGATGGTCAACAGCAAGGCATGACGATCAACTGTACTTATTGTCTTCAGAGCCACCACGAAACGTTTCTAGCTCTGCATCAGACATTGCGCCGTGTACAACTGATCGAGAGATGACAACTTTGGATCCAGCTTCTGGAAGATCTTCTGCACGTAACGTCCACGCTCCTGCGCCATCTTGGCTATCACATGCAAACGATAATTCGCGAACGAGGTGGCGGTATGTGAGAGGCTTGTTGTTGTTGGCCTGGATTCCAGATTTCGCGGGGACGGCCTGCTTTGTGCTTCCCTTTTCGGCTGAAGCTTTCAGTTGTGCGTATACTAAATGCTGCTCGCATATGGGCAGTGGTTGCATAGCGGTGGTGCCGGCGAGAATATTGAGCACCTGGTCATGTCGTCGCGCAGGCACAAGTGAGTACAGCACATACTCTTGCGTCCTCGTCCGGGGACTGTCCATGACTGCCATGTAGTTCTTCAGCCAAAGTTCATAAGTCAAACGTTCAGATAATCCAGAGAGGTAGTCGTGTTAGAAGTGATGTTCATTGGTCGACCTGGAGCCCCTTGCATGCACAGGTCCAATGTGAAGCACATGCAAATACACTTTCGCGAGTCACGCGACCTGTGATATTGGCATGTGAAAACACGTAACAACGGCCGCGGCAAACGTTAACTACATTCAGCATCAAGAGCTTGCGGGGAGCTGCAGCAAACTTTACGAGGAAGACCCCGATGATGCGACGAATGCGGAGCTGGGAGAAATGAGCGGGTGCTTTCGCATTTTCATGTGCCATTGCGCCGCGGGCCCGGCCGGTAGGAGCTGGTCAAGCCGAACGACAGCTTCCCTGCTGCAGACAGCATGCTTCCTATATGACCCGGCGCATTTCGCTTCACAACTCTTCTTAGCGCTCCACATCCTGCCACCAACCTAGACATCGACACGGACGACCGAAGGAAACTACAGATTCTTGCCAGTCAAAATCACATCGATCTTGCGACGCAGAACCGAATCACCCGGCGAGGCACTACTACGACACGCAAGCACGAGACCGCGAAGATGCAGGCAACGAGAGCGCTTTGGCAGCAACGCCAACCTCTGATCAAATTCATTGGTAAACGGACGATCCCTCAAAGTATGCTATCGAGTACACATCCAACTATTTAATGCGTACTGAGAGCTGACCACAATGCAGAAATCGACCACGCGCCGCACGTCCACCCAGCCGCACCGACAGATTCACTGCCACAATCCTTTGCCAGTTATCGTCAGAAAGCACAATCACACGGTCCCCTGGGCGGCAAGGAGCAAGCACCGCAAGCAGCAGCAGCATCGAGTGCATCGGCTCCCAGCCAGGTCGCAATACACCCGTACGGCGCGATCGGAGGACGTTCAGCGAAGGAGCTCGGTTCGGTAACGCCGGCGAAGGGAGAAGTTTGGGATAGAAATCAGTTGCCCCAGCGGTTTCACCGGACGCGATGGACGGAGGCAGAGATTGAGGCCATTGAGAGCGGAGGGGCAAGCTTGTTCTAAGCTCGCAAACTTGAATGGTTGAAAACACAAGGAAAGAAGTGGAATCTGTTCCGATCTCGGAGCATATACTGAAACGAATTGTTCGCTCTCAGCATCGTCACAGGGACGAATGAAAGATGTGAAGATACTGGCGGCCCAAGGCCCCATCGAGGTGAGAAGCACCTCATACAACAATCTCGATCATACCTAGACACATACACTATGATGATAGGTAGACATTTTCACGACACATATTCAGACTTCATCTGCTTCAGCCCCTGATTCGTGACCTGTGATCTAGAAAACGCGAGCACTACTCACCTCAACAAATTGCGTTGTAACGACGTCGTGGTCTTTTCGAGCCTTTAACAGATCTAGCCTCTCATATATTTTCATGTTGGACCATGCAGGGATCGGCGAGAGATGTTTGAGTTGATGCTCGCAATGATCGTTAGGCTTTGATCATCGTAAGGGGACTAGATTGCCATAGGCCGATGTGACCGAGCCTATGCTTGTAATGAACAGAGTATTGTAAGATATCGGTCTTCTCTGGCTAACTAGAGTCATGCTTGGATGAGACCAAGCTTTCTCGCACGAGTGCCAATCATCGCGCGTGGCGAGATTCTGACGCAAGCCTTTGCTTAGCGTTGACGACCATGGGCATGGTTCCTAGTGGTTGTTAGGTTACTGGAGTGTTTTCAGAAGAATGATCAACATGTCAGGCATATGTCTCCTTTGGCAGCTGCTGCTTGAAGCGTGACCAACCCTTTCAATGATCAAGTCCTCATCGTTTTGAAATAGGGAGAGGACTAGGATGTCTCTAACCACCTGCTTTTTAAAGTATTGCTCCAACTAGTCTGCGGATCGAGATGCGTTCAGTAAGATCGGGAGCAACTTCCAATTCTGTGCAGCAGTGGCACTTGAGCACTGTGGACGATTCACAAGCAAGCCAACAGCACGCACGCTTGCCACCACAAATCAGACGATCAGAACGAGCAGACTCTTGCAGTCACTAGACATATAGAATTTGCCTTTGCCGCGTATGGATTATGGCAAACTTGAGGTAGACAACGTCCGCGGAAGCTGACCGCCAAGACCTGTCAATTACGTCGATGCTCTGGTTCCGTGACGCTCATCCGGCGGCTTGGGTCGAAACATGTACCGGTAAGATGGCCGCGAATGATCGGCACGTCAGGAATGCGGCGTGCATAGCACATGGTTTTCCTTATGGCCTCGTGGTTTCTGACGCACGGTCGCCCGTCGGCATTTGAGGTCTACTCAATAGTCGATAATTCTGATTATTATCGAATGGCGCAAAGCCAAGAACGGCCACTGAAATGAGCACTACGACTAGCTGAAGGAATGACGTTACTGTTTCGCTTTCCCATACTGCAGTGTACAGTATGACAGCTGCCACAGCTGCTCACCCCCACAAGGTATGTTCGCCAAGCGATTCTCTCCATCGACTCTGGATGTCGGTGTGTGTGGGCATCCATGATCCCCGAGTTGCCGTTTTTGCCGGTTCGTCGCGTTGCCGGTTTGGTTCTGTACAGACCTCTGCATACTGGCCAAGACCTATGACGTACCAGTCGGACCGTCGTAAGAAATCTAGCAACGGAGAGCAACATCAAGCTGTAACTCTGCTCCGGCATCAGCGATCCGTTCATTTGCTTACGACTTTCCCAGTCACGAGGTCTGCTGATCTCTCAGCCGCCCCTGGCCGACGACTGGCCGACGGGTGCGGCATGTCGTCAAAAGTACAGTAGCTTGTGCCTCCTCTTGTGGAGGCCCGTGGAGAGCGGGAAGTCTGTCCCTATGCGGGCCACTACTTGACGTTTAAAACCTGACCTCCATCCTGCTACATACCCGGTTTTTGCTGTTCAATTCTATACTTCTTGCGCTTCATTCACTCCGTACCATACCTGACCATTGGTGTATTACGAAACCATGGGGTTGTTCGCGCGCAAGTCGGCGCAGTCTCCGGCTGCTTCAACTCCAGATGAAGTGCCTCAAGAATTCGAGAAGCCGGGTGTCGACAACTCGCCCGTCCGCCTGTTTACTCCGCGGATCGTTACGATGGCTATGGTGATATCGATTGGTGGTCTCATCTTCGGGTAAGCATCATGAGGTGTGAGGTTGCAATAGTTGTCCTGACGTGTATATGCAGCTTCGATACTGGTCAGATCAGTGGATTTCTCGAGATGACGGACTTCCTGGAGCGATTCCACAACTTAGGAGATACACCCGACACCTGGGCATTTAGCGATGTTCGCTCTGGGACTATCGTGGGTCTTCTAAGCATCGGAACTCTGATAGGCGCCCTCTGCTCTGCCCCGATTGCAGACATTTTTGGTCGTCGCATCTGTATCGTAAGTCATCGTTTCTGTGGCAGGCACATTTATGCTAATGATCGAGTCAGATCACGTTATGCCTTGTGTTTTGTGTTGGTGTAATTGTTCAGATATCTACCGAAACTCAGTGGTACTCGTTCGCCATTGGACGATGGGTCGCTGGCCTGGGTGTTGGCGGTCTATCAGTGCTCACACCCATGTACCAGAGTGAGACTGCACCACGGCAGATTCGTGGCGCGATGGTCAGCATGTATCAGCTTTTCATCACTCTTGGCATTTTTATCGCCGACTGCATCAACTTCGGGACCCAGAAGACATACGATGGCACTGCGACAAGCTGGAGACTTCCTCTAGGGATTGGTTTCATCTGGCCAGTCCTTATGATCACGGGTGTCCTCTTCCTACCTGAGTCTCCACGATGGGAGTATCGTCGTGGCAAAGTTGACAAAGCTCGTGAAACAATTTCACGATCGTACGGCGTTCCAATCAATCACTGGGAAGTCGATCGGGAAATGCGCGAGATCAAGGAGAAATTCGACGCCGAGAACGCTGGTGGAGGAAAACACAAGTTTTACGAAGTCTTCACCGGACCCCGCATGGCCTATCGTGTGGCTCTAGGAATGGGTTTGCAGATGCTTCAGCAACTTACAGGTATGTCTCTTTGTTTGTCATGCAGATGGATCAATGGCTAAACTCCAGACTTGTCAATTTGCGCTCAATGATCACTTGCAATAGCATGCTAATGATTGCTAATTAGGTGCCAATTACTTCTTCTACTTTGGAACCAGCATCTTTAAAGGTGTTTCTATCAACTCGTACGTCACGGCAATGATCCTCGGTGGTGTCAACTTCGGAATGACCTTCTTCGGACTGTACATTGTTGAGCATTTCGGACGTCGCAAAGCTCTCATTACCGGAGGTCTGTGGATGTTTGTATGTCTCATGATCTTCGCCTCTGTCGGTCACTTTGCGTTGGATCAGGTCACCCCGCAGAATACACCTCACGCTTCAGTAGCCTTGATTGTCTTTGCGTGTCTGTTTCTGGTCGGGTACGCAACCACTTGGGGACCAATTGTAAGTCATCTTACTAGTTCAGCCTGCCAAAGCGCCAGATCAGGAAACGCTGACTTTCCATAGCCCTGGGCCGTCATTGGCGAAATGTTTCCAACGAGATACCGTGCGCAAGCTATGGGTCTTTCTTCGGCATCCAACTGGACCTGGAACTTCCTGTATGTTTTCTCTGCAAATCACAAAGATGTATATGTACTAATCCATCCCTGCAGCCTCTCATTCTTCACCTCCTTTATCGTCCGCGCCATCGACTTCCGCTACGGCTACATCTTCGCCGGCTGCACCTTCGCCGGCGCTACGGTGGTCTACTTCTTCTTGTGCGAACATCAAGGCCGCACTCTCGAGGAGATCGACACCATGTACATCATGCATGTGACGCCGTGGAAATCGTCCAACTGGGTTGCGCCCGAGGGCGAGGACCTGATCACCGCTGACAAGCTCTTCCTCGAGCCGGGCGCGCGCGGCATCAGGAAGGCCAATGCAGCTGGTATGGAAAGCGCCGAGCAGCGCGACGAGATCCCGCCACCGACGGAACAGCATGGCGTTCATGATGTGTCGGGGACCGGGTATGAGCCGCAAGCTGCTGGTGTGCGAGGCGGATCTATCTCTTGAGCATGTATAGCTCCTTTCCAAAAAGAACATAGCGTTGATGCAGAAAATGAGCGTTTAGCATTGTGTCCGATGTTCGATCGCTGTGTACTTCCCATTATTGATCGTTGTCCATATGTTCCAACGTCCCAGCAGTGGTGCTCGCCTGAATCACCCGTTGGAAGAGATCAACCTGTTCGTTTAAGACATAACAGCCTCAATATACCATTTATGGGTGTAATTGATTTTTACCACTGCAACAATCGAAGTACCACGAATAAGCATGTTGACAGTAGGACAGTAGAGCATGGGTGCAAGAACTGTTCACATCGAGAGATGTCGGTAATTATATAATATCTACTCAAACACGACAGGGGATTTGACCTGCAATCTCCGTTATGCTTCTTTACACAAAATCGAACGTGTCGCCCGTTCCGCCCAGCATCCCCTTCACGCGATCACCACCAACGATGCGTTCCAACTTCAACCCTTCGAATTTCGAGAACATGACCCGCACGCCGGATTCTTCAGGGGAAACTCTGCCCTCGTTGACACTCGTACCGATGTAGCCCTCGACGAGCTCGCGGTAGAAGATCGGATTGTCGGGCAGACCATACATGACGACACGTTTGGTGCCACGGATCTTGAGCCGGAAGAAGTGGTGGGCACGCTGGGTGTACAGCAGGATCGAGTGGCGGCCGGTGAGGAAGTGCGAGCGGGCACGGCGTTGCTCGGACGTCTCGGTGTAGTCGTGGATGGCGCCGAAGCTGATGTTTTCGGTCAAGGTGGCGGTGGCGAAGAAATTGCGGATCCGGAGGAAGTCGAAGTAGCTGGGGATGAAGACGAGGATGCCTTGGCAGCCATCGGCAGGCTTGGGCAGGCGAAGGAGCGACGGCAGAATGGCGGTGGTGAAGTACTTGAACCTTGTATCTGGGTCGGCGGCTGGTGACGGAGCCAGGAAGCGGGAGAATGTCTGCTTGACTCCTATGCCAGCTGTCGAGGTGATGATATCGCCAGTACTCAGAGCCGTGAGCTTGGCTTTTCCAGATACATTTTGAAGCGAAGTGTTATACAGTCGATTCAACTCTGGTGTTATGTAGGATGAAAAGATTAGTGTTTGGCGGAAGTTGGCGGCGTGTCCGTCTAAGTAGAAGCTACGGACACGGTTAAAGTCGCAACCATGTGCATCCTGGACTTGAAGATTGAGGTAGGAGAAGACCAGCTCCACATGTGACCAATTCTGCATTTGCATTGCATCTGCTTGGTCGACTATACAAACTTCAATGGATGATAGGAAGTCGTGATCTCGCTTCTTCACATCGTCATGCTCGATGATCCTCTTCAAGCCAAGGGGTGAGGCGAGGATGATGTCCGAGCTGTAAAATGCGGCGAAATATTTCAGAGTCTTTCGAGTGAATTTTAGCCCTGTGAGGAAATTGTTATCATTGTTGCCGGAAAAAAGCTCAATATAATCCTCTGGCATAACTTCTCGATCGTCAAGAGGGGCTGTAAACGAGTCCTTGAAGCGCTGCTTGTTTTCTTGCTGCTCTGGATCGAAGAGCGAGACGATAGTATCAGCATATTCCGCAGCCATTTGCCTGGTCTCCAGAAGAATCAAAACCTTTGGTCGAGTAAACCCCTGATCGCGAATGTCCAGGTCTGTAGGTTCACTGGCGCGTGCAAGCCTGACAGTATTCTTCAGAATGCGATCGCGGCCTTTGAGAACATGGTTGAGTGCATGGAGACAGGTCATCGTTCGAAAGCTTGCAGCGTTTTGAGGCGTGCGGTTACCGGCAAGGGCATCCACATAATTCAGCATGTACGGAGTGAGATTCTGCTGGAGTGTGTCCAGGGAGGGAATTGTACTCTGTGCTGTCTTTACAAGCTTCTCCTTCAGTGGCCAGCCTGACATCTCCAGAACAGGTTCTCTCACGGTAATAGGCTTGCTGTGGGATTCTGGAACCATTATATTCAGTCGGCCGGTTTCCTTCAGCTCTAAGTTCTGGATCCGCCAGTCTTTCGCTTGAATAGCTTTTAAACGCTTCGAAAGCTCGTTGTTGTTCGCCGAGGCGAAATGGACCTCATACGGATCGGAATCGTCCTCATCTTCACTGCTAGGAGCTTCTGGAACAACGTCGTTGCCATCCTCAACATCTTCAGCCTCATCATCCTCAGCCATATCGTCCAGGGCCTGGTCCGTATCTGAGACGTCCGAGGCCGCATAGCCGTTGTCTTGAGCGCCAATGTCCGGGCTAGCTCCATTTATGACTGGCAGGTCTTCCACCGCCTGGATCTTTCGACGCTTGGGCTTTCTTTCGCCATTAATTTGGTGGAGAGACTTGAGAAGCATATTGTAAGCTCTGCTATCTGGTTCTTCGCCAGTGGATTCGTCGCTACTGTCCTCATCTTCCTCGTCATCTTCGGTCAACACTTCTGGAGAGTCTTCGCGCTCACTACCAGATGCTAGTGGTTCCGCTTCTTTGACACGCTGACTGTCGAATTTCTTATAACCGCCTCTCGTCCTTATACCACTTCTTGCAAGTTTCGAAGAAACAGCTCCTCCTCCTCGACCTCTAATCCCAGCGCCTCTGCCACGAAATCCAGATCCCCTCCCTCTTCCACCGCGACCGCCTCCTCTTTGTCCTCTGAATGGAGCCATGTTGGTAATGTTTCAATCGAGCTAAGACTCGCAATGCTTCTTGACAAAAAGTTAAGCCGATGCGCTATCGATATCGGATCGGCTTCCGACAGAAATACACGCCGCCAAGACTTCAAGACAATAATCTCTATCCCCACCTCACGACTTGCGCCCCTCTCATCCTATACTGCTGGGACCTCCAGAGTACCGCGACGATGTCCAACAGCTTCCTACATCTCGCGCGCCCGTTGGGGCCTGCCGCTGTTGCCACACAGGTATCCTCGACCGCGCCGGTAGTCGTCACGGTCCAACCACAAGCGCTATTCAGCATACTCGATCATGCCTCACGCCGGCCAGAGGAGGGGAGAGTGATCGGCACACTCTTGGGCGTTCGTTCAGAAGATGGCACAGAAGTGGAGATCCGGAATTGCTACGCCGTGCCGCACACAGAGACAGCTGAGCAAGTAGAAGTGGATATGGAATACCAGAAGCGCATGCTGGAGCTGCACCTCCGTGCCGCACCGAAGGAGGTGCTTATTGGTTGGTATGCGACAAGCAGCGAACTGAACACCTTTTCGGCTTTGATTCAAAACTTCTACTCGCAACAAGGCGACGGCACATTCCCACATCCGGCTGTACATTTGACCGTTTCAACGGTTGCTGGTCAAGACGTTCAGGCCAACGCTTACATCAGTGCACCCATTGGCACTACCACAGAACGTGCGGCAGAAAGCTGTCTATTCGTACCTGTACAACATGAGATCAAGTATGGAGAGGCAGAGAAAAGTGGATTGGAACTGATTGCTGGCGCAAAAGACCGGGAAGATCGGTCGCAACTGCTTCAGACCGATATCGAGACCCTCGAACGCGCCATCGAGCAAGTTCTTGAGATGCTTGAGCGGGTCAGCAATTATGTGTCCAACGTGCTGGATGAGGAGGCTGAACCAAGTTCGGCCCTCGGACAGTTCCTCATGAACACACTTTCGCTTGCGCCCAAGGTTGAAGCCGAAGATATCGAGAAAGACTTGTACGTGGAACTCATTTTCATATGCTTGCTTAACATGCTGACCATAGCGACAGCAATAACCACATTCAAGATGTTCTTCTGGTGTCATACCTTGCAAATACCATCCGCACACAAATAGACCTCTCCAATCGTCTTGCCACCGCAGCACTCACCATGGGAACTGGTGATGCCGCACCAAAGGATGGGGAGAGTGGAGAAGGAAAAGGGCCGCAGAAGGGTGGTCAGAACAGGGGAAACCGAGATGGACAGAGATCAGGAGCTGGCCCAAGAGGTCAGCGCAGCGAGCAGTAGGCCATTTGAGCCACTGCTGCAAAGCTTCACTCTAGCGGAATTGAAGTGAAGTTTGCAGGAGATTGCTGGCCAGAAGTTTATTCTGCGAGCGTCATTGCTGGCGGTGTTGCTCCATCGCAAGCCCTTCAATACTACTTGGCTCGAGCTGTAAGCTCGGTTATCATAGGGAGCGCTTCTTTTCGGCGCAAAACGTAAGAGGTATGATCTCCAGCCAAAGCTGGAGGGTTTCATGCAGAGTTCATAATGTCCACACTCAAAAAGTCGATCGTCGACGTCTTCTGCATGGGTATCATCTTGTGCTGCATGCCCCGCAACAAGTACTTTCCCAGAACCCGAGCTCCAGACCCCAAAACAGATATGCCTTTTATCTCACTCACGACTGAGCAGTGGTGATGTTCGCCAAACCAACGCCATCGCTAAACCCAGCACATTTCCTTCATGGTAACAATCTTTGAGCTTAAGACGCCCTTCTCTTAACCTCTCTCTCCCCATCATCCTCCGCCTTCCTCTTCCCCCTCCGCACTCCCTTCCCCTTCTTCTTTCCCGCGACCTCACCTCCCAGCTCCGCCATCTCCTCCAACGACGCGCCGATGCCATCTCCCTTACCAAGCCCCTCAGGATCGAACCCACGCCGCTTCTCCTTCAGATCGTCCAGCTTCCACATACTCTCCAGCACACGACCCAGTAGAGTCTCATCGCGCCGCAGCACCCATTTGAAGTCATCGACCTTGATCTTCTGCCGCCGCGAGTACGATGCGCACAGCGCGGCGTTGTGACACGTCTCAATGATGAAGTCCGTCATGATCTCGTCTAGTACGGAGATCGTTGTCGGCAGCTGAGTGTGCGTCTGTGAATGTGGGTTGGAGCCGTAGGCGTATAGCAGCGAGATCAATTCGTTGGGGGAGAAGGTCGCGCCCTTCTGACGCGGGCGGGCGCGAGGCTCAGCCATGGCGAAGGGGGTTGAGGACACGCTGACTCGAGGTGTTGAGGCGAGATTGTGGAAAGTGGATCGTGGAGGGAGACAATGAAGTACAGCCAGGCGATGTCATAGACAAGATGTAGGTAGCGCTTGCAGGTGAAAGAAACAGCTGGGACGCCAGTGCTCGGCTTGGCGTTGTGAACATGGAGGTCGACAAAGGGACAGCTGGATCTGTCTTTTCATTACTTCAATTGCGCCCAGCTACCACATCAAATACATACTATAATCTCTCTACCAGAAGGCTTCACTGATCTCATCGCGGACACATTCGCTTCAGATCTAACCATTTGGGCCTCCATCCATCCGCCACCATGTTCGGCATCCTCAAATTCCAGACCTTCCTAATGGTCGTGCTGCTCTTTATTTGCTCGTGCACCTACATCCATGGCGTGTTCCCTGCCTGGCTAGATCGCAACAAGTCTGGGTAAGTTCTGCTCTGCTCTAAGGCGTGACACGCTTATGTGGTTCCCTCATGACCCTCCTTCAAGTCCACGGATAGGCATTTCACACGGGAGAGCTTCATTGGAAATACATGCAGAAGACTGATTCGTGTGTAATCTAGACCTCTGGGCACGTTCTGGCGCGCCGCACGAATCGGCGAGCGGCTGAGTCCGTATGTGAGCGTGTGCTGTATAGCGATGGCGGTAAGTTTTAATCGTCCAGGCGAACAGGGTCAATGTGTAAGGCGGCTTTTCTAACGAGAGAATGGCAGGTGAGCTTGTTGATCGGCGGATGAGTGCTAGGAGAGCTGGAATGTATGCGGGTTACAGCATGGTGTCTGGAGTTTCGTCATTCAGGGGAGGAGAGAACTCGTATGAAAAAAGCCTTGGAAAGTTACCAACCAAAGCTCCTTCGACGTCAATAGAGATATATGTGATTTATGCGTTAGACTCGCTCAGCAAGTATCAATCAGTCTCACGGTCACCCATTCGATGACATATCACTTCATGAAGACCAAAGGGTTTTGGAAGATGGAAGAAATGCCTTTATCATGCCTACAGCATTAATTGCCACAATTCTCCCCGATACATCCATGCTCCCGACCTCCACAAGCAGTCATGAAACCTATCAAAATTATTCCGCCATTCATTCAGTCATGACCCAGACCTAAAACCGCACCAGCAGAAACTAAGGGGTATTCCAAAAGACTACCAAAACGCAAACCGCAATGAACCTTTCGGACTCTTTCCCAGAAACATCATACTCCTAATCCATCGCAAGCTATCATTACTGCCTCAAGTCCTTGGTCGCCGTCCGTGCAATGCCGTGGTATTGATCATGCCGGCTGATCATGCTGCCAATCGGCGATGTGTCCGGCAGCGGCTCGTCAACTGTTGTGTCTGTTGCATCGGTTCCACTCCTTGCACGTGTGTTATGCAGGATTGCCTGATCTAGTACGCCCACTGATGCATCAGTGATGGCGCCAACGGACTTGGACCGTCCCGATTGCACTCTGGTATCATCTTCACGCTCAGCCGATGCGGAAAGGACGACACCGGCATCGGATTGGGCACGTTGTGGCTCATTGGTTATAGAAGATACGCTCTGGCTTCGACCATTTGAGGAGCCACGATGGGACTTCGATCGGCCGAAGGTCTTACTAAGCCGGTTCAAAAGACCAGGACGTTTTGCTTGATGGTCTGGTGCCACACTGTGGTCGTGCGCATCGTCGCTACTTTGATGAGTCTTGGCCTCTGGTCTCGGCTGTTCAATAGCCTTAATGAAAGCACTATAGCTGACTGCGTTTTCCTGTGCCTCACGATGGATCTGCGCTAGTGCTTGTTCTGTGGCTTTGACATACTCTGGGTACTGTGTCGCGCACGCGTCCGCAATCAGACGCAGTTTTGCCGTATCCTGCACTGCCCTGAACTTGTCGTTGGTGAGATGCCAGCCGAAAGCCCTGATGTCAATCCTCATGCCTCTGTCCACTCCCTCCTTCACGTTCAGTATGTCGATGAGATAGTCCACCTTCTCTTGCGTGAGTCTCAGGAAGTTCTGGAACTTGCTTCGGTCGGCGATGACCCAGCTGGTCTGTATGATCGAATTGCTTCTTCTGGTGTTCAAATGAGCGTATGATTCGGCCACCTCCTGCAATAGCTCGTATTTCTCCCGGAACCCTTCCAACCGCGCCGGGTCCAAGGTTTGATGGCTGCCCCCTGACAACTTCTTGGGCGGTGCCAGACCATATTGACTCATCATCTCTTCTCTTGAGTGATGCGTCGAGCGGTCCACAATAGCACTCAATGCCTGCTCGACCACCGTACGTGTTTCGGGCTCGTCCAGTCGGGCATCGCGGGCAGCGAAGAAGGTCGGCTCTTTCAGATCAGGGTACGCAGCGCTTGGGTGACGGGGCACTGCTCGGTCGGTGACTGTTTTCGGCGGTGATGAGATGCCGACAATGTCTCCCCATATCAACAGTCGTGCTTGTTGAATCCCAAGGCTTGCTAGCAGAAGCTGCTCTTCCTTCTCCCACTTGGGTCCCGAGCGAATCAGTCCGAATGCCTCTACACAATGGCTGAATAAGTTGGCCAACGCCAGCGCTCCTGCAAGCTCTGCCTCATGCCGGGGCTGTGGAACATGCTCGACATGGTCCGAATCTGATTTGGCTGGCATTATGTCAAGGTGTTCCGCACACAGGAGCGGTGCCAGCGGGAATGAATGGTGAGCAGTCTGTGGGAGCTTGGAGAATGTGACGAAGAAAAGATTTGAGGGCAGGTATTGGATGGAAGCAGTGACAAAACTTACGAGCGCACGAAAGTGCCTATACCTACACCTAATAGCGTCGCAGGGTCCATCCATAACCCAAGAGATTTCGAGTCATTAAGCCTCTCACATCATTGATGTGCGCCAGGTACATGTACCATACATAGCACGAGACAAGCTGCCAGAAAACCCCTCACTCGGCTGCGACCCGCAGTTTGGGGTTGTGAAGCATCTTCGACATCATGCGCAATGACAAGCATTTTCTAGCTCACCCGTAGGTGGAGTTTGTTGCCGAGACGGTTTATCGGAGCGCTCAACGCGACGTGCAGGCTCTTCTGGAGTTGGAATTTTCTTTGTCAGAACCAGGTGAAGTGCTACAATATTGCTTGGCCACGACATGCCGGATTCCGGTGTCGGCGCTGTCCGACATGGTCACTTTTCGTGCGGGAGAGCATTGCGACATAACTGCTATGAACAAGGTTTACCTTAGGAGAACCCATTACTTTTCAAGCAAATAAATGTAAAGGCTGCCTGAAAGGACAGAATTCTCAGGTCTCGTAGTATTGATGCTTCATGTAGTGTAGGGCTTTACCTGAATCTAGGAGAAGCAATCACAGCATTGTTTTCGTGGTCGTGTAGTGGCATAATCGTGCTTTCAGTAAACCTCGACCGCCATCCATAGATGTACTGTATCCGGCTCGTACACCGTAACCCTCATTGATGGCCCCTTGATAAGCTTGACCAAACCTCAAGCGATATCAAGTGTGGTTGATCGACGTTCCAGTGCTAGACGTCGTGGTCGAAAGGTATTGTGAGGTAGCAATGCTCATGCCTCGGAAGATGCCTTGCACGCTTTGCCTGCATAGCCGCAACTGTGCAAAACCAGCACGAGTTCTGTCGGCCGCGTAAGTTTGCAAAAGTCACAACTCGTTCACGAATCCTTACGACTCCTCGGCTGAGCATATCATAAAGACCTGGTCTCTAATTCTCTCCCCCCTGGTCAAGTTCTACGTCCTTAAGAGGAACCGTGAATATCCTCATGCTCCAATGCTTTGCAGCCGATCATTTGGCAGAAGTCGCTCAACATAGCCTGGGTTCCGCAACAGAATTATGTGTTCGAAGCCATGAAGAGCTCAATGGGGTACAGCGAAGTGTCCTTCTACCCCATCGACAGTGGTTTGTGGCATCCCTGGATCTCTCTCACGATGTTCTGCGCGTTCCTCTTTCCGTTCATCACTGCCATATCGCTGCTGCTCGCCTGCATTGTCGCCACCGTCATTCCCACCTTGCTGATGTTGCACAGCGCCATTCTCATCACCTGGCGCCCGTGGCCCGACCATCCAATCCTCCATCGCCAACCATGAGCTCCATGCTTTTTCCGCTTCGGTCAATTCCTGTATCTTCGCCTGATCCAGAGGTTTCATGAATGGCACAGACTCGTCTCCACCGCCACCAGAGCCAGTGTCGTACTGTTTCTTACAGCTCCGCCATCCACCATGCTTCGCGGCGAATAGGTAGTTTCGACGCTCGCAGTCTACGTGTGGAAGGATTCCACGTGTGTAGTCGTCGCCAAAGAAGCCGTGAAGTATCGGCGGCTTATCAAAAGCGGTTATGATCAAGCGTCGAATATAAGGGACGAGAGATACGAAAGTTGGGCTAGCGGATTGTCCATTGGCACCGCGGACGGGTGAAGGTAGGTTGTTGTTGTTCGCACGGAAATTGAAGTTGTAAGTTTGGCTGCTGTTCTGCTGGCCCTGGCCCGATGTATAGATGGGAGTGTTGAGCCATTGAAATGGCAATCGAATGTTGATCAAGGCACATACGGCTTGCGTAGCTGGCTCGTGTTGGGCGTGGTCAAGGAAGAATCGTTGGCAGGACTGGTAAGCCGGGTGCCATTCAAGAATGTCGAAGCTAGGGTCTGTCGTAAGTGCCGGGGGAGCAGGCGCACTCTCTCGGCCGTTCATATCATTGTCATTCATCATGGAAAAGTCACCATGAGCTTGCCGCTGTTGAGGGATGTGTTCGTTTGGGTCGAACTGGTGAGACCACCGATGGTCGTAAGGACCATTGTACTGGCCAGAGTTTTGCATCCCGGGGAACGGTCTAGCATAGTATTGCCACCGGCCACAGCGATAGAGTTAGAAGTAGAGCTACTGGTGCATGTATTGACGCAGTAGATTATGCTAGTTTACATGTACTGTAGTGATTGCAGAGAGCGATGATGTCATAGAACTGATTTCTTGTCGATAGACATTCCACGGACTGCAATTGAATGCATTGACATGGCACGTATATACACCATGGCAGAGTGTTGCAATTTCATGTCAGAAGGTGTATCATTACATAACGACAAACATGTTCGCACGACCTTGTGTGGATTGCTGATACGATACCGTTTGATACCGCCTATGGAGACTCCGCGTCTCATCTCGCGGAGCCTAGTCCTGAACGACGGACTGTACTTACCTTAAGGTACATGTAGCTAGCCCAGCAGTTGTTTTGATGCCGATCAAAAGCCATGCCTAATGTTTCCCCCATTGTATTCTGGACTCTGGACTGATTCTCATGATGAATACATTTGGACCTGGGCGGATGCAGACTACCACACATGACCACACTCGTAAAGCATTGCTAGAGGTGCTTGTCTGGGTGGTCTGCTAACTGAAACATACATGTATTCCTTCTGTTCAGCATAACGTCATAGTGAGATGGCAAGTCTAGATATCAGTGTCTTCATCATGATATCTTTGCTCAGAAGGCAATTCCATCGACAGTTCACCTACATTTGCTCCGCCCTCACCTCCTTGAAAGAAACTCGAAACTTGGGCAGTCTCTCCTGACACCTACCAATTGTTATCACCGTAAATCATGGCGAAGAACTTCTCGCTTTCCACCCGTATAGCTCTGCCAAATGGCAAGACCATGCCTCAGATCCACCTTGGCCTATATCTGATGTCTGGCTCGGAAGCCAGCAATGCTGTACATTATGCACTGGATGCTGGTTATCGTGCCTTCGACTCTGCCCAGATGTACCACAACGAGCGTCAGACCGGCTCTGCTATTACCCAATACTTGAAGAATCACTCGGATCTAAACAGAGAAGACATACATTACACCACGAAGCTCGCAAGTAATGGAACTTATGATCAGGCTCGAGCATCCATCAAAAAGAGCGTCAAAGAGTGCGGGCTGGGGTATATAGATCTTTTCCTCCTACATTCTCCTTACGGTGGCAAAAAAGCCAGACTAGAGAGCTGGAGAGCAGTGGAGGACTCGATACAGGACGGCGAGGTAATCACTGGTGGTGTGTCCAACTACGGAGAGAAGCACCTTGAGGAACTGCTCGCCTCCAATCCCCGGATCAAGCCCGCCGTCAATCAGATCGAAGTCCACCCATTCAACACGCGAGCATCGCTCGCCGCATACTGCCAGTCGCACGATATCGTCGTCGAAGCATATGCCCCACTGGCCAGGGCTCTGCGAATGAAGCATCCGACGATCGTGGAGTTGGCCACGAAGTATGGCTGTACTAGTGGACAGTTGATGGTGCGATGGAGTTTGCAGCACGGATATGTACCATTACCGAAAAGTGTGAAGAAGGAGAGGATCGTGGAAAACGCAGAAGTCGAGGGATTTCAAATTGAGGAGAAGGACATGAAGAAAATGGACGGACTGGATGAATACCTCGTCACTGGTGAGTTGGTCAGCGCTGGCGGAATAATTGTATGGTCTGCTAACATGTTCTTTGCTAGATTGGGATCCTACCGATACTGACTAGAGAATGGCGGTGGTCAGGTTTGGTGGCAGAAGGATTCCTGCTTGGGTCCTATAGTTGCATCCTTCCGATAATGTCTGGGAGTGTAATGCCCTTATTGGCGAGATAACTACCCTCGAGGTCGGTGATTCTTTACCTTCAAATCAGCTGCAAGACATTCCATAAAATACAGTAAAGGCTGTGTGCTTCCTGACGGCTTGCAAAGGTAAAAGAGGGTTTGCTGGTCGCTACTCTATAACTGGAACTGACTACATCGCATATCTACCCAGTATCCATAACATGTCAACCACGAGTCTGGTTAGCTTGAGATCATAAAGTAGAGTACATCATGAGGTACTGGTAATGGTGAGCTTGGCTTACGTTTTCGATCATGATGTGTACTTGTTGCGATCAAGGAGATTTTGGAAGTTTAGAGTCCAGTCTGCATGGCTCAGTATGACCAGTGTGGCCTTCAGTTCCGAAGATGCTGTCCGCGCATACAGCCATCTTAGCAATTTGCGTGTAGGTACTGCGATGCGCCTCCAGGAGAAGCAAGAGGCGCAACGCCATCTAACAACGCCACAGTCGCCTACATGTAGCAATGTACGATCATGTCGCTACGGCTAAGCTTGTGCCAACGGTAGCCCAAGATTGCAACGTGAAGTAGAATACACTTCCGCTGAACTTGTTACAGTGTCCTTAGATGATGTCTATTCGACCGCCAAAGCATTGCCATTACCTTTATGGCGCGATATCGATAAGCCCTGTGCTTTCGCACTAGTCCTGCTAGTCATGCGCGTACATCAACATGGACTGTTACTCCACGAGCTACTCATCAAGGATTCGAGCACGAAATCCTACGCAAGCTCGAGTTGGCTTAACTCAGACTACCGACATCACATATCATCGGAGAATGTTCCTCGAGAATGTGCCGCCAAAAGATCTCGCCGCAAGGGCGTGGTACCAGGTCTTCAAGGAGCACTGGCTTCACAACTCCAACGCTGCTCAGCTCGACGCTCTGCTCAAGAACGTAGCACGTCGCCATCGGACACCGCCAAATGTGATCGCGTTCGTCCTTGTGGGACTCCGTCGTCCAACGTCCGGATTTGATACTCGCATCATTGTCAACTATGCTGCTAGTCTTCTTCGAACCAGAATCATTGGCACATCTCACCTACTTTCAGCATTGCTGAAACGATCAAGGTTCGTGAAGATACCGGGGAAGCGTCAACCAGCCACGCATTGCACAAACACTCCAACCCTCGAGGAGATGTTGTTCACGCTCATGTTCCACTTCCATTTGCCAGGATCAGAAGGGGAGATTCCCTTGACATCACGGGACACGCCTCGCCTTGTACCAATTCTCGCACGGTGGCTGCAAGTCGTGACCGAACACGAAATGGTCCAACAAGTGGAAAAAGCCGCCCTCCATGTGGTGGACTCTACCACGTCCAGCATGTACGAAGCTCTTGCATCGCTCGTGCTCACTGTGTTGAACAGTGCAGCAGTGCGGCAGGCTATGAGAGAATCTTGGTGGAAGGAGCACAAATTGACGATCGTCACTGACATACAAAACTTCGACATACACGTGTTACAGTGGATACATTCTCGCTTCGCGAACAACTTCAGCACAATTACTAAACTCCCTCCATTTCTGGACCTGGATGACAATGGAAGGCCTATGTTTACGGAACAGCAGATCATGGAGTCGGTCACTGACTTGCCGATTATGCACTCTCGAGCAGGTTTGTATATCTGGGTAAATGCTTGTTTATGTGGCAGACCGTTCACCGACGACATGAGCATGCTAGCATATCTCCAAGCACGGCACCCTGGTGACAATCAGTCGTTGGCTGTGGATCTCCAGGTTGCTGCTTTCGACGCTTTGACCAATTGCCTGCTCCGTAAAGAGTCTCGACAGAGCATCCATCTCGTACGGTCATTCGTCTGCAATAAAGTGCCACACCTTCTCGTAATGCTTGCTGGGTTCATGGCGCCGATGGCAGTGGAAGCTTGTGTGCAAATGGCGTTCATATCAATCACAGTTGATGCACTACCACCAATAAGCGCGGGTGCCACGGAAGTACGTGAGACACTTAAGCGGACTAGACTGGAATACCTTCAAGCCTGTATGCTCCACGGTCTCGTCTCAGGGAGTGTTGTTGGGATCATTCTGCAAGAACAAAATGTGCCATTGCCAAAGGTGACACGATACACCAAAGACGCACTCGTCTCCCAATGCGAAAACAACCTTGGACGTCTCGACTCTCTGGCTGAAGAGCTACACACCATGACTGGAAATGCTGGAGCCATCGTTGCATGCATTGTAAGCATGATTCGTACGTTCTGTGCTAACAAGGACACTATGTCATTGAAAACCACATGCAATACTCTGATCAAAAGACTGTCGGAGCTGGACATTGTGGTTCTCTTTACCCAACCATCAAGCATTATTGGCCCACTCTGTCTTTTGCTGAACACCTGGGTACATGACCAGGATCAGACAGAGTTTACCCCTTCATACGAAGAGTTCGCATCGATACTGCTGTTTGTCCTCGTCTTTGTCCATCGATATGGTCTTGAAAAAGCAGATCTGGGATTGCCTGCTGGAACTGATGGCTTTATCTTCCAGCTTTTGCGCGATTTCTCGAGTAGTACATCACCATCGCAGCTTACCACGGAGCAAAACGCGCAGTTGTCTAAGTGGGTTGAGGGACTGTTCTCTATTGACGAGCATGGCGAGGCTAGCATAATCAGCGACGAAGTCATGCGACATTGCCCTCCTCAAGCCTTTTATCTACTTGTCCCTACATTGTTCGACCAGAGCGTCTTGGCATGTAAGCTCAATGCCCTGTCGATTTCTACTTTCAAGGGCGGTCTGGAGCTTCTGCTTGAACCTTGGCTGCTACCTTCCCTTGTTGGTGGCCTGACATGGCTGGTCAAGCATTCTTGGGAAGAGCACGGCGACGTCAATATCCTCATACAAATGCTTGACAAGCTGTTGAAACCGTCTAGTCAGGCGCAAGAGACCCTGGCTATGCACAAAGCAGTGCTCGGAATTGTGGCTGATCCTCTCATGCGCTTTCTACAAGACCTATCACGTAAACGCGCGGCGAAGAAAGACATCAACATTCTGATAGAACTCCTCAAACCATATCTTGGACAGAGACGCATCCATAGTACGGCCCTGGTTGATGTCAAGGAATGGATAGCGGGATCCGGAGGTGGCTTATCGTCGTGCCTACGAAGTACGATCCGAGAAATGGTTACTTGGACGTCCAGCATCGGACACAGTCCCCCTCCACAGTACACTCATCTACTATTCACCACAGCATTGCAGATGTTAGGCGCTGATGGCGTCTTGACAGCAGTCATTGATGAGCTTAAACATCAAACAGTACTCAATAATGGATCCGTGGCACTTGATATATGCGCCGCTCTGGTTTGCGCACCATATCCTGCCTTTCCCGGCTTGACCCTGACCACCCTCTCGGACGCTGTACCTTCTGGCACAGGAGCAGCACTATCCGTGCGGGATACTCTCAAACTTATAGTCTCAGACATCAAAATTTTCACGGCCCGACCAGCGAGCGAAGCAGAAGCTATCGTTCGCTTGCATCGCAGAGTAGAAGCTCAAATGGCGGTGGCGCAAGTCCCGCAATTACCCTTGACCACGCCGACGCAGGATGAAGCAACCAAACAGATCATTAAAGATCTTGGCCTGGACGAGACTGCAAATGGCACGAATTTGCTGGAACAACCTACAGGCACCGACTTCATCGCGGACAACCTCACCGCCGGCCTGGGAGATCCGATCAGTCTCGAAGCTGTGTCGAACGAGATCAACAACTTGGCTACAGATCCCAGTGCGATGGACATTGATTTCAATGACCTTGGGATGCATCTGGATCAGCCGATTGGCACGGGTGTGGACAATAGCCAACAAAATGCCGAAGATGACATTTTTGCTGGACTGGACATGAGTGTGGGGGACCTGGGAGATGATGATTTTCCATTCAACTAGAAATACTTGGAGACTCATTGGTAGCCAGAGTTCGCAGATGGGTCAAATGTAACGAAGGGTGCTTGGGGAACGAGACTGGGTACGTGCTTGTGCATGAACGGCGTGCTACTCTTCATGGTGCTTGACGTTGGCAAACCAGACCAAACCAGTGTGCGGCGTCTATGGTATGGTAACAGGCATCAGAGTCTTATGGTGCGAATGTCCTATAACATAGAAAAGTTTGCATGAACTTTCGATGAGTGTGAGGCATTCAATCTTGAGAACTGCTTCACTTGTCGCCCGCACTGTTCAGGAAGGTCAGTAGCTGGTCTAATCCAAGCTGCACACACCCAGCCGCGGCGCGCGTTATCGCTACTTCCGGACTCTACATGTCATGTAATTCTCCAACAGTTATCGAAGCTTTTTGCAGGCGCTCGGCTACAGGCGACCGCCGTGAAGCCTTAGGGCACGACAGCCGTTCTCAAGGCTGAATCTACATGTCATGGTCCTTGCATGTCACAGAGCGACTCAACTGATGACTCCATCAGATCCATTGCCTCGAAGAACTCCTCATCCGATACCGTTGACTGTACTTCCAGCTTCTCCGACAGCTTTTCCGAAAGCACATCCATCCGATGCCTCTCACGGAGCGTGTCGAGCAGCACCCGCAGCGCAAATGCAACTCGAGTGCGTTCCTCATCAGTCTCTGAAACACGCGTGTGCCGTATGTCATTGAATAGTTCTATTGCGGATCGACCGTCTTCGTCTATGGCATCTGGATCAAGCCCGTCGAGAAGTACGATGTCATACGATAGGAGAGCAATCGTAGTCGGGTTTCCGACGACCGCGGCATCGTGTAGTAGAGTTCTCCCATTAGCTGCCGGACGATCGGCTCGTGCACCCGACTCCAGCAACAGTCTGAGCACGTTGTGGCTATTATGCAGGACGCAGGTGTGAAGCACCGAGTATCCTGCCTCGTCAAGTGCGTCCACATCCGCCTTGAGAGCGATCAGTCGCTGTGCAGATTCGAGTCGATCTCGTATGCAAGAACGATGCAAAGCGGTAAGCCCAGCCTTATCAGTCAGGTGAATGTTGGCCTCGTACTCAAGTAAAGGTTCAAGATAGCGTAGATCATCGCGGATGAACGCTGCCATCGAGAGAGCAGTCTGACCGGCTTTATTCTTGGCGTCAACGTGAGCTCCGGCTATGAGCAAGGGACGAAGCGATTCATGATTGGAAGACATGGCTGCTTCGATAAGCGGCGTCCAAAGCGCATCGGTGGCGAGATTAGGATCGGCTCCGTGTCGAAGGAGGGTGGAGACTGCATCGAGGTCGCCCCTGGCAGCAGCAAAGTGGAGCGGCGTCTTGCCCATCACATCTTTCTTGTTGATATCGGCGTTGGAGAGGCTGCAGTATTCATCGAGCGACAGACCCGAAAGACCCAAAACGATCTTATGAACAGACGTGAAGTCTCGCTCATCGATGAAGTCGGAGTATTCTGTCGGTCCTCCGATGACGCAAGGCTCAATAGTCCGAAAAGGTAGCTTCTGCAAGGAGATCTGCCAGCAAGCTTCCACGGCTGAGGTGAAGTACTGGTCTTTGTACTCTCGATCGGCTTTCTGGTCCAACAGGAATTGCGCAGTGGAGACGTGACCATTGTATATAGCGATGTGCAGAGCTGATCTACCATCTGTTCCGCGGATGTCAAACGGTGAGGCGAGGCCTCGTAAGAAGAGGTCTTGAATGCCAGCCGTGCTACCCTCCCTGGCGTAAGCGAACAGAGCGGCGCTATCTGGGAGGACCCTCATCACTCGAAGATTCATCGTTGGTGCGGTACTTGAGTCCCATTTTGCCACCACGTTGACCATGCGATTAAGCATCCAGCGAGGAAAATAGTAAGACGCGTTGATCCTAGATTGATGTCGCTCTTTGCACCGTCGTGTGCTACACTTTGGGGGATAAAGCAGAGGCGTACCGCTGTATCTCATGAACAGCAGACCAGTGACCTGATTCATCCACCGTGGAGTCTTGACAAGGGCGGTTGAATGACAGTTACAGGAGCAGGATCTTGGGCAATTAGTCGTTGAGACAGTCGTCTCGAAGCAGACAGCTTCTTGGTGTGAGCTGTCTCTAAGGTCTGGCGTGATAATAGTTCTTGTGGAGGAGGCTGACGGCGCTCGAGATCGTACTTGCTGATCTGGCACCAGCACGTGGTCCGGTGAGGCTGGTCTGAGGGTGGTGTCAGACGAAGCTGAGGGCGAACGAGGCCGCACGGCATCTGCATCGGCCATCTGCAGCATCAGGGACCGCATGTCCGCTAGGATTTCTGTCTTCAATGAAAGCTGGGACAGCGCGAGCACTCCACGCATCTCCAGATTGATTCCGCTAAGGATCGATCAGTTAGTGATGCGTCAGAACGAGCCACATGAAAGTCGTACGTGTTTGCAACCGTTAATGCGAAGTGTAGAGATTCTCTTGCCACACGGACTGAATCCCGATGCTTCGCAAGCTCCTTCTCATATCTAAACCACGACCACCTCGAGGCTCTGGCCCCAGTTACTTCCAACACAGGCTGAGTATGGTCCGTTGGGCTTGGTGATCTTAACACACGACCTCCGACTTCGGTGACTTTGAACAAATCTTGCCTCACGAACTCGAGCAAGGCCTCGAAGGCTTTGCTTGCGCGAGAAACGGCTTGCTGCACGGCATATTGAGATTTTGCGCTCAGCGTATCGGATGCATTGAATGCCTCCACATTCGCAAGAAGGACTTGGAAGTCTGAAGCCTGGATATTTCGTTAGAAGTGAGATTATGATTGAGCACGAGAATGCGGTCGCTGATGTAGAGATGCCGGTCCTATATTAGGCTATCACCGCGGGACTACAGATATACAGAAGTTTAACACTGATATGTCACGCCGACAGACGCACCCGGGACCGATTATGAGTGGTGAAACAAGTTGGCGAGAGTGAAGCTCACCTCGTTCAGGAGTTCAAGCACGAGATCTGGAGCGTTGCGCGACCTTCGGATCTGCTCCAAACAATCCTTCGCTGTCTTGATCGTTGCTATAATGGTAATGATGCTGGCAGCCGCGCCGATAGGCTCCATACTGAAATCGAGACGCTGCGCCTAGCGCGTCCCGTATTGTCCTACTTAAACGCGCATCGAGTGCAGGCAGGACACGACTGAGACACAGCAGCCGAATCAGCCAGTTATAAGCTCTAGCAGAGAATCGAATGACGAGGTTGTCTATTCACCGAGCAGAGCTGAACTGAAGTCTGTTTAGCGGCTATTATTGCTTGTAGGTGGTTTCAGCCTCAGGGCTGACTCATCATTTGGCAAGCCATCAGCGTATGCAGTACTTGTAAAGTCCACGGTCTCTCGCTCCTTTCTAGATACAGTATCTCAATCCTCTCAGTACGGTATCTACCCTTCTCGTGCTTGCCCTTTCTATCACCTCGACCAAGTGTATTGGGCGACGAACAAGAAGAAATGCACTCTGGTTCTTCTACATCACAACGTTACGCAGACCAACACCCATCTCATCCAGCAGATCGTGCCCTTCGTTTGGCAGGGCACAGTTCGTTTTTGATATGATCTTCAGCCATGGTGTGGCATTTAAGCAACGAGTGACCTCCAAGGCTTCAAGGTCCATGTATGCAGGATACAAGATTGACGGAGTTGAGAATGCATTTGCTTACGTCATACCAATTTGCTGGAAAGTTCACTGCACATTTCTTCCAGGGGCACGATAGTGACAGTACTTCATGGGAACGACAGCACTCATCAATGTTCTCCATCCCCCACACCAGATTGCCCAATTTCCACTAAGCCATACCATACGAGTCCGGAGGGCACCGTCAATTGCGGCACCAATACGTAGGCTCCGTGACAGCTGGAACCCATGGCGCCCATTCGAGACAGAGTCGCTTATGCAACTTTCTATTGCACCCGTCTAAAAGACGAGGCCAATGAAGATCCATACTTCAATGCCGTTCAGCTTCTCATTTATCAGATGTTGCATCGTCCCTCAACATGCACTCAGCTTGGGATTCCGCTTCTAGTGTTCGTGGTGCCACATGTATCGCAGACACGGCGCAATGTTCTTCGAGGCATGGGAGCCTGTGTAATTGAGTTAGACTACGTGGCGCACCCAGGAATCTATCCCCGGCGTGAGCGCTGGACTGACCAGCTTTGCAAACTACGCATCTTCGAGCAAGTGTCCTACGATCGAATCTTATACCTGGATGCAGACATGCTTCTGACCAAATCCTTGGATGGCATCTGGAGCGAACCGGTGGCGGGTCAGAAGTACGAGACACGCGCGGAAGATGAGGAGGACTCCACCCGTCTTCTTCGTATCGCACCTTTACCAGGTCAAAGGCTCAGACCAGACGCAAGTAAAAGCCAACAAGATCTCGGAAGCCCGCTTCGGGTGCCATCTCTGCCAGACAAGTATCTGTTTGTTGCAGTGTCTGACACGTATGCAAACCGAAAGCCAGGCCCGCCCACTCCGTGCTGGTATACGGCACTTAACAGTGGCTTCTGGCTCGCCTCGCCTGCCCTCGAAATGTACGAGTACTATACCTCTCTTCTTGCATTTCCAGACAGCTATGATAGCCAATACATGGAGCAGGGAATCTTCAGATATGCCCACAGGGACAACGGTCCGATGCCCTGGAAGCAATTCGAACGGAAGTGGAACGTGAATTGGCCTAGAGCTGAAGATCTCAATTGCGGAACCGCAACCCTACACGACCGATTCTGGATCACTGATGAACCGTGGGTAGAGCCAGAGTTGGTACAGGCTTGGGATCAGGCCATGAATGAAATGCAGACATTTCGCCAAGGCATGATTGTTCCGGATGCTGCCTTCCCTGCTGCAGGCCACGAGCATCTCGATTAGACATGCTCAAGGTCCTTCTGGGAGTATGGACGTATTTTAAGGAAGGACATGTTGGCGGTCCCACTCTGTAACATTCCGCGCTCTCGCCTTGGCCGCTACCCCAGTATGTAGCGTCATTGGCGGCTATGTCGGCAGCCTCGCTTCCCTTGACACCCTCGTGTAAGGTGTCCAGCGGACAGTTACCGTGTGGCCTAGGCTCTGAAGCTCATCTGTCTGATGGGCGATGTGTTTTGGTATGTATGCCCCTTTCCGTCCCTCGGCAAGAGTAAGCAACTGTATTGCTGCCTGATTGTCTATCCGGATAGCGACATGTCGTTGGTGTACGGGACATATCCTAGCAACATCCCCAGCGATTAACATGGCAAGGTTGATGCCTTGTAGCTCTGCAGCATATACAATGGATATTGTATCTTGCCCGATGTATACACTTGCTGTTTTGGCTACCAACAGGCACGCGGCTGTGCCATAGCATGGCCACTACACCGCTACCACTGGGGTAGATGCAGATGTTTTTCGGATAAGCTAACACGGCACCATGTCAACTGCGTGGCTCTTTTGCTCGATCGATATGAACTCTTGGTGTCTCCCACTATAGCTGTGAGGCAGACCTAAGTAATTGTTGAGTACCATGATACCTGCTTGCAAAGCGTTCTTGGCGATCTCGTCGGGACTTGAAATTCTGAGCGCTTTGGTGGATTTGATGGCGTCGATGCCTTTCCCTTTGATCATCTCAGTCTTGCGAGCATTCGAAGACATGAATTGTCCAGACTTGATGCATTGGTACATTTGATATATTGGCAATCTTCTCACGTGATGTCGTGTATATCTCGCTCGAATGATTAAGACAGGCCGGCAGCCGACCAATCAAAGCAGCGAAGCAGCCGCATTGCACATTGTCGCCACTTCTCGACTTTACATGTCATAAACTGCTCCACAAGAACTTCTCTCCGGTCGAGGTTTTCTTATGCTTCATTTGGTAATGCTCACACAATTCGTTTCTACCTGCAATTCGTAACTCCATTTGGCCATCTCGTTGTCATGGCATCTGAAGGTCTCAGACGCTCTGGACGACTCCGCAAGCCCATCCAGACATATGCAGAGGAGCAAGCTGCTGAGAACGATCTGACGTTGGCATTGCCAGCGGCCAAACGCAGGAAGAAACACATCAATCCCAACAATGACGATGAAGCAAATACAGCTTTCTCAAGAAAGTTAGCGAACATACCTTTCAAGGAAGCCACATTATCACTGGTGCTCAGCCAAAAGGTCAAGGTTATGAATGACGAGCAAGATGTTGAGGCGTCGGACATACAGCAATCTGGCAAGAAGCAGAGCACGAAAGGCTTAAAGTATGCACCTCATTGGCATGCTGATGCCGCCGAGAAGCGAGTTGCTCGTGAACAAGACCGCGTGAAAAAGCTGAAGAATGGTGCTTCTGAGAAGCGACTTCGTTCGTAAGTGTTTCCTCCATCTTTAGAAGTGATCACCCGCTGACCAATCTGAAGCTATGTTGATGAGCCTGACGACAAGTTTGTCAGGACGTTTAAGGCAGCCCAAACACAACGCATGTATGTGATCGATAGAGAGCGGTCGGCAGAACCTAACTGCCACGCTCATCATATGGACTGCCCACGTGAGAAGATACAGCTCGCTGGGTCTACCGGAAACGTGTACACTGTGACCATCTCGCATCTACCCAGCTGCACGTGCCCAGTAGGGTTGTTCCAGGCTAGAGGCGATCGCAGCTGCTGCAAGCACGTTCTCTACGTCCTTCATCACGTACTGAAAACCTCGAGTGACTTGAAACAGCAGAATGCGTTCTTGACATCAGAGCTTCGTGACATCTTTGCAGCATCTCCGGCACTTGCTAGCGACATCGCCGAGGACGAGACCGTGGACGGAAAACGAAAGGCGCTGAGTGATGATTGTCCGATTTGCTTTACAGAGTTCGATGAGGGTGAAGATGTTACCTGGTGTCGCGCCGCTTGTGGCAACAACATCCACAAAGCTTGTTTCGAGCAGTGGGAGCGGGCCAAACCAGGCAAGGTCACCTGTCCTTTCTGTCGTTCCCCGTGGCAGAGGGAGGATGCTGTCAAGAGCCAGAAGGCAAGGGTCGCAGACATTACTGTTCCTGAAGATCGAAAGGCTGGTGGCTACAGAAATGTTCGGCACTTGCTCGATTATCAAGAATGATTGCAATGAACTTCACGAGGACGTGTCAAGGAGACAAAACCCAGATTCTCAAGACCGTATGCCCATGACGTATTGATGACCGCAGACGAAGCTCGCGTTGTGGACAGGGACCGGATGCTGACAGCTTCGAAGAGCTGTATGTTACAAGCAGCAAGATAGAGAGGATGAGCCAAAACTATGGCGTTGCTGTAGTGTCTACGAAATGTGATCAGAACTAGAAATCAACATCTGTTCAGATGTGGTCCACATTTGCTATCGAAAGATCGAGTTGGACGAATGATACTAGCATAAGATAGTCCTTTGTGTGAACTCAAACCTTTGACTGCCGTCTCGTGAAGTACGCATATTACCGCCATTGTTGATGCAAGCTAGACCTGCAACCGTATGTTGAGCTTTGCTAACACCTGGGCTTTGTCCTCTCGTATAAGCCAACGGCAGCTCTCTAGATCGCACCTCAGTGCGATACTTCCACACATACCACCCAAATAGCATTACCGACAGGAACCCGTTGCTCAATTTGGAAACACGTCATGTACGAGCCTACTACCTGCATAGACGCACCTCCGGATATATTCAATGTTTATGGCTAATCCGTGATGGAAAGGCCCAACATTTCTAAGCTCTCCAGGGTTCGGCGTGGCTTCGTACGAGACTCGGGCCGCACAAGCCTTGAATCCGAGCGGGATTAAGGACTCCAATGCGCATAAATGCGAACTTCGCATGCGACAATGACCAGTTTTATGGGCGGACTATGTGGCTGCTTGTTAATGTCTCCGGAGATATGGACGGTGAAGCAAAGACGATTGGTGAAGCGAAGGTGCATGAGACAAGCATTTGTGCAAGCAGTGTTTGTCTTTAGAATCGTGGCCAATGTGGTTTAGACATGTATGTAAATGGATATCAGGTATATATATACTGGATACGAAGGTCTAAGGGATTATACAAAGCAACATCTTCATCAGCTGTTTCTTACTGTAAATTGCATCTACCCATCGCCAAACGACGAGCACTTACACCTTTCACCACCTCCATCAAGTAACAAGCCAACATGTCTTTGACCAATCAATCTGCATTTCTTGACGCTGCGGGCCAGCAGTTCGTCGTTCGAGAGAGCACCGTGCCGCGTGCTGGACCAGATGATATCGTGGTCCGCACGAAGGCGATTGCTCTGAATGGGATAGATGGACTCCAGCAAGCTAAAGGCTTTCTGGTTAAGAGCTTCCCGGCAGTCATTGGTAGCGATGTTGCGGGCGAAGTAGTCGAGGTCGGAAGCAACGTAACCAGGTTCCGCAAAGGC
Source organism: Microcyclospora tardicrescens (assembly GCA_003012245.1). Taxonomy (NCBI): domain Eukaryota; kingdom Fungi; phylum Ascomycota; class Dothideomycetes; order Capnodiales; genus Microcyclospora; species Microcyclospora tardicrescens. Next base: position 197,794 of record PXOE01000083.1, read on the forward strand.
GACGGGGCCGTAGGTCATGCGTGGTCGCTCCTCACAGGCAATGGCGAAGATGGAGCTTTCACGCTTTTCAGCAGGATCCCAGCTAAGAACGCGGCCGTGGTTCCTAAGGACATAGCTTTCAAGGATGCGGCGGTCCTGCCGATGGCTGTGGATACGGCAGCATCGGGATTGTTCGACTTCATGGGTCTGCCCTGGCCTAGCACGAAGCCTACCCCGTCAGGGGATGTGATGGTCGTCTACGGCGCCTCAGGATCTGTCGGGTCGATGGCTGTTCAGCTCGCGACAGCAGCGGGCGTGCGGGTCATCGGCGTGGCCGGAAAGCACAACTTTGATCTGGTACGCGAATGTGGCGCGGTGGACGTCTTCGACCATAAGACCGACAGCTTGGTCGAAGACGTGGTCAAGGCTGTGGGGAAGGACAAATTCTTGGGTGTCTATGACACAATAGCTCAAGAATCGACGTTCAAGAACAGCATAGCAATCCTCGAAAAACTCGGTGGTGGCTTCTTGCCAGCAACGCATAAACCTCCAACAGGACTCTCCAGCAACATCAAGACGAAGTTTGTTTTTGGTCTCGGCGAATTTTCGTTTCCAATCTGGGAGAATTACATCACCGACGGGCTGACCAGTGGAAGTGTAAAGTGCCTTCCAAAGGCACAAGTCGTAGGCCGTGGCCTCGAGAGCTTGCAATCAGCTGTGGAGACGGCATGCGCGGGTGTGTCAGGAGCCAAGATTGTCATCGAGATCTGAAACAAGTGGATCTTATTGTCGGAAATTGAGGTGTGTTGTGTATAAACCTCATACAGAAATCAAAGTTTTGCTTTTTGCGAATTCTCGAATTCAAGGTTCGCGTCTTGTAGGTTCTTTGCTTTGCCCTTCTTCTCTGTCGCCTTCAATTTGCGGATCAGAGTGTCCAGACCAGTGCCGCGCGTGCTTGCCTCAAGTGTGGCTGATGATGGACATATCACTTGACCGTTGGTAGTGCGAAAGCCAAGGCGGTGGCCTTTGTCCTCAGATATAAGAAGAGGAGAGCCGGGCAGGGTGGAGGATTCATTCTCCTGCGCTGTGAGGACCTTCCATGGCCCGGCAAATGTCAGCCTCGGATGTTTCTCTGTTTGTAGCACTCTATGAGCAGTCGTAACATCCCACAAGTTGCCGATCGCTCGATCTCGTCGCGAGAACTCCGCAGCCGTCCATGTATCCCAGTCAATCTGACGGTCAGCGGGCACGATCTTTGGCGCATGATCCAAAGCAGCATCAGGCATTCCTTGGCTGAGATCTTGTAGAGGCTCAACGAAGATTCCACTCGCGAGACTTTTCTGGAGAACCTCTGCGCCCACAATGCTCAACCTTGAGGTCAATTCCTCCGTTGTCGTATCGTCGGACAAAGGCACAGATTTCGGGTCCGTCTGAGCAAGAATAGCACCGTTGTCGAAGCGGGTGGGATGCATAGTCTGCAATGTGACACCAGTGTATTGCCGTCCTTTCATGATCGCATGTTGAATGGGGGCTGGTCCACGCAAATCTGGAAGAAGCGAAGGGTGGACGTTCAGTCCACCATACTTGGCTCCGTTGATAATCCTCGCCGGGACCAGCAATCCGAATGATACGGCAACGACCAGGTTCACAGAAGGTGGAGGCTGCCAGCCAGTGAATGTGTCGATCTGATGTAGACCGAGTCCCAGTTCTTGCGCCACAGCCTTGATGGGAACTGCTTGGATCTGCTTCAAACCACGGCCAGCTCGTTTGTCTTTCCGGCAGACAACATCGATGGAACGGATCTTGCCTGGATCTTTCTGCGACAATTCCCAGATGGCACGCAGCGAAGCAATAGAGAAGTGGTCAGCGCCACAAAACAGGATGTCGAGAGGTTCATGTGGCTTTGGCCGTACATCATGTACGCCACTTATATGTATCCATCGTCGCGATCGCCGTGTCGAGTATACAACGCGACGCGATGATCGTACCAGGCTCAACATGTATAGTTGAGGTGTAATGTGTACATAAACAGCACCCGATGCGCATACAATGTTGAAGGTCCATTGTCACATGATATCAGGAGACAGTTCTTCCGCGCAAAACTAGTGGACCCCGGAACTACACCGGTTGCAGCGTAGCGTCCTCTGAATCTCGACATTTAAGATTCCGAGACATCACATAGCAGAGTCGCGAACATGATATCTGGCTCGCAGCACCATCGTGTATATGAACGTGGTTGGACTATGGTCGGAAGTAAGATGACCATTTGTCCAACGACATCGCCGAGAAGTTGGAACGTGATCTCATGAACAGCGTGCCGATCGTCCGGGGCAAAATCTTTGGCTTCCAAACTTCCCGGACGCTATCCCGATATCTCACGACGCCTTCGCAACTTTCTTTGTTTCACTTCTCCCACATCTCTCGTTGCTCTGCGCTACTTTCTGCCTACTAATCCAAGTTCACGGCCTATACCCATCACGAATATCACGCATATATCAGACTGTGATTTTTCTGATATACGACCACATTCCCTTTGACGCGGCAGAAAGTCGAGCTCTCGAAAACTCCGACGATCCTTTTTCAACGCAGACACAACCTTCCGAGCCGAAACATCAAGACAAAAAAAGCAGTCACCACTTGCACACAACTTCGTAACCGGGCACGGCCTCATCTCGAGAATCATGCGTATCTTCTCCTCCACACATGACTTCGCCTACTCATGGGATGAAGTCAGCACCTGTAACTGGCGCAAATACTGCCCGTGGAACGACAAGTCGACGCATGTCATCGCAGTCGACACGCTTTCGCGCTCGCTAGACCCGCACACGCACATCCTGCGCACGGAGCGGCTGATCACCTGCCGGCAAGCGATGCCGTCGTGGATGAAGTCGTTCTTCAAGACGGAGACGTCGATGGTGTATGAGGTGTCGTACGTGGACCCGGCGGCGCGGCAGGTGACCATGTGCAGCCAGAACATGACCTTTGCCGAGCTCATCTCGGTGCAGGAGAAGGTGGTGTACCGACCGAGCGTGCGTGGCGCCGGGTTCACGACGTTCGAGCAGAGCGCCAAGATCATCGCGTTGTGCGGCGGCTGGCAGAAGATCAAAAACACCATCGAGGAGTTCTCCGTTGAGCGCTTCCGCCAGAACGCCGTCAAGGGCCGCGAGGGCTTCGAGCGGGTGCTGGCCATCAGTCGCGAGGTGTTTAGCGAGCAGCGCGAGAAGAACGCATCGCGAGCCCGGGAGCAGACGGCGTAGAGGATAGACCGAAGAGAAGATGCATCATTTTGACAGGATTTGGGACAGCAGAGGCGCAGAGTTGCATTGGATTTGATGAGCGTTCTGAGCGAGGAGGGATTTTACTCCACAAGATACACCAAAAAGGCGTTGATCGGGAAAATGCATTTACGTTTGCTGGGTTTAGAATGGACTGGAAAAGAACTTTTGGGACATACACGATATATTAGAGAAGGGCCAGCGGTAGAGATGTATGAGGAAGGCAGGATCTACAGCATACCACGATCTTTGGCCTCTTCTCTCTGCATGAAGGTCAGAGGTGTACAGGGGGAAAGGCACGCATGGAAATTTTCTGCTCATTTACAAATCTTTTGCTACCTTATAGAAGGATCGTCTTGAGATAGTGATTCCCAACTCATTAATCTTTGCTTAAGTTATGAAAGTACCTCTCCCAAACTGATTTCAAGTATCATTGTCTTAACACATTGCACATAGAATGATTGAGCCAAAATTGCCAAAGAAATGGTTGTTCGTACATATTGATCGTATGATAGCGCTTCTATTTCACATAAATGTGGTAGGTATGTCTACAAAACGCCCCTGAATCCCCCTGAATGCCCCAATATCCGTCTTGAAAGAAAAAAAAGTTCGTCGAAAGTCATACAGAACATTTGTCTGCTGTGCCGGCATGAGCCATCGCTCCATGCGGAAACGCCTGAGCCGAGATGTAAAGAAAAGAGAATGCGTCGCTAGAGTAACCATCGCTGTTCAAAGTAAGAGAAGTATGCAAGATGAAGCCGCAAGGGGCCAAAAGTAGAAGAATGCTCACTCCCGCGCTGAGATGTCGGTGGAGGGTCGAAAGTATGGGATATCATTGAAGCGAAGAGAGATACCGATTGAACGCCATTGTTTAAGGACCGAAAAAAAGTGGTGAAGGCGAAGACGTCAAGCGCTGACGAGGCGAAGTTCGATCAGACCAGGCGTTTTGTGCACGCGCACGGTCGAGAAGATGCACAGAACAAAGCCTGTGCCGGAAAGCACGGCCAAGACGATCCAGACTGAGTTCAGTGAGCTAAGCACGTCCTGGCCTTGGGTACGTCTGTTGAGATAGACGCAGCTAGCAACTGTCAGGCCGAGGCACATGCCTAGGGTACTGAAGAAGCTGTGCATGGGGCCGGCGTGGATGGTTTCATCGTCGGTAGCAGCCGCCCTCTTGATTGATATGCGAAGGAGAGGAGCAAGAAGACCCAAGGCGGTACCTGTGAGTATGCCGATGGGAATTGCGAGGACTGCTGAGGTGTGGGAGGCGAGGAGTAAGGTCAGCGTGAAGCCGGTCGTGGCAAGACTCCAGCCAAGACAGCTTGCGAGGTGGTTCTGAGAGGTTGGCACCGCGAAAGAGGCCGCGATTGCAACGACGAAGAAAGGTATGGTCCATGAAAGCAGGTACGTTCCTGAAACTTGGGCGGTGGATAGTAACCCAGCTTGGAAGTAGATTGCTACCATGTAAAGGATGGAAGTGTAGAGCATGCCATGAATCGTTGTTCCAATGCAAGGTAGTATTGCTACTGCACGTGTGAAGCAGCTCACAGGCAGTATGGGGTGATTGCTGTAGCGATTGTATGCTGCTGATGTTGCCAGTAAGGTGACGCCGACCAGTAGCGGTACAATGACGAGCCATGAGGACCAGGGATGTACTGAACCCGCCCAGCTAATGGCGAGGATTATCAGGGTAGAAGATGCCGACAGAAGTATCCAGCCGAGGATGTCTACCTTCCACAGTCTCTGCCATATCGACTCGGTAGGTGCAGGCAGCTTGACTAGTATTGGTACCGTCATGCCACCGACCAGAGCGAACGGAATGTTGGTGAAGAAGATGTATTGCCATCCCACCGTTTGGGTGAAAACGCCACCAACAATCGGGCCAATGGCTGTGCCAAGCCAGAAGGCAGCTGGGATCCATGTCCCACAGCTTCGCGAGACATCGTTAGTGATAAGCTGTCCCAGAATGAGCTGGGTCAGAACTCTGGTCGCAGCACTACCACATCCTTCGATGCTTCTGCCGACGATGACGGTCACAGTCGTCTTAGCGAGTGCTGAAAGGACGGAGCCGATTGTGACCAGACCTAGCCCAACAACCAGTAATGACTTGCCACTAACAGTAGAGAGTCGCATAAAGAGTGGCTGGAACAGGGCCGCTGTGAGTAGAGAGGCGATTGCGATCCAGAAAGTGGAGACAGGCCCAGCATGGAGATCGTTCGATATTGTAGGTAAAGCAGATATTAGTGACGTAGCATTCAGGCCGGCCATGATGTTGAGCAAACAAAGCACAGCACAGCAACAGTAAAGCCTTCGACTAGAGGGCTTTCGCTGCTGATCGTCAGACATCTCCTGGGCAGCGACCCTCATTGATTTCTTTTCGAGCTCTGCAGAGGCGATGGAGTAGTACGAGCTCATTGACGACCCGCCATATGAGGTGCTTGGCCTTAGTGGTGGTCGAGTGAATACTTCCGGGAAGTCCTTGGGACTGCTGGGAACGGTGGTATCATGTGGTGATACCTTCGATCGTCCTCTGTCATGGTACCTCGGAGGTGGATTGATGTCGATGTCGGCCATTGGAGGGAATGTAGTGCCGTGCACGGCATCGTCATCTCGAAGGCCGGATACAACATCGATGCCAGGGATTTCTGGTTCGTCTGCGGCCTTTGCGACCCATTTCAGATCCTTGCTGTGCGAACGGAGAGGATGTGGATGAGACTTTGGCGAGTCCGCCGGCTGGGACGTTGCTTGCGGTTGATAGGCCTCGAACCAGTCATCGAGAGCGAGGCTGGTGAGGATTGACTGAGGCATGACATGCAAGGCGCAAGGGGAAAGGACAATGTTGGGCAGAGATGGTCCATTGGGTTGATGTTGGCTGGCAGGAGGAGTATATGAGTAGAGGATGCTCTTAGTTATAAGCGGCTTGGGTGTTTAGCGAAGAGGCTTGCAATAGGATTGTGAGGATGATGTTGGAGGCTGATGAATAGCTTTCGGGATTGACAAAGAGCAGAGCGGGCAAGGTGAAGATATAGGAAAGAACTGTGTTATGAACAGCGGCGGTATAGCAACTTACTCCCAAGTGCATCCAAGCCAGCCACGCCATGGCAGACGAATGCTGCAGCAGCCTCATCGGCGAACCCTGATGAGATGGCTTGTCCACAATGCTGGGATGTGATGAAACTTGCTGTATGCAGCAGAGAATGCGCCCTGGAACGCCCTAGGGCGGTGCCGATGATGCCCAGCGAGGTGGAGGGGAGCTGGAAACGGGAGAGGGAGGCTTCGGCAGCGACACCGCCAGCCCTAGACAGTGCAAGCGAGAGAGAAAACGGACAACGTTCGTCCAGAACGGATCAGCACTTCACTGCCAAGGGGGCCATTCGAAGCCCTTCAACGGCTGTGGCGCTCACGTGTCCCGGCGAGGCCGTCGGGCGCCAGCAAGAGTGTGAAAGAGCAGATTGGCGGAGAGGAGCTTGGACAATGCAAGCGTATGATCCTCCTCATACTGGAGAGCACATATTCCATGGTACTAGATGAGAAGCCGATATGCTTGTGTCGGCATGTGACTCTATCAGCAACTCTTATTGCTGCCGATATACCTCCTAGCAGCGGCCTGCAATCTCTAGCAAGTAGGCGGTGACAGTTGCGATGTACTATCCTGCGCAACAATGCGGTCGCGATGAGAGGCCCCTTTTGAACGCGTCGTAGTCATTGCGACTCGAAAAAATCGTATTAGCGCTGGCTAGGCGTCAAATCGACCGATCGGTTATCTCTCAGCACGCGAAGTTCATCGCCCAGATCTTGGTCGTCACGCAATGACACACGTGTCGAGAGGCCAAGCAGAGCATAGACCAGCAGCACTCTGCCGTCGAGGTTTTCCGGTTGTTTCGAAGCCCCGAAGGCAGATCTCAGCTGTGAAGTCGGCACGGTGGCGCCGCGCCCTCATTAGATTTACGCCGCGCACTAGAATTAGTGCACGTTCCCCTTGGCTCTGCAGGTACCGGACACGGCATAGTTCTAGCAGCCCTGTCAGATTCAAAACATATACCCTCCAACGCCGATGTGCTTGGTACTGTACATACATCCGTACGGCGGGTGTTGACGGCCGGCTCTGCTCTGCTCACGTCTGCGTTGCCATGCCAAAGCCTACGTTTCGGTATGTGTTTCGACCAGGACGGACCCAAAACGAGACTGTCTCGGCACCGTGATCAGTGCCAGAACTTGGTCACCAGCGGACAATAGTCGTTTCACTAGACGGACCCTTACTGATGGGTATAACTGCTTCACATATTACTGCCCATCACCGCGTCGCTTGAAGCCTGTACCTGCATGAACCATGAAACTCACCCCTCGGGACATCTCAAATTCCAGCGGCGATATGTGCCCTGACATATAGATGTGACTCCTCTCTACAAGCATGCAGGAATAGCACACACCGACGCACACCGACCCATGGTCGGTCACCCTCCAGCAATAGCTCGTGGCGCGATATAGCCTGTCGATCTCTCCTCTCGAAACTAGACGCTGGACATATGCGAGATGGCACACGTCGGCTGGCTGACGTATGTTGATTGCAGGAGGTAGCATGATAATGGCCATGTCGATATGGCCTTGAGAACTGCCTGATTGGCATGTCATGGCATGCCATGGCGTGACGTGGACATGCATTGGCGGTCTGATGAATGACCCTCACGCGAGTTTGATGAAGGGTCAGACGGCTCCAGGCTGTCAGCGCCTATGCTGGAGTATATGGCTCAACATGATACATCTGTATCTGCCTAACGCAAGAGTGGTGTGACAGCAGGAGACAAAGGTAGCTCTGCGTTGCGGTGAACATCCTCAGATATGCTGGCTGGGCTGAGGGTATGGTGTACCTGGGCTGATGTCATCCACATCGTGTGGTTTCATCCCCCTCCTCAATGTTCCTGCATCTGCCAATAACTTGCAGGAGTGGTGCGTCGCAGAAAGCTAGGTACGGACTGTCTACACCGCAAAAGCAAATGAGGTAACCCATCTGGTGTAGTGTCGATCGGCTTCACATGTGGATACATGTCGGTTGAGTTTTGGCTGATATGGCAAACGCGATCGCGTTACATGAAGGAGATGAGTTTCGAGCATACCTTGCCAAAATGTCGGGGCGGAGCCACCGGCGAGTCATGGGATGTGCAAGGCAGTGCAAGACATCCTGATACTGCTTCACGTTCATCCTCCCGTGCAGGTAGCTCCGTGCTGACTTGCCGCAGTCGAATTCCCCTCCCAGAGCAGGTTCAAACGCCCACTCATACCATACACGATCACGATCACGAGACAATCTGGCATCCGTAGTGGTACATTCTTCGTATTGTTTGCTCTGCATGCGTACTTGCTTATTGTTACACTCCGCTCCACTCCACCCATCGAAGACAGGCACTAGCCAGTTACCTCCGTTGCATATCGCCAGCGATACATGCCAGGCGAGCTTGCGTCTTCTCTTCAACTATGTTACAGCCCGTGTGGGTGTCGTGCTGTCACACTCCATGTGCTTTACTCAACGATCGCACTACTTCTTCTGCACCCCATCGGTCTCCTCCTCCTCGATGCTGCCCATAGTATCGGCGGAGCTGGAGCTACTCATCTTCTCCAACTGCGCCTGATCAGCCAAGTCTTCGGCGGTCGGGCCCATGTAGTCTTCAAAGTCAATAACTTCGGGGTCAAGCGCCTCAAACTTGGTCTTCAGGGCAGAGTGACCTGCAGCCATGGATGTGCTGTTGCTGCGACGACGAGTCTTGGTCATGTTGTAGTTGTAGTCCTCAAGCTCCGACACCCCCTCACGGCCCCTGTATATACAACGTTAGCTTCCATAGGAGAGTGTGGTGGTAAGTTGATGATTTGCAAGACCTGAGGCAACGAGATGTGTTGGGCAAGGAATGCAGAATGAATGGTCATGCAATGCATGCAAACCTACCAATTGCCTTTGCCGCCACCTTGCTTCTTGGTGGTGCTCGGGTCGATACCGCAGTAGCCGGCCTTACCAAAGTAGCGCGGCAGGTGCTCTTCGGGAGCAGCAGTGCCGTTGGCAAGGCCGACATGGTCACGATCGGTGCTCTTGTGGGTGCGAGTCACTACGTTGAGATGTTAGTAGGATGATCTTATTTCGAGTACTGATGAGGGTGCTTGTCGAGTCACCCCACGCCGCAGCTGCTGTGACGTATGGGGGGTTGAGGTGGCATTGGATACATAGCTGGACTCACTGATGGCTGTATTGACTGTCGTGATGAAGTTGGCGTGTTGGTGATGTTGATTGATCTGGTAGATGAAGGACGAAGGTATGAGCTGGATGCTGTGAAGTGGTAATGGGAAAGCAGAGAGGGGTGGTGAGAAGAAGAAGATGTTGTGAGGTGAGTCGAAAGACCGGAGTCTGGTTGACGTGGAGGTGTGATCGCGTGACCTGCGTCAAAAGTTGCTGCTGATCACAGCAAGAGCGAGCTCCAACGTGCTAGCGCTGACCATCAGGATAGCACGATACCATGTGCTTCTGATGCTCTCCTGACAGACGGACGAGGCGGGATCAGTGGTGGTGGGAGAAGAAACACGAAATTTTGGCATTGGGTGTGGCACGCGACATTCGAGACACCCATGCTCCAAGTACCTATGCTATACGGTGCTTCCGCAAGCGAGGATACATACGTCCCGCTCATGTACAGCAAAAAGCTCTCGAACCAGACTTCCGGAAGGTGTACGTCCATGTTTGTGGACGGTCTCTCATCATCGTTACGATAGGCTATCATGAAGTCGAACCGCTCAGCTTGTCTGTCTTCCTACCAATGACAGCAGAGCTGACATAGAATGTCGTGTCTTCAGAACGCGGGAGCACTCTGATCTTATTCTCAGAGCTTTGGTCATCTCCGCAGTAGCAGAGGAACAGCTTGGAGCTGATATGGCTCTCGATTGATTCAATGGAGCTTAAGACGTCAGGAGGAGGAGAGATGAGGTGTACCTCGCCCGTACCTCCTAGCTTCAGTTACCCCAGATTCCAAAGCGGGGCACTTGCGGCACCCGGCAATGCAAGGAAACTCTACGCATGGCATGGAAGCTCCTTGGAAACGGAATACAGCTGCCATGTAGAATAACGAGGACAATCACGAGCCATGCTCGTGTAATGAACGGTATCAAGATGCAGTCGTTCAGATAATCAAGGTGATATATTGGCTGCGATATCAGCCAAGCAACACGAGTGTCATCGTTTCGAATATCCTCCCTTAGTATGAACCGCAGAGACCGACATCAGTATTCGCACCGTGCTCAGCGGAGAATATTCCTTGCCAATGTTCATATTGCACCTCTAAACAGAGGCTGTTCGATCGTTATGACGGCCGTCGATTGATGATACGACCATCAAAAATAGGACTATGCTGTGCTCAATCTGAATGGCTCGCCGGACCTCTATCACTTGCACGTGTGCTCCCTGCAAGCTTCAAGTTGTTGCGTCATTTGTAAGCTTGCAAAACGCATCTATGTTATCAGCAAGGGCAAGGTGCAGGAGGTCGTTGTTCACTTTCTAAAGTCTGGTCAAGATGTCTCAAGCTAAGACGCTCAAGATCGCCCTGGACTGGACGCCAAACACAATACACACTGGTCTTTATGTCGCCCTGGAAGCCGGACTGTACTCCTCGCACGGCCTCGATGTCCAACTACTGCCCCCAGACGAAACATATAGCAAGACTCCCGCAAAACGTCTGGAGGAAGGCGAGGTCGATCTAGCAATCTGCCCTTCAGAATCTTGTATTGTATACCAGGAGTCCGGAAAAGTTCGTCTCCAAGCGATCTATGCAATTCTTCAGCAAGATGCCTCTGCAATTGTCTCTACAAAATTGAAGAATATCCGCGAACTGGGTGAAGGCAAGGTCTACGGTAGCTACAATGCGCGCTATGAAGACAGCATTGTCAGAGCAATGGTTGCCAAAGATGGCGGATCAGCAGATCAGGTTAAAGTCGAACGTCAGCAAGGCAAGCTGGGCTTGTTTGAAGCACTGAAAGAAGGCAAAGTGGATGCAACGTGGGTGTTCATGCCCTGGGAGGGCGTCGAGGCCGAGTCCAATGGTGAGAGCTTGAATGTCTTCAAAGCAGAAGATTATGGGATCCCGTATGGGTATTCTCCCGTGATCGCTTACAATGCTTCGACCAAAGACCTCGACATGACCACATTGGCGAAGTTTGTGGAGGTGACTGTGGCGGGTTATGATCGCGCAATGAAGGACATTGATCAGGCGGTTGCTGTACTTGCTAAGCATTGCCGTCCATCGCGTTCGAATGATTTCTTGGATCGCAGTCAGCGAAGCATCAATGAATACTACACCGATGGCTCGACGCTGGGCAAAATGTCAAGTCAGAAGTGGAAGACATGGATTGAATGGCTCGTAGACCACGGCATGGTTGACCGCAACAGCATCAACGAGAGCGAGCTCTTCATCAATCCGTAGATCTTGCATTACCAACAGCCAAAGCGGCACATCGTCTTAGCAATACATACAGTCACCATCTCGTGTCATGATCTTAGAGGTGTTATTTAAAACAGGTGTAAGCATATCTCGAGTTCCCATGTCATCACGTGATTGGACCAAAACTCGGCTAGCGGATTTCTGCCCGCCAAGACTCGTCAAAATGTAGAGCACACCACAGAACCTCAAACCCGGTCCTCTCTACACGACTAACCCACAATACAGCACCGGTGAGTCCCTTCCACGAGCCCATTCCTGATCACGCACACACTATATTGGAGATTTGGTGGAACGCATCAAATACGACAAATTTTCGCCGTCTTCAGCGCATCGAAAACGCCTCATCACCTCGCCACGACACACCTATCCGAGCCTTTCACTGATAATACATCGTCGCAGCAACCATGGGTAAAGGAAAGCCAAGAGGTCTTTTGGCCGCACGCAAGTTGCGCAACCACCGCCGTGAACAGCAGTGGGCCGATCTCCACTACAAGAAGAGACTATTGGGCACAGCCTTCAAATCATCGCCATTCGGAGTATGTACCACCTCCTCGATACAGAAAGAATAGAGCGGGAAGCAATGGTGGAAGCAGGTCGGAAAACGATGCAGAACGGATGGGAACGGCGATGTCGAACAAGGCGCTAACATGTTCTGTGAAAAGGGTTCATCACACGCCAAGGGCATCGTCCTCGAGAAGGTCGGTGTTGAGGCCAAGCAGCCCAACTCGGCCATTCGAAAGTGTGTCCGTGTCCAGCTCATCAAGAACGGCAAGAAGGTCACCGCTTTCGGTACGTGCTTCCAGCAGCCTCCAGCAGGGCCCCCACAACCTTCCCTGCACATCTCACTAACATCACCCAACAGTCCCCAACGACGGTTGCTTGAACTTCGTAGACGAGAACGACGAGGTGCTCCTAGCTGGTTTCGGTCGTAAGGGCAAGGCAAAGGGTGATATTCCCGGTGTGCGTTTCAAGGTCGTCAAGGTTTCGGGTGTGGGTCTCAGCGCGCTCTGGAAGGAGAAGAAGGAGAAGCCTCGTTCGTAGATGTTGACGATGTCTCTACGTCCTGGCGTTCTTGTGTGTAGCGGGGAAAAAGAGGTTACGGCTTTTCACATCCGACTTATGGAGAGTAATGTCGGAACCTGCTACTTCATAGCAGCCATGAATTTGTGACCCAAGACATACTATTGCTGGTCAGTTCTTCATTCATGCATGTCATGACGTGTAACAAGTTTGGCCAAGGACCGGTCGAAGTTCAAAAGATGCGTGCAGGGCCTAAATGGTCAAATGATATGTGTATTCAAAAATGGTCTACAGAACTACTGCCAGTTACACGCAGCACAAATCTACTTCATCGTCACCAACTCCTCCGCACTTGTCGGGTGTATCGCCACCACGCTATCGAAGTCAGCCTTAGTCGCGCCCATCTTGATGGCGACACCGAAACCCTGCAGCATCTCGCCGGAGCCAATGCCCAGGATGTGCAGACCGACGATCTTCTCTTCCTTGCCGGCGCACACCAGCTTGTACGACGTGGGAGCCTTCTGGTCGGGCTCCATCATCGAGTAGTACATGCTGGTGAAGTTGCTGGTGTAGATCTTGATGTTCTCGTCGCCGTACTTCTCGCGGGCGTCAGGCTCCGTCAGCCCGATGGTGCCCACCTCTGGATGCGCGAAGACGACTGAGGGGATATTGGAGTAATCGAGCTTGGCCTCGGATTTGCCGCCGAACAGTCGATCGGCCAGACGGCGTCCCGCCGCGATGGCCACGGGGGTCAGCTCGTAGCCCTTGTCGCACACATCGCCGAGGGCGAAGATGTTGTCGACGTTGGTGTTCTGGAAATCGTCGACTTTGATGTGCTGCTTGTCGTTGGTCTCAACCTTGGTGGCGCTCAGGTTGAGCTTCTCAAGCTCAGGGGAACGGCCGATGGCCCAGAGCACGGTGTCGAAGTCTTCGGCCTTAGCACCATTCGAATCCTCGTAGTGCATCTTGACGCCAGACGAGGACTTTTCCAGCTTGGATTGAGACGAGTTCTTGTGGATGATAACGCCCAACCGCTCGTACTCAGCGGTCAGCTTTTCCTGCACCATGGGGTCGAAAGTGCGTAGGAACTTGTCGTGGCGAATGAAAAGGTGTGTTTCCGTGCCCAGAGCATTGAACATTCCAGCCAGCTCAACAGCAATGTACCCGGCGCCCACAACGGCGACTTTTTTGGGCTGCTGTTTAAGCTCGAAGAATCCGTCGGAAGTGATGCCGTGCTCTGCACCTTCGACTGGGGGCAAAGTGGGATGTCCGCCAACAGCGATGAGAACCTTCTTCGCCTTGATGCTGACCTCGCTGTTGTCATCCAGCAACACCTTGACGGTGTGCTGATCCACAAAGCTTGCCGTACCGTGTAGCCACTCGACCTTGTCATTGCCCAAGTTCTTCTCATAGATTCCGTTCAGGCGCTTGATATAATCGTCTCTCTTCTTCGTGAATGTTGGCCAGTCGTATTCCTTGGTCTGCTCCACGCTGAACCCGTAGCTCTTGGCCTCGTGTAGCGTTTCCGCGATCGTTGCGGCGTGCCAGGTGATCTTCTTGGGGACACACCCCACGTTTACACAGGTTCCTCCTAACCGCTTGTTTTCGATCGCGATCGTCTTTGCGCCATACATGCCACTTGCTCGTCGTGCGCTGGCGAGTCCACCGGATCCGCCACCCACCACAAGGTAGTCGCACTCTTTCTGAATGGGCGCCATGGCGGTGGTCGTCTGGGAGAAGTGGCGTGTGAAGGTCGTAAGGCGATGTGCACTAGCTGTCCTGAGCGGGGTGGCTGCAGAGGCAGAGGCGAGAAGACGAGGGGAGAGTTGGGGAGACAGATTGACGGCTGCTTGATGATGACTAGCTGTAGAGTAGTGGGTAATAGGTTTATATGCTAGATCACTCGCCGCGCATGGATGACGTGATCTTTGTCTTTCGTGGTGGGCTAGACCGAGTGGTGGAAGGGATAGCTTTCTGCTTGCGGCGATTCAGATATGGCTTCTTTTCAGGAAGTTGATGAAGGCCCAGATTGGTGTCTCTAAAAGCGCCAAGGGATTCTACCTTTTGAGGCTCAACAATACCAGCGCAAGATCTCCTAAGATTATCGCCAATCCTGGTTTCGATATGCAACGTCCGACGACGCGATGTGATTATACATGCAGTGTTGTTCCAATTGCTTACAAATTTTCAATACCATTCCATCATCCCGCTACGACCCGCATTCGTGGTCCACAATGAGCCCCGACGTCACCTGTACTAAGAAGTTCCCTCAGGTTGCCACTATATCTATTGTCTGAGCCATGGTCACGAACACTAAATTCTAAATGGTGTGCTCGACTGGCAACTCGCGGCACAATCATATCTTATGTACCATTCGTTGGCATAGCTTGTTCGTGTAAAAATATTCTAGTTGGGAGAATGATAGCATAATTAGATGTTCCCAGTCCTTAAATTCCTAGTCTGCCCAGAAAAATAATGCTAACTCTTCAATGCGAAAGTGTAGAGCATGCCCCTCGTTTTACCCTCTGGTCGAGACGACGCATTCGTTGTGGCTGCTGGAATGAACCAGAAGCACACCAAGATGAAAGCTTCATTGTTGCCATGTCCAGTTCCCAGCACTGAAACCACTACTCCCACTGTCCTCCATACCACCAGAGGTCTTGTTATGTGAGCTTAGACTAAGCGGTGCGTGCCACTGTTGAGGTGCATTTAAGGACAAGTACCTGCTGTCGAAGGTGTGGAAGCTAGAGAGTTGGTTAAGAGGCATGCCTTGAGCTGGAAAAGGTGTCCAAAAAGGGTGCTGTAACTGGTCCACATCCAGAATGACTGTTGGATCACTGTAGCTACGAGAGAACGGTAGCCGTTGATCTGAAGTTGGTGGCGGTGGGAATGGCGATTGGTGATTGCCAGTGCTGTTCGGCTGCGTTCCCACGTCGGACGAGTTAGTGCGAGGAATGGTGGCCGCAAAGAATGTCGAGATGTGTGGCGGAAACATGGGCGGAGGGTGCGCTCCTCGGAACACGAGTGCGGCAGCAGCCCCATCCGGTAGGGTGATGTTCCACTTTACGGCTAAGGAGCGGATGATGTCCACGCAGTGCGCTGCGAATCTGTGGTTGACAGCCATGGCATGAAGATCATGCAGACCTTGACTGAGGTGTGACGCTGCTGGTTCGGCAGGTAGGTTGAGAAGATGAATAGTCGCTGCGGCGAGAAGCATGTTTGGCACTGGGAGAGCCACCCGTCGCAAGCCATACATCGCTCGGAGTGCATTCATCAGGCTCGAGATCTCGTTTGCACAGTAAGTCGCGATGTCGATGGGGTAGAGGTTTACGCTTCGTAAATCGCACTTGATGTACGGTCTGAAGAGACTAATGAGTGTCAGTCAAATATACTGCTTTCGATGTGGATCTTTGCATATCGCCAGCTGACACTAGCTGGTACATGCAGCTTTTGAGGGGTGCGCGGAAGTGAGAACTTACTGTAGCACGCACGAATAATACACCATATGTAACACTAAGACATATGGTAATGAGGAGTTCTCCAGCCGAAATGCATCAGGCAGATTTCGGTACCAGTCCTGGAATTGTGAGTACTGCATTACCAACTTCTCACTCGTGAGACGCTCTTGTGGCGCGTAAAAAGTGTTCGTCATATCGCTCGTGATCTCGCAAAGCTTGCTGTATTGGTCGATGAATAGCATATGTCGAGCGGGCTGTTCCGCGCTCGGACTTGTAGCCATATTGGCATCCTCGTACGGGCGCCATGTCTGAGACTCCGTGCGGTCATTGATGATGGGTTTTGATATATCAGTTGCCACGCGAGGAAGCTGCGACAGCCGACCATAACCGAGCGCACATGTACTGTAATCGTTAGCACAAAAGGCCCAATCTATTCGGGATATGATAGACTTACTTTTCGAGGTTGAACATACCCCAAAATGTGATCTTTCGAATCTCCACTTCGTGCGAGCGCAACCCGCTACTAATCACGGACAGATGCAGACCTAACTCGAGACCCATTCTTACAGCTCTACCAAGCAACTGGTAACCGCTACTCTCACGCCCCTGCGAGCACTCCCGACAGCTCATGATAAGGAGAGCTTGGATGGTGGTCAGGCAGGATTTGTCGCTAAGGTCTAAAAGTCTTTTAGCCTCGAAGAAGAACGAATCTCCTGCGGTCGCAGAGTCGTGGTTATTAGATCTGGCGCTAGGACGGTCCGAATAATGGCAGGCAAAAGCCATGATGGCGTTGACCAGCATTGCGCTGCAGTACTCTGTCCTTCCCTGACCCATGTCGTGTAGAAAATGGTCCCTTGAAAAGAAATGATAGAGCGGATGGATCCATGTGAAATATAGGCTTAAGAGGTGCTCAACAAAGTCAGGGTCTTGTGGTGTTCTCGACCAGAATGGCTGAGTGTAATTCTGTGCGGCGTCGATTGAAGGCTCGCTCGTCGAAGGCTCGCGTGATCGTGACGTTGAGAAGGGCGTACCTTCGAGCGCTTGGCTATTTGCCGCTGAAGATGAGATGTGCGGAGACAAGTCACCGTCAAGACTTTGTGATGAGACCCCATGTGGCATCCGAACATCTGCGCGTAGTGAAGCCGCAAGGCCATCGGGACTGGAACCAGCTCGCAGACTCTGAAGCAGTGCCAACGCTTCGTGCTCCGGTAGGCCTTTGAGTGACGCAACGATAACATCCAGAGCGTCGTTCTGGTGAGACAGGGCTTGCGGGTCCTTCTTGGTCGTACTCTTTCGTCGCTGTTCTCCTGACTCGTCGTAGAAACATTCTGTTCGATATACTGCTATACACGTCGAACATGATGGAAGGTTACCATCACACTGCTTTTGTCAAAATCGAAATCACTTGTGTTGCAGGGTGTAGGGTACAGGGTGCAAACCTACCTTGCTTTTACGCTTGCGGCAAGGTACACATGCCGAAGATATTGCTCTCCGTTTCGTCAACTTCGCATCAGGCATAACCTCGCCACTGTCTGGTAATGTGAGTTCATCTTTTGGCCGCAGTGGACGAGGGGGCATAACAGATGTCGGCCCAGAGAGAAGGCTCAGGCTGGGAAGGTCCTATGTTCGGGTTGAGAGGGTTTAATGGTCGACAGCCACAAACGCAAGAAAAGATGGTCAGGCCCGAAGATTAAAGATCGGATATAAGAAGCCTGGTGAGTAGTCCTGCGGTTGCGGAAGGACACTATCCGGACTGAGGATGATGCATAAGCGACAGGCGTTGAAGTGCTACAGGAGACGGACGATATGGCCAGTCACATCCGTATGCCTGGTTGCTGTTGATATCGAGCGTGCCATAGCCCCCATTGACAAGGCGCGAACTGATGCATTCTGACGAGTCCGGAGCCGTTGTAACCGGCCAAGAACCAAAGATCATCAATCGCATGCAGACCGATGGGAGGCTCACCGGGCCTCACGCGAGACCAAGCCACCATAGCCACTTGGCACCGGAAGTGAAGAATTAAGTTCGTTGCAGATACGAGACGTCAGAGGTCGTCGGGCTGAATATGGACGAGGGACCCTGAGTCTGCGGCAGCGCCCCACAATGCTCGGAAGACGGCAGCTTGTACCTGCTCGATCTTCGGCGTCCCATGCTCCTAAGCCCGTGAATCTTCGCTTCACAGTACTGTATAGAGTATGCCTCTAGGCCCTATCTCACCGCTGTCGGATATCGCTGTGCCACAGTCCTTGAAAGGCACGCAACTGAAGATACCGCCAGCCGAATGCGACCTCGCTTCTTTGTATCACAACAGGCTCCATCGCCTCGGACAATTCTCCGAAACCACTCTGCCATTGTAGGTGGTTTCATCTCTGCTGCAGCCACATCTACATCTACGACTAGTCCATCGCCACCACGGCCTATGCCCAGGCTAAATGAAAGAAGCGCGATGCAAGGGCTTTGTCGTTACACAGTCCGAGAGCCGCGGCAACCGTCCACGTTGGAGAAAGCTTGTATCTGATCTTGGCGTCATCCAGTTGCATCGCAATCCTTTCCGTCTGATGCGATCTGCTTTTATGCAGCCGTATGCATTTCGTACATATTCCTCTGGCCAAGGGTCCTGAATGCTTACACATCATTCCATTATGCCCTTACGCCACTTCCATTGTGCCAAGTTTTACGCAAAGCAGATATCTCCTGAACAAGCTATTGGTCGTCGCATCCTGCATCATTTCCAGAAAAGACCATCAGATATGATACTTGAGCCTACTGGCCTTGCTTTCACCGGGTGGCGTTCTTAGACGGCCTGCAGCTATTATCTAGCAATCGCTCAAGGATGAAGCTTATTCTGCTTCACTAGTCCAACCTGGCACGCTGGGTGACGACTGTTCCGCAGGCGCACGAAGCCGGACGAAATATGACCCTGTTTCTCTGACTCGTCCGCCATTCCTAGCAATGAGGCAAATTTCTGCATAACTCATTCTTCCTCCCAGTGAGCGGGTCACAAATACAAATGCTATGTGCTTCCTCGCGCCAAGCCTCCCGAGTGCTGGAGTATCCCTGTGAGGTTACATTACCGTTCACACCAGGACACCGTGATAGTACAGGGCTGACCAATATGTTCCGCTTACCAAGATATAAGCTGTGCTAACTTGCGAGTCTACACACCGGGCTTGGCATTGAAGCCACAGGACTTCGACCTGTATTCTAGACCCAGCCATGGACCAAGGGGCTCTGAAACTCTCGCATAGCGCTATCGCAAGAGCACATCACACCGCAAATGAAGATTCACTAGTCTCCATGACACCCTAACCATGTTCGTTTGGTATGAGTCTATCAAGGCCATACGATGGACACTACGAATCCTTGGAGCAGCGCTTGCCATATCCCCTAGACATGTGTGCACAGGGTGTGAGGTCAGTGCAAAGTGTTACAGAGACTACCCGCTGACGGCATACTATTGCCGAGCAACCACAATAAGAAGCGCTTGTAGATGATCCTTCGTCATTTTTGGGGATTGACATTGACACTAGAATCGGAGCTACGCCTTCCACACTTTTCCAGAACATGCAGGGTTGTCCATGTCACTACGCAGCTTCTCGCATTGCATTATTGCGGTACTGCGGCATTGCGGCAGCCGGACCAGGAAGGATGGCGTTGCTGGTTTCAGTATGTCTTGAGATAACGACATCCATCTGCATCTCGAAGCGTGTGCACCATATTCTGCAAGATCATAACTAAAAGTGCCCTTGCGTGGTTCGTTGAGCACCCTCTACACGTTCGAAGGACGTTTGAAGCTCATCGGCAAGGCTTTCCCGTCTAAGATACATCTACAATTGCTTGTCCGAGTAAAAGAAGGTTGGACCGCTGTTTCGCACTGCTGATTCTAGTGATATATCTGATGCATGCATGTCGTTCCCATCACCCGACAGAAGAACAAGCGCAACCCCGAAGTTAGTCAGGCAAATCTTCATTCACGACTATTCCACAGACTTGCCCCTTTCGTTACCATGACCGAGACCACTTTGTGATAAAGTTGTCACTAGATTCTCAAGTTGCGAGGCCATCGTGGTCGCTTCTATGAACTACCAATCGGACAGCCACGCAATGCTCTCACGTGGCTGAAATGCCACCAAAAACACTATCTGTAGACCTCCCGACGTGCATATACATGACTCGAGATGGGAGAACCTTCAATCTTGCATCGTGCCAGAACATCCAAGCGATGTGAATGTTCGGAGCATGCTGCACCTAAGGCAACGGTCTGCACGCCTCACAGCGTCTTTCCTTTCACCGCATAACAGCGACATCTCAAAGCTACCATGCCTGGGATTTTTACTACGGCTGCAAAAGGTTCGACGAGCTTACGCTGACATCTACACGCCAGAGCATGTCCACTCTTCTCACCACCCAACCAGAATCAGCTCTATTACAGGCACTATAGCGCCATAGCGACCTGGCATTGCTAGCTTAACGCATCAACGCCCCAGTCTCCACGTGACGGACCATGCTGCAGATCGACTATTGAAAGCCTTCAGCCTTGCATGGGCAGCACTGCATGGCAGGACCATGCTTTTTCCATGCACGCTGTCCCCTCGCCCACGGGCAATTGGGTCTTGACAACATGCCGTTGCTGACGAGTCATGTGGAGAATCTGCTACTGGGTGTGGCGTGACCAGCAGACTTGCGTTGCCCAAGAAGATTATATGGCTGAGGAAGCACGATTTGTGGCTTGAACCTACAGCAACCTTGTGCCTGGTTTCTCTCACTACTCCTACTTTGGAAGGTGATGCTGCAGAAACATGTCCACCGTACAGTTGGGAGAATGGACAGACTGCCGGCAAGTCAGACCGGTAATGCGCACGACGATACCAGCGGTAATAACGCATTGTCATCAGCAAGGCCTTGAGTAAACAGTCTTTGCGCGATTTACCTTCAGCGCTGACGTTGACCACGATCTATCGCTTTTCTACAAACTTCAACCCTTTGCTTGCATCCCATGTCCCGCTCGGCTTCGCAGTGGACGCAACGGGACCACTATTCGCGGCCCCGCCGAACAAGATCGGCATACCTTCTTGCCACGTTGTTTGCGTGGCCGGGATGCCGGGACTTTGTACCGCTGCAACCGGGGGAGGTTGCACCTGCGGCCGCTGCGGCATGGGAGCCGGAATAGGGTCCTGGCCCCTCCGCGATATCGCCGCAGCAGCACCGTGATGTTGCTGAGCCTGCTTCTGCTGCAACAAGCTCTGCTGATTCTGCTGCCTCAGCTGGAGATTCGCCATGGAGGTACTGAGATCTGACTCCAGCGCCTGCGCCTCGATGCGACGAGTATAGACGAAGTTGCGGCATTCGTCGCGGAAGCGCGTGACGATGCCAGCCAGGTCGTTGTAGAACTTGCGCCCTGTCTCGAGGTTGCGCATCACGTCCTTGTATGTCGTGTACGCATTCTCAAGGTTCTGCAGCGCAGCTTCGCGATCCTTTGACGACGTGTCGCCGCGTTTCGCATTCTGAAACGCCGTATTGGCCGTCTCCACGCGTGCAAGCAGGGCTTTCTGCTCTGTCTCTTCGCGCTTGAGATCGGCCTTGTCGTTGTCGTACTTTGCCAGGCGCGCGTCGAAGAGATCCTCGAACTGTGACGCTTGCACTTGCTGCATCGGGTATTCTCGCTCCAAACGGCCAGCTTCACGCAGTAGATCTGGATTGATATCGTCCTCTTTTGCTTTGTTGCGCAACGTCTCGATCTTCTTGCGCCTTCTACTCTCGAGCCGACTGACCTCGTTCAAAGACGCCCGTAAAGCGTTCGCCTCCCTTTCCACCTTAGCGGTCATGGTAGCTCGTCTGCTGGATGGCACGTAGTCCTCAAGATCGCGATCTGAACCTGCGAGCAGTCTGATTAGAGTCTCGTTTTGCCGAAGCTTGTTCTGCACCAGCTGATCCGAGTTGTCTGCCTGCTTCAAATACCCTTCGATATCAGTGACCTGACCGTACAGCTTAGGCAACGCGTCGTTCGCTGCTGGCCGGTTCCAATGATCGGTTCCAAATTTTCGTCGGGCGGTCTCATCCTCGCTAGCCTCTGTTCGCAGTAGATCAATCCCTTCCTGGTACACAACTCGGTTGTTGGCCTTCAGTTTCTCCGTATCATCAATCGTAGCCTGCAGCCTTTGTATGCCGTTAGCCTGTCGAATCTCGTCCGCATGGCTCGCCAGTCCGGGAGGTAAGCCAAGCGGTTTCTCTAAGGCTTGTAATGAGCCGGGTAGGTTCAGTGCTGACAGAAACTCATGCAATCGGGTGGTGAGGTTATCTAGCTCGGTGATGATAGAGTTGTTGATTAGCCGATCGCGTCTATCGGCGTATATCGAGGCGGCAACATGCACGCTATATGGCACGAGCTTTGCGAAAAGCGGCCGACCAAACTGCGCATGCTCGCCAAGCATGTCTTGTGAGTGGCTGAGTTCCTTTGGCACTTTCGCAGACACCATGCTAGCCCGTTCCAGCACCTTGAGCTCTGACTTGGGTGGTTCTGGTAGAAGATAGATCGTGTCGTTGTCCTTTTCCGCCTGCTTTAGGTCTTCCACGACTCGAGTCTTCAAACCGTTCAGGTCACCCAGCACGGCTTGATTGATATATCTGCTCTCTTTCAGTGCCTCGTTGACACAGTTGAGGCTGTCTCTCAGCCGGGCAACCTCCTCTCCATACTTCCGCTTATCCAGGCAATCGTTTGCTGCACGGAACTGCGCTGCCGCCGCAAAATGATGGTGCTTCGCGTTGATATGATGTATCCACTCCGACGATATACTCTCGCTCTTCAGCGCCCAATCACCCGCTTCGCTGTACAGATCGCTGACCTTGGCCGCCAGCCGTGCAATCGCGCCATCTTTGAACCCATCCTTGACAGCCTTTTGCCAAAAGCATTCTTGTGCCTGCGCGAGCATCAGGGCTTGTAAGGACTCAAGAGTCAAGGTATCCATCGCCTCGGGAGCGCTACTCCGCAGATCTGGTATGATTTCCGTTTGTAGGTGTTTCAGCACGCCAGCTGCGAAGCAGAAGTTCGATGCGGCGCTCTTCAGCCCCTCTGCTGTTGCGCGATTCGAGGCGAAGGCGAGCTGGCAGTACATGGTTGCGAGGTTGAAGACCACATTGGCCAGCTCGAAGCGAATGTTGTTCTCGGTTTGTGGTCGACTTTGCTGATACCCGATGGAAGGATACCATGTGAAATCGGCGCCAAGGTCGACGGGGAACTTCCCACCCATCCAAATCAGTTGGGCGATGTAGATCTGGATCTTGCCCACACCACTGGAGTGCGGCTCGACTGCGTTGACGGCATCTTTGCGCAGCTGGTCGATCACTTCGAGGTCCCGCGCGAACGTGTCTGGGTGTTGATCGTACTTGGTGGAGATGTAAGTGCGGATTGCATAGGCGAGCGAGAGGCTGTGTGTGCGCCGAAAGGGGACGTTGAGAATATTGCCGTTCTGCATCTTGCTCACATGCTGCTGAATAAGGGTACTGGCTTCTGTTCAAGTTCCATACATGGTGGCATATCAATATTGACAGCACTGCAGCAAAATGTTGGTTCTGATGTCACCGGAGTAGTATGTGGCTGAGAGGTCGGTGGGCTGTGGTGGCGTAGGGCTTGGTGGGGGAGTGCCTGAGGTGGGGAGGGGAATGGGCATCTCATGTAATCACAAATGATGGACAGTCGGTCGACGCAGGGTTCACCCGGAATAGACGGCGAAACTTGCTCAGACGCCCTTACTAGAGTCGTACAAGCACCGGAT
The DNA here is from genome assembly GCA_003012245.1 of Microcyclospora tardicrescens. NCBI lineage: Eukaryota > Fungi > Ascomycota > Dothideomycetes > Capnodiales > Microcyclospora > Microcyclospora tardicrescens. The sequence goes on from PXOE01000083.1 coordinate 221,770, forward strand.
TGATTTGAAAAGCGCTCGCGTGTTGTCAGCTGTGCTGGTACTTCATAACGGAGGGAGATTACACATCGCTCGCAGTAAGCACGCCATTCTCCCATAATCTTGTTCCACATACTTGGCTTTATCGCAGAAACAAAGGAAGATCTTCGTATCTATCATCTATTACCGTGCTACTCTTCGATCACCACTCGAGCAGACCACTCAAGCCAAGATGTCTGAACACAACTACAAATTCAATGTCAAGATGACCTGCGGCGGCTGTTCTGGAGCCGTCGAGCGTGTGCTCAAGAAGCTGGAAGGTATGACCAATGCAGCGCGTCCCCCTGCCAGAACAAGCACAGCAAGACTAATCTCTTCCCCGAACAGGCGTCAAGTCCTTCGATGTCAGCCTCGACTCACAGACCGCCAGCGTCACGACCGAGGAGGGACTCGATTATGCGACAGTGCTGGAGAAGATCAAGAAGACGGGCAAGCAGGTCAACTCGGGTGAGGCGGATGGTGTGCCGCAGAGTGTATGAGGTTCAAACAACACAGGGAGGATTGTGACAATGCTTCGATGGAGTTATATGTGTGCTGAATACTTGAGCGGTCTTTGGAGCATGTATGAGGACGTACGTGTAAGAAGAGTATGGATCTTATCCTCGTGGCGAACTCCGTATCCAGGAACACATGGCAGAAGTGCCCGAGCCTAGACCTGCTATGAAACACATTCCAATTGTACATCGGCATCTAAGACTTCAGCATTGGGTACTCTTCCATTCATGGACATGACGGTGAATTGATAAGTTATGCCCTCCTGTCCTGCTTGTGGTGGCATCCATACGAAGATGCCAAGCGAGCTGCTCTCAGCTCCGGGATTTGCTACACCTGTGTCGTCGGGATGTTCGATGTCCCTGAGGTCGGATCGAAATGGAATAGTGTTTCATACCGTTCAGGAATATGCAAATTAGGTAACAAGGTAAGCGCTCTTGTCAGGGAGTGAAGAGATGGCGTGAGTGGCATACATGCTGTACACCACGGACACAATCCATCGGCTTACCACGGCGATGTCGTGCAGATAGCCCGACCGTTGCCCCGTCAACCAAGCCCCAAAATTCTACCTTATCACCACGTTACAATCGCGTTATTGTGCCAACGCTTGGCCCCATTGTGCAAATGGACTAGACCGTTCGATCATTCGCTGACGAGTCTTTGCGATCATTATTGTGGAAAGCGCAAGCAGTTTTCGGTCGCGTGGCTGGACTCGGCCGCACAAAGGCGGGTCGGGAATCAGGTTGTTTACAGCTTCATGTGACAATCCATGTCCCGTCATCCACGCAAGCAGCACCACTTCAGGCCGACTGTGGCCCACTAACGCTCTCCCCGGCCATCGCATTTCGCCATCTTGCCTTGGACATCGACAGTCACTCCAGACGAATGGGTGTTCCGAATGACTTACGCCCACGCGTGACCGTTGCTGCAGAGGCGATGCACCACACACTACAACCTAGCGAGTCCCTCGAGTTTACAGCATCCCACATTCGGCAATCTCTAGCCTCGAGACACATCCCATGAAGTCGACACCACTTCTGCTGAGCCTCCTGGCTTTGCGTATGGCCGCCTCTCAGCAGTTACCATACAATCCGACTCGAATCTTCCTTGCGACCAATGCTTCTTACGCCTATATTTTTCAACCGTCTTTGCAGTCGCTAGGGCAGTCCCAACTGTTGGCAGTAGACGTCACGAATTCCATCTCCACCACACAATATACCTCCAACATTGTCGCCGAGACATTGCCCTTCCTCCAGGATGATGTGTTGGTGGCATATACACCGGTCCTTGAGGCAAGCGGAAACATAACTGTGACAAGTGGGAACTGTTCAGAAGGCGCGAGCGGGACTCAGCTCTGGCATTTTGTTCCGGATGACGAAGGCGGCAATGGTAGCTGGACCCAATTGCAAGCATCAGATGAAGAGCAAGCTCCAGAGACAGCAGTTGGGGGGTCAAACTTCTTGTCAGATGGTATCAGCTTCTCCGAGCTGGTCAATGGAGATGGTGCAAATACGAGTACTTATTTCTTCGGTGGAATGTGTCCGTGGGCGAACAGCACGACCGCTACCTGGACGTCACTCGCGGACTATTCAAACTTGATGGTGACCATAGCTCAAGACGTTGCAGAAGACTCCGAGTACGATATCACACTCGCAACAAATCGTGGTCCGCCGATTACGGAAGCTGGATTCACTATAAGTCCACTTCCGCCTACATACTCGCTCGACTCGGACGGCTCCACCCAAAGCCAGCAACAGGATTTTGTCTTACTGGGAGGCCACACCCAGTCCGCATTCATCAATATGTCCCAAGTGGCGCTGTACTCTTTACCACAAGAAGCATGGACATTTCTTCCAGTCACGCAGCCAACGAGTGATGGAAGCCAAACTCAGGTGGAGCCTCGTTCTGGTCACACTGCCGTGTTATCTGAGGACGGCGATAGCTTGATCGTATTTGGCGGCTGGGTAGGAGACATCACTCTTGCTGCTCAGCCACAACTGGCCGTGCTACAGTTTGGTGCCGGCTATGGTGGAACTGGAAGCTGGTCGTGGTCAGTTCCAATGCCCGCCGGGAAGGAGTCCGGCGTCTCGAGTGGACTTTATGGCCATGGCGCCGTCATGCTTCCTGGTAATGTCATGATGATAAGCGGAGGCTATTCCATCGCCACTACCACATCAAGTCAGTCTCGGCGCGCTACCTCTGACAGCCAGATTTATCTCTACAATGTGACGTCAAACTCCTGGACAGACTCATACACACCTCCAGAGACGGTTTCCGAGCAATTCTCAAAGTCATCAAAAGCACTTTCAACTACATCACAAAAAGCTGGCCTCGGAGTAGGGCTGGGGGTCGGACTTGTCATACTTTTGGTTCTCATCGGACTCTACTTATGGTATGCGCGACGAGTGAAGCGAGCAAGAGCTGAGCACGACCGGAATCTGCTGTCGCGATCATCACAAGCTTCATCGAACCAGGCTGATCTACCATTCCTGTATGGAGATGGATCTCAAACCGTCAACCCAAATCATGGCGAGAATGGTTCGAATAGATTATGGAACGCATGGGATGCCCGTGAGAATACCAATGCTGGCCGATATCCTCAAATGCCGGAAATGAGTCAGCATTCGGCTGCAGCTGGAGCCACAGGTCTTTTCCTTGATGTTCCTAGTCCGACCAGAGGGCTGAGAAAAGGGCTCTCAAACAGACCACAGTATCAATACCATGCCGCGCCTAGATATGACGATAGCAGACTGAGCCGTGCAAGCGGTAATATCCATCCCATAGCCGAGCTTGAAAATGAAGATGGTGTGGAGTCGGGCACCGCTGCTGCTGAACGTGAGATGCTATCAGATGCTGAAAGGAAGCTGAGGCAATTGGAGTTGGTGCTGACTTCTCCTACGGATCCTTTCTTTGAAGACGACCCACGACCACTACAGAGCCATCCTGTGATGCCTGACGATGGTCTCACTGTGCGCCGAGTACCAACAGATGCAAGTCGAGCACCCATGACTATTCCACGCAAGCCTCTGCCAATTGCGGATGAGTCGCCAAACTGGATCGTGGAAGCTGGACCGAGTGACGAACCAGAGCAAGATGGACGAGTGTCGCCGACCAAGTCTGACGATCGAACGTTATCAACCTTGAGTGAACGTTCGCAAAGATCCGTCCAGACCAATAGCTCCATCACTCGGACAATGTCTACGACCACCGGAACACTACTTGCTGCGGCATTAGCTGCTCGCAATTTGATCAGCCCCGATTATTCTGCACCAACATCTTCCTCCGGCGACAGTCGGACTAACACCATGTCAAGTAGTGGTAGGAAATCACCCTTCTTCCTGCAAATGCGCGGTCGAGCCTCCGCCAACGGTACCAAGCCAAGAAGTACAAGCACGTCTGCCTCGGATGCAGAGTCCTTCTCCACCGCCAAGACAAACTTTGCGCAGCTTCAAAGTGATGGGGAAGCATTACTTGGTGGCCGACCTACATTCGAACGTGACGATCCATACCACCGGGCTATGGCAGCTCACAGCTCTACCGCATCGAACGTACCCTCTCTCGTTCGTGGTTCTGTCATTTCGACGATACCTACCATATCTACACCAAGTCAGAGGCGGTCGAGTCTGATGGGTAGCTTACGACGTGCATTGACCGGTATCTCACTTGGCGAAAGGTCGTTGAGTATGACTAGTAAGCTCGGCGAACAATATTCCGACATGCCTAATACAGCAGCGTCATCTCCGACCAAGGAGCGAGGCAATCCTATCGGTACCACGCCACGACGCGCAGTCTCAGATGGAGGCGCATTGCTCCGGCAAAAACGTGGCCAGGAAGACTGGAGCAGGGAGCACCAGCAATACCCACCATATCGTGATGACCCCGTGTCCGGCGACTGGGGTCTGACTCGTTTGTCCAGCGACGAGCGCGGGGCGGAAGAGGAATGGGACGTGGAAGGCGCGGCGGAGCAACGAGACGTGCAAGTTATGTTTTCCGTGCCCAAGGCGCGACTGCGTGTCGTCAACGCTGACATGGATCGGGCAAGCATGCGAAGCGTGAGTGATGGTGCGCTCAGTCGGTCAAACAGTCTCAAGCAACCTACTGTCCTTCGACGCGAAGAATCTATCGCTGCCTTGCGCGCCATGTCTATCGCGGAGCCCTCACTGCTTGATTCGCATGTTGAGGAGGAGGAAGATAAGGAGCGGAAGATGGTATGAGCAATGCATCTCACTGACGGGATATAGGCGGGCCATGATATCCCAGCAGTGGATGTTACTTTACTTGGACTCTGTCTACGATGGTGCTATGGGTATCACACACAGGTCAGGAATTAGAGAGTGGGTATACAGGTCCCGGCGAAAATGTAGTACCGGGATAGATCTTGGGATTGTTTTCAGCGATAGGCGTTGGAGAGTGGTCACTTCCTGATTCTCGTGCTTTGCGACCGCCTAAGGCTGGATATATGCTGTGTCTCGAAACCACAATTTTTTCATACATATGAGTCTACCATGAAGCTACCTGACGGCGCTCTATCGATGAAGCACTCTAGAAACATAATATCAACAGCCTCGCTATTGGGCTACCCGAAGGAGTAATTTCTGAACGAAATCCGCTTCGACCCCTGACCAGCCGAGCGTATCAAGCTAGACTGGAAGCGAGCTCTCGCCTGAGAAGTGCCGAAGCTGGACCTCATGTCCTTTATCAGTATCCTACAGCGTCTGGCAGTTGGCCTACAACCTAGATATATCACTTGCCTGGAACGTGGTGCTCACCATGACAATAGGCAAAGCCTCATGGATCGCCAGTGCGATGTATGCAAAAACTCCGTGAAGACGAAAGACACACCATCGTTTGACAGCGTTCATTCTTGGGAGGCGCGATAATCAGAAGCACTAGTGGATCCCTTTGCTCTAGGGTGCCGAAAGCAAAAAAGCACCGAACCTCGTTGCGCGATAATCACCACCATCACATTTGCTAAATCTAGCGGTAGTGTACGGTCCCTTGGCCGCTGCTGGCCGACCGGATTCTACCTTGAGTCCTCCGGCGCAAATCGCCGTCAAGTTTTCGTGGGTCCCTTGCTCGCTATAGCTGACAGGTGCGGCGGCGGCCCTGGCCAATGCTGTCGATTGTATTCATCACACATGTGCTAGCCGATCATCACATGCTAAATTCCTCCTGGTAGGTCTGTGTTGATGATGGATGGGCGAGAGCTATCTTTTTCTATCGGCTTCGGCTTTCAAGTTCTGAGTTTCCATTGTTGCTTCAGCTTCTTGGATCTGTTTCTTCAGCAATCTTCCCAAGTGTGGGCGTCTTGATCTTTTGCTTATTGTAACATTGCATACGCCAACATGGCTGCCGTCAGCAGGACCTTCACACGCGCGCTGCGCTCTGCGCCTCCGTCCTCGAGCTTCAGAGCGACTGCCACCCGCCGCTTTGCCACACCTCGCTCAGCATTCCAGCAGGCATCACGACGAGCATATTCGGAGGAAGCACCTAAGCCAGCCGCCGAAGCGCCTCAGCCATCTGGTGGCAGCAACACGCTTCTCTATGGCGCCATCGCGGCCGCCGTGCTCGGTGGAGGTGCTTACTATGCCCTGAACAACAACAAGCAGAACAGCGCCGAACAAGGTCAGAAGGGCGCCACGGTCTTCGCCCCCACCAAGGAAGACTATCAGAAAGTTTACGATGCCGTGGCCAAGAGACTCATTGACGAGAGCGATTACGATGACGGTTCTTACGGACCCGTCCTGCTTCGTCTAGGCTGGCATGCAAGCGGCACCTTTGATGCCCAGACTGGCACTGGTGGCAGCAATGGTGCGACCATGCGCTTCGCTCCAGAGGGTGATCACGGTGCCAATGCCGGTCTGGTCGCCGCACGCAACTTCCTCGAGCCCGTTAAGGAAGCGTTCCCTTGGATCTCATACTCGGATCTCTGGATCCTCGCCGCGGCATGCGCCATCCAAGAGATGGGCGGCCCTGACATCCCATGGCGACCCGGCCGAACTGATCGAGACGTCTCCTTCTGCACGCCCGACGGCCGCCTGCCCGACGCCTCCAAGAACCAGGACCATCTCCGCGCCATCTTCAACCGCATGGGCTTCAACGACCAAGAGATCGTCGCTCTCTCTGGCGCCCACGCTCTCGGCCGCTGCCACACCGACCGCTCTGGCTTCTCCGGCCCATGGACGTTCTCGCCCATCACGCTGACCAATGACTACTACAAGCTACTGATGGAGGAGAAGTGGTCGTGGAAGAAGTGGAACGGCCCGAAGCAATACGAGGATGTGTCGACTAAGACGCTGATGATGCTGCCGACCGATATGGCGCTCATCAAGGACCGGAGCTTCAAGGGCTGGGTGAAGAAGTACGCCGATGACAACGACCTCTTCTTCAAGGACTTCTCCAATGTGCTCGTCAAGCTGTTCGAGCTGGGTGTGCCGTTCAAGGAGACCGAGGGTGAGCGATTGGTGTTGAAGAGGACGGCGTAGGAAGAATATGAGATGGTGTGAAAGTGGTAAACAGTGGCTTGTGGAGGGGAGTGAGAATGAGTAGCAGGTATGGCCTGAGCGATAAAGTAAAGAGAACTGGGAGCTGCGGCTACACCCATGATACACTCTATAGATAGACGAGATATATCGATAGACCTGCTTGACCGCATTTGTACAGAAATTGTCAGATCCCTCTGAATCGTCCTGCAACTAGTGCTAGCGAGAGCCAGTTGTCTTGGGCTTGTCCTCGCACGGATTCTGATCTTGAGCGAGGCTAGGCCGAGCTCTTGTCCAGACGGTGCTGGAATGCCCACTACGAAGGGCTGAGCTCGAGTCGAGACGAAGACATCCAGCAGATTTACGGCGGGTGGTGATGTTTCAGATATCATGCTTCGAATCTCGAGGATTGTGTATACAGCACACCCAGTCCCAAGGTCATGTTCGTCAAACGCAAGTCTGAGCTCCGGTTTCGTTCCGAATTGTCATACCAACGTCCAGTATCTTGTCTCTCTCTTACGCCGCCGTCTCCGCCGGCCTTGTGGCCACTCTCTCCACCAGCTCACCCACACCCAATTGCCGTCCCACACGGACCTTCCTCTTCTTCTCCCTCTTGCCCGCGCTGCCCACCTCGCCGCCTTCATCCTGCCCGACCGAGTCCTCACCCTCCTCCTCATCCTCCGCATCCAGGGCCTCTTCTCGTAGGTAGTCCAGGTCCATCCGCATGCTATACGCATCCTCGCCGTCGGCATAGTACTTGGCTTCCGTGCCGCCAACCTTGAACCCGAGCGTGTCGCGGTAGAGCGCGAGCGCCGCGACGTTGGACACGCGCACGTGCAGCGAGACGTAGACGGCGTTGTAGCATTCGAACATGGCTCGTTCTGTGCAGCGGCGGAGCGTTGGTTAGTGAGGGTGGGGAAGATGGGAGGATTGAGCTGGAGAAAGATGCTTACGACTTTGGCGCATCAGCTTCTCCGCGAGCCCAAGCCTTCGATGTGTTCGCATGACGCTGAGTGATGTGATGTGGCCGTGTTGGACGCCGTCGGTCGGGTCTTCTTCCATCTTGGCGAGGACATAGCCTACGATCTTGGGGACGTCGTAGGGTGTTTTCTTCGGTCGCGAGACCTATAAATTTGCCCATTTAGCGATCTGGGTTTGAGACACTTGAAGTGCCAGGCAGTTCATACATCTACAGCAACATAACTTAATTGTGGCCAGCTCAATGCATGGTACAGATAGTATTTGCAAAAGTAGTTCTCGGGGAGATTCGTGATGTTCGTTTGCTGGACATGAGGGATGTCGGAAGGCTGGAGGACTCGTATATCCATTTTTGTGTGTGCTAGAAGTACAATTGATTGAAATTTTGACACGAATGAGTGGTGCGCAAATACCTTACTGACCTAGGTACATATAGATTTGTATGCTCGAAGGCTGTGGTGGGCACTGATGGTCTGTGCTTTCACTTGTTCAGCAATTCGCATGTGCCCCACGTCCCAAGTCGAGGATCAGACTGGAACTCGACTGCACTACCACTACTTTTATGGAGACTATGTTACAGAACTCTGCGGAGCGAGTGTGGTGCTGGACTGATCCGCGAGTATCCAGTGCAATCAGTAAAAGCGCTTCGGCTACAAGCAGCGTGCATGCATATACGAGAGAATCATGCAGATGTCTGGAGCCTTTTGATAACTTTCGGAGTCCATAAGTTCTTGTGCTCGATCCCAGGATTGGCCCCTTCACAGCAGAATATGTACATATCGATCTCGCTTTGCAGCCCCAAAATTGCAAAGCCTAGTCACACCACGTACGGATGTAGGATAAATGCAATTGTCGCCACAGAAAATAGAGATCTTTTTTTCATCTTCTGCTACAGGCGAAAATGGGAAAGTCGTAAATCAGCGGCCTCTCGACCACGAAGACCAGATCGTTCCCACCGTTACAGGTGTCTTAGGCTTGTGAAGGTCTGTGATCGTTCGTGAAGCTTCCAAACCAAGACTGGACGTAGCAGAATCATAAGAGGATGATCCGCTGGAATTGCGTGCCAAACTACTCTGAAGGTTGCGTGACTAGATCGGTACGATGCCACTAAGCTGAACATGGCAGACGTGTAGACTGACTCCAGTTGTACCTGCTTGGTATGATCTATATATAAGGTAAGACAGTTCTCCCGTCTGTACGAGGGGCTGCAGATCTCCCTTGGCGCTCGTCGAAGCATTTCACAAGTACTTAGGTAGGAACATGGGAAAAGGTTCTCAAACAACCTGCATCTATGCAACTGCATGAGACATGTCCGCTATCGAAACGCCTCCTCAAGCATCTCCTCCACTCACCACGAAGAAAGCATCGGATGATTCCTTAGAGAAAGATACCATCATCCGCAATGTTCGCCTCATCGCTTCGCCATGGAATTTGTTTGTCTTCATTGGCGGTCCTATTCTGAGTTGGCTAGGCTACTTCTACATCGGCTTCCACCTCCGCGAAGACAGACTCGTCTCTGTCGAAGTACAATTTTATGTTGGGTTTGCGCTTGTGATGCTGGCTTTTCTGTTGGCAGCGTGGACAAGCGACAATATTGAATTTCGTCTTCAAGACAAAGGATACACGCAGAAACCAGGGCTACACCGGATCCAGTTCTGGGTGACCATAGGAATGTGCGTGGCCATGTTCTGGTGGTCTAGCAATTTGTTCCAGGCAACCGACAGCAATCGAGTGTGGTTCTATCTTCAGCTGGTGCTTCTTGCACTGGTCTCTTGGTTGGTCCTAACTTGGGTCTTTGTCGGGTCATATCTGCTGTACACGACACGGGCAGCATGATCGCTCGAGCATTGCTGACGTTGTGTGGAATCGTGCAGTATGGTGGCGCAAAGAGAGAGGATGTATACCTCGAAGTTGACTTGAAGTTGCCGGGTGGAGGATTCGTGGCTCGCGTGCAGGGCCAATGAAACAGCTGCCGTGAACACGACATGGAGTCTATCAGATAGCAATATCACCTTACGTATACTCTGCATTGTACATACTTCGTCTTAGGCAGCTATATACCTTATTCACGCACATACATGAATGTCGCTGTAGAAGATTTCCGATCAGTACAATCAAGAATGAGCAGACTCGTACAGGCAATAATTGTTTACACACCACATGCAGCCATGTACAGCTAGATACGCCTAGGGCACCAAAGCTCGAATCTTCTTGGGATAAAATACCTCAATCGAGCTGGTAGGGAGGGGGCACTCTATATGTACGTCCTCACATACTTTTGCGTGTGATTACCACATGATCTTGCACCATGAGACGTGAACATGTTGAAGATCGATCATTTTCGCTCATGATGTACTACAGAAACAGACATAAAGTCGTGCCAATGGCAGACGTGCGCGCACGAAGGCACGAGGCAACAGATGAGGTGACTCCGCTCCTGGGCTCTGCTTCTGCCTCCACACACGAGGTACCAGAAGCTAGTCACAGAACGAGATGCTCATGGCCATGGTTGTATGTTGTCGCTTTAGCCATTGTACTGGCTATCGTTTCCTGCATTGGCGAGGATCTGTGGGCCGCTCCGAGAGTACGTCTGTTTGAGGCCGCCGTCTGCGCCGAGTACTACGCGCAACACGATGCTTCCCTGTTCTCCCACAAGTATGATATCCCAGAACATCTCTGCAAACTCGACCCGATCCAGGATCAACTTGCAGCATTGCTAGGGTGGCAGCTGTTCTTTGACAGTGTTCCGGCTATCTTGTTGCCCATCCCTTTCGGCAACCTAGCCGACCGGCGAGGAAGAAAATGGATTATGGCTGCAGCCGTGGCTGGCTTTGCAATGTCCTACCTATGGACTCTAATGGTCGTAAGTCTCGTGAACTCAGAAAGAGTGGTATCACTAGACTTGACTCGATGCTGAGCGGTACATGCAGATCGGCGCTACAGATTGGTCTCCTCAGTGGGTATGGTTCTCCTCGGCGTTCTTCATTATCGGTGGTGGCCCTACTGTGGCTACGACTCTCCTTACCACAGTCGTTGCCGATGTCGTTCCGCCAGAATCGAGGTGAGTGATGCTACTCCTTGTGGCTCCACTCCAGTCCTTCGATCCAACGTAGCTAATCAGGATTTATGACAACAGGAGTACGGTCTTCTTTTATCGCTTCTGTACTGATGTCGTCGCCGAGCTGACCATTCCTCCTCTCGCGTCGTACCTCATGTCTAAGAACATATGGATTGCCCTTCTTGGCGCTGCACTATGTCAGAGCGTTAGTGCTTTGATGGTAATCGCATTGCCTGAAACAGCACCACTGCCTACGCCTGAACGTTCTGACGTTCACGACGATGACAACATCGCCGAGGCACCCGCATTATCATCCACCTCCAACCCATCCTTCCTGAAGCGCTGTGGCGTTTGGTTCAGTCAGACGAAGAGCTCACTCGACTTCGTCGTCCACGACAAGACCGTTGCAGCAATTGTGCTGACATTCTTGATCTCTAAAATCGGTCGCCAATCCACAAATGTCTTGTTTCAGTATGTCTCCAAGCGTTTCGGCTGGACATTATCAAAGGTAAGTTGACCTGCAGGCTTGTCTGCCATTCTATCACTACTAAGCCAATGTCCGTGAAACAGGCGGGCCTACTTCTCTCCCTTCGCGCAGCTGTAAACATTGCACTCTACGCTATTGTCTTGCCATTACTAGGCGCCTACATACTCAGCAAGGTCGGTGAAGCGACTCATCGAGACCTCCTCCTTGCTAGAGGAAGCATCATTTTCCTGCTTCTTGGCACCTTCGTGCTTGCGTTGTCGGCAACGCCTGCTCTGATGATTTTAGGTAAGCTTTCTTCACGAATGCTGCATTGATCATCTGTACAGGACTGATGAAAGAAAGGCGTTATTCTGTTTACGTTGGGCACCGGCTTTCCGCCGGCAGCCCGCAGTTTGGTGACCGCGCTCGTTGAGTCTCGCAATTCCGATGGCGCCAGCGACATTGGTCGTCTATACGCCGTCATCTCTGTCATGGAGGGTATCGGCAGTCTAATTGCGGCATTGGGTTTGTCTGGGACCCTACGCATTGGCTTTCGCTTGGGAAGACCGTGGTTCGGCCTTCCTTTTGCTTTCTCTGCTATCCTCTTCGCCTTTGTCGCGGTGATGATATTCAGCATAAGCAGTAAGAGACTACTGTTGACAGGCTGAGGAAATCATGGGTTTAGGCACGCAGTGCGCACGGTTGGCTGGTTCACTCGGGCGTAATTATACATCATAAGCCTGTAGCAATCTACAATCATTTAGCGTTTCGTAAGCTTGTGTTATGGTCTTGTGCCTTTCGAGATCCCTGCTTGGCAAGTCTTGCGTAAAGTCCCTCATGTATTGCCTTCGCGGATGAAGCTCTGATATACTACCACGACAGAACTCGATGCTAGAATAAGACTATCAACTCGTTTACCATGAATGAGATGCCTACACTTTCAACCGTGCACTCGACACTCACAAGCAGTGAGCTCTGTCTGTAATGGTCATGTGTAGTCCAGGAGTAGTGCCTCCATGATAGTGCTAGTGCAGCAATTGTTGAGTTCCAACGGCGCAGAAATCAGACAGGGTTCCCCAGACACATGCCAAGCTTCTCTATCCCTGAGCTAACACCTTATTCCTCTTTCAATAGTAACACATCTGTGCCCTTGCGCGCGCTTCTTCGCTTAATGGTTGCGGCATCGTGTTCCACATATCCGCAATGTGGGCATTGGATATCTCTAACCCCTAGCGCAAGCATGCCTGGTTGTGCGTGAGTGATTGCGCAAATTCAACCCTGCCCTGCTATCAATAGCACTGCTTGACCACTTCTTGCCGTCCACAACACTGGTTCTCGGCTCTCCTCATCAACGAAAGCGGCATTCAGACCATAAGGAGGCGGCAAGCCTGGACCCGCAAGCAGAGCTCTCGAATCAATTAAGAGGGCGCCACGTAGACTCGCGGGGCGCACGGAGACAGAGCGACGGAAGCTCCACCTACAATAGCTCCCTTGTACCTGCCTTAGAGGAGCCGGCGCCATGCTCTCATCAGGTGTCTTTGGCCGGCTGACCGGCAAACGACAACAAGGTCAGACACTGCCTTATGGCAATACGGCTTCCTCTACCACTGCTCTCTCCGCGTCGCCTATCACTTCCCCCTCGACCGATACCATCACGAGCCCGCCCCTCGAAGACGTACCCGAGCTCGAACGTCGACAAACCACAGGCACGCCGCATCGTCGCGAAAGCAGCATCCTCAGCTTGACCAGCAGCGTCACAGATTTGACACAGAACGTGCGCAACGTACGACGATCCGTCTCGCTTCGATCGCACCGTACCAATCCCAGCGGCAGCAGCACCAGTTCTAGTCGGGCGACCAACTATCCTCGCAACCCGTCCATGAACAACCTCAGCAATATCTCATCTCAATTGGTAGAAAGTCCAGAACTCGAGCAAGAGCAGGATCCGGTGCACACCTCTCCAGTTCCCCCGCGGTCTAGGGGAAAGCTTTCCATGTCTGCGAGATCCTTCTCGAATCGTTTCGAGTCCACGGACACTTTGCCAATACTGTCTCCAGAGAGGGAAGATGAGCCACCCCCAGTACCCAATATCGAGAACAACGCGGCAGGGACGGGTGGCATGCTAGCAGCACCCACTCAACCGCGGCGCCCAGCACCCGAGAAACCTGCTCTTACAAGCCAGCAAAGCTTCTCCAGGGATATTTCACAGCCATATGGGAATGGTGTACCGTTACAGCACACAACCTCGAATTTGGCAGTCAACACAGGCTACAACCCCACTGCTATCTATCAGAACATACACGAAACGGCTGCGAAACGAATGGCTACGATAGAGTATATGCGCAAGGTGCATGATGGTAATGTCTTCTATTTCAGCACATTACATTTCACATCAGCCACACTTGCGACCATGTCTTCATTACAACAACATAAGCTTGGCAGAAGAGCCACAAGCTACATGGTCTTAGGCTATAGCTTGCCTGCGTTACTCGACATGAACTCCAATTCAGCTTTGGAGTACCTCAAAGCATTCTCGGCATTATTACAAGAGTTCGAGACATATCAGAATTTGGTAGGATTTGACAGTAGTGGCGGAAGTCTTAGCCGGGGACGAGTAGGGCAGATGTTCAAGAGCAGTATGGGGCTTGGTACACGCTCTGGGAAAGGCAGAAGATCCAGTGCGGCAACGGATGGTGCTGTTGGAGACCCGAAGCTCATGCTCGGAACTCCTTCTCTAAGCAACGATCCTACAAGCCCTCTCGATATCCCTTCGCCAGTCCTTGGGCACGAATTTCAGCATCTCTTGACACCAAACCTACCATTTGATCCCGACTTCAGCACGACCTACGCCACACTCTGCGATACATTGGTGGACACGTATGCGAAGCTCATGGATCTTGTGACCGGACCCGAGGTATGCACACCCAGTATCGGAGATGCCTTTACCAAAGCGGACAAGGCTGTGAGAAAGATCCTCGTTTCGAATGTGGTGAGGGAATTCGACGAGACAACGCGTGCGAACGTCAAGAGTGAAGTGGCTGGACTGGGAAAGCTGGTTCTTGGCGGACTCATGTAGGAGTGATCGACTGTCAGGGTGGATGTACGATGAGCGTGATCTTTGGACACGATATGAAGCGCATCTGGATGTAAAGACGAAGCATGAGAACAACGACCTGGCGATGATCTATGATATCCCACAATACCCCTTACTACTGTATAGCGCATGAATGTACATGTACGAACCAATTTCTTTATGACTCTTTTGCTTTTCTCACTGCACGTCGACCCACGTGCATAACGTATGCGCCATTCCGATCCCATGTTGTGACATCTCGTAATGCTGACACCTGATCGCTCGTATAACAAGTCGATCCCGACATCGCTCGTTGCCAATACCTCCTGACGACTCATCACGCCCTACCACAGATGGCACAGATGTCATCTCACGTCTGGACGTGAGGGTAGGTCCCTTACTATAGCTCGGCTTACCGCCAGACGGTCGGCAACCCACGGCTTTACGTAGGGAGAAACCCGTCACTTCAGAATGCTCGTGCAGCCACATGCACCTCGCGACTATGCCGAGACTTCTTATCTGCATGGTTGACCATGGCCATACGGCTATCGGGTGCTCTGTAGAATCTTCCTGTTCGTTGGGCGTGCTGGAAGTGGAAGGGAAGAGAAATTTCATATGCCGCCGCTGAGTTTTCTCATGATGGCAAGGATTAGCTACGAGAGATTGGGGAGGGTGGTATAAGAAAGCAGGATCTCTCACAGCAACCTGCCTGATCGCCTGTATACTTGTATCTATAGCCGTACAGAATATTGCCTACCTTACTCTTCATTGTTACGTTCAAGCGAGCGAGCAAGCAACGCCCTTACAACGATCCAGACGACCAAATCTCAAACCTCCTTCATCCTCACCATTATCACCGAGCTTAAAACCTCCCGCCATCTTCTCATTCACGTCCACGACCACCGAAAAAGAGCTTCCAGCATAAGATCACAAGGACCATCATAGCTTGAATCCGCACCGGCCAAAATTTTGCCATTGACTGTCCGAAATCCCGTCCAACAGCAAACAGTCATCATCATCGTCAGCGCACCAGCCACTTCTCACCTCCCACCTCCACCTCCACACTTCCCGTATCCATCGACAGCCCTGACGACTTGGCTTAATTCCGAAGTCGCTCTCGGCTTATTCATTGGAAATTCTGGTGACTCTGAGTCAACGATTCTTAACACCGCTTTGAAGATTTCCAGATCTTCTTTATATTGCATTGCTGTCTCTTCGACCTTTTTGTTTTTTCTTCAATCTCCAATTGACCTACCTTATCTTTACCTTACTTTATGAGAATGACTGGCGTCGATAACTTTGTCGATTGAATAATCCACCACCAAAAGCGTTACGATCGAATCATCTAGAGGACTTCTACTCCTACCAATTAACGACACGCAACCTTAAGATTTTTCTGATTCGCGGTGACGAGGGAAGAGAAAGTCAACTTCTGCAGCCCGGCTGAATCTACAAGAAATTGCGATTTCGTGGGATCGTGATTTCGTAGACTGCTCTATAGACGAAAGAAACAGAACTTCAAACTCAACTACAATGGCACCCGCAGCTCTGACGCCCCCAGCCTCGGGCTCTGCGACCCCGACCAGCGCATCTGCGCTCACCAAAGCCGGCATCCAGCACTCAACCCCGGAGACCTCTCACCAGGCCCCGCTGGATGCATCCAACATCAAAGTGACCCTGACCACGACGCCCCGCTCGCCACCCGTCGCCAATGGTCCCGAAGTCCTGTCGCAGAAGGTCTGCACCGACCACATGGTGTCAGCGCGCTGGACATTTGAGCATGGCTGGGAGACGCCGGAGATGCGCCCATACGGCCCGTTGGCGATCATGCCGAGCGCATCGGTGCTACACTACGCCACCGAGTGCTTCGAGGGTTTGAAGCTCTACCGCGGCTTCGATGGAAAGCTGCGCTTGTTCCGCGTGTCGAAGAATGCGCTGCGGATGCGGAAATCAGCATCACGAATCGCGCTGCCGGATTTCCCGCCGGCGGAGCTGGAGAAGATGATCATCGCGCTGTGCGCGCAGGACGGCGACAAGTGGCTGCCTAAGGAGCGCGCAGGTTCGTTCTTGTACATTCGCCCCACCTTCATCGCTACGGAAGAGGCGCTCGGCGTGCAAAGGCCGAAAGAGGCGCTGTTGTATGTCATCATTGCGTGTTTCCCAGATATGACCAAGAGTCTCGCGACACCGAGTGCGCCGCCAGCTCTGAGTGGTGCAGCGAGCGGTGAGAAGAAGCAGTCGCAGGGTTTGAAGTTGTTGGCCTCCAACGAGGACACCATTCGTGCCTGGCCAGGTGGATTCGGCTATGCGAAGCTTGGTGCCAACTACGGACCTACGTTGGTGGCACAGGGCGAGGCACGGTCCCGCGGCTTCGACCAGGTGCTGTGGTTGTTCGGCAAGGAGAGCTTCGTGACGGAGGCGGGAGCGAGCAACTTCTTCGTCGTGATCAAGGATAAGCACACCGGCAAGCCGCAGCTCATTACTGCGCCGTTGGACGAGCTTATCATCCTTGAGGGTGTCACGCGTGGCTCCATCCTCGAGCTAGCAAAGGAGCGTCTGGCAACGGCAACGGAAGATGGCGTCGAGGCGCTCGAAGTTGTCGAGAAGCGATTCACCATGAACGACCTGCTGGAAGCGGCCAGCGAAGGACGACTCGTCGAGGCGTTTGCAGCTGGCACGGCGTTCTTCATTGCTCCGATCGCGACCATCCACTTCCGCGGCAAGGATCTCGAGATTCCCATGAGTGGGGACAGCGGCGTGTATGCGCGCATCATCAAGAAATGGCTGGTGGACATCATGTACGGAAATGAGAAGCATGAGTGGGGCGTCGTTGTCGAGACTAAGGCTTGACCGTGCAAAATATGTTTTGTTGGAGTTTGAATGGCTTATGAATGGATGGATGTAGTTATTAGGCCACCAAAAGATCGTCAGTGGAGACCTGGCTGGGTATATACCGAATTAGCAGAAAGATTTCACATAAACACACTTTATGAACGAGCGTTACCTTGACATCTGTGGGCCTGTGTGTGTTGAACAAGTTAAGACGCGTGCAGATCGGTCCAGGAGCTGTGTCATTGCTAAGCTCTGTATGCGATCACACATCAACGCGCTGTTGACAGACCGAACAAGGTCTGGCATTGAAGCTCGCGTCAGATCCTGCAACATCTTCCATGTCTGTGAGCATGTCGTGTCTGATACGCCAAGTGCTTCATGATCTCTGTTCTCTAGGGCATGCATCAGTCGTAAGCATCGTCTCCATTGACAAGAATCAACCTACCCGAACTCGTCGGCAAGCGCCCTGACCTCCTGCCGCGACAGGTAGATGGTCATGACAGGTACATCGCGTCTCTTGTGCGCGCCCGCGGGTCCTAGGCGCATCGTCTCAAATGCATTCGGATCGTCATCATCACCATCGCCATCGACATCAGCATCACCCTGCCGGGCATCATCCATGGCGTGATCCGGATCCGACGTCTTCAGCGTCTCCCGCGGGATCTGAATCGTCTCCGACGTCAAGGCATTATACTGGAACAACGAGATGGAGTGGGCCGTCAGCTCGCGCTTGGCGATCTCGACGATGCTGATGAGTTTGCTGGCGGTCTTAGCCCGGGCGGTGATGGCGAAGAGGACGGGTTTATCACTACTGGTAGATGAGTCGGGAGTGGCGCGGAATCTGGCGATGATGGACGAGGCCCGCTGCTCGATTTTGGTGGAGGACAGGACGGAGAGCTTGATCAGGTCGTATGTGTGAGTGAGGATAGATTCATCAATCGGCATTGTGTATATATCACCCTGGAAGAAATGTTTTCGATGAGTATATACACGTACATATGTACATTGAATATGTGCAAAGTGAAGATTGAACGAGCACGTGAAATTTCCCGAAGCGGCAGTTGTGGGCATGCGGCTACTGCAGCTTTCACATGTCTGTACATGATGTACCCAAGTCTACATGTACCTGTCACTTACGTATACATGCATCTCATGCATCCATATCGACGTCCGAGTATATATAGCTACGGTCGTGCAGTGTACCTAGCAGGAGGTACACACGCGTGGGTGTCGAAGCGCATGATCAGACTTTTCTTACCACAGCCTGCAGCCACACATCTTATGGCTGAAGTCTACTCTGCGGCCACCCACATGTTGTAAACGAAAGGAACGCAGCACATAAAGCAGACAAGTAATCGCTAGCGGCGAACGGCGGACGTCGCGGAAGGCGTGCTTAATTGTTAAGGTGTGGGTGTGTGTTATTAGCCAACGGCAATTTATGGAATAGGTCCCCCGCCAGGATCGCTTGGATGAGCTAACCCTTGCTTGCTATAAGAGCAGCATGTATAGATAAGCTTGTTGACCTCTGCAGCAGCTGTCGGGACCTTGGTGCCCGTGGCGGCGGTGGTGGAGGTGGGCTGAGATCATGATAACACGACGCGACAGGATACTTGTTCTTCTTATTATCAGCATCATCGATCCACTCCCGGGAATGAGATACATACTGGCGATGTACTAGGAGCAGGGGGCACTGGGCCGGGCGCGGTAGTCGACGAGTCCAGCAGAATTATGCATCCGACGGTGCACCGGCGTGGGAGGTGGTTTGCGTAGAGAAAAGAAATGGAGCGAATGGGAAGTAAAAGCTGCCGTGGCACTAAGGCGACACTAGAGACGTCCACTAAGCTGGTGAGATTGTGTCGTCAGGATGTCGGATGCGGCCTAGCAGCAACGGGCGAGCGATGGAAGGCTCCAGTGGGCGTCCAGCTGGCCGGTCCAACGCTCGCCCTCCATCTCCCGGCCCCTTCGGTCGCCAACACACGTTCCAACTTCACCCATTTCCTATCCTACTACCTTACCTTACTCTCTCTCTTCTGCCAATTCACCTTGTTTCACCACCTTCTTCCCCCCTTTTTGACACCAACGGCCTTTTCTTCTTTCTCTTGCGCCCTTTCTGCTTCTTGTGCTCTGCTGCCTCCCGCCACCCTGTGTTATTAATATCCAACTTTTGTAATATTACTCGCCCTATTACTGCCCGTCGCTGCAAGCATCACCAATCAACCTCCGCCCTTGCTGCACCTCCTGCGCTCGTCCGGCTGCCTCCCTCAGCAAACGACTTGTTCTCAGCAATCGCGCCACCACATTCCTGCGCTCTTGCGCACACACGCACACACACGCCAACCACTCGCCGCCGTCGAGACCGACCACCAATATTCCGATCTTGTCCGCTCTGCGACTCCCGTCCACATATCGCCGAATAAGTCCGCACCTCCGGCCACGATCGATCTTGCGCAACATTTTGATGGAGCCATCTTCAACTAGGCATCAGTGTCCGGCCTGTTAAAGGGCCCGCTTTTCGCACCTCACCATGCAGAGCATTTTCCGTTTGCCATGGTGTAGCGACCACATGGCTTCCAAGATGTGCGATAAGCGAGGGATGGAGTTTCGTGCATCGCCAGTCATGGACATGGCAGCGCTGCAGCCGTTCAAGAGGAAGCGGAAGGACAGCGCGGAGATGCTTGCACCGCAGCACGTGTCGGTCAACAAGAAGCAGCGAGCGGAGGGCGAGCCAGCGCAATTCGTTGCAATCGCGCCTGCTCAGGTTCCTGCGCATCAACAACCTGTGCTTGAAACACGAACTGTGCCTGCTGCTTACCCGCCTGCTGTCCACACTGCACTGTCAACCACCCAAGAAGTCTCCAACAAGCCCACGACTTTGACCACGAACTTTGCTGCCAGTCAACCTCAAAGCATGGACGTGTCACCCGGAGAAGACGTTGCCATGGCCGAATCGCAACCGACGCCTGAAGACAGCGTCGACCAGCTTTCGAAACTTGAGCAGGCTATCGACAATGAGTTCAACATGCAGATTCTGCTGAAGCACAACGAACTCCGCCTCATCGAACAGGAGCTCGCGAAGTGCCAGGTCGCTCTCGAGCAGCTACGTCGCTGCGAAGTCTGCCCATACCCTGGTGACGACGGCCCTTGTGAATCTGTCTCGGCTGGCGATGGACCGGCTCTGTCTCCAGCTCCCGGCATGACTCAACCCAACCACCCTTCGCCTTTCGGGGTCACCGATGGCCCATACTCGCGACACTACCGACAATGGCTCCTTCACGATGTGGAATTCGACCCGATCTCGCAGCTGGCGCTCAGCCATGCTGAGGCCAACGCGCAGATGGCCGCTCGGTCGACGCGAAACAACGGAATGCGCAAGACCAGTGGCAAATCCTTCGGCATCTTAAGCAGGAATGGCGACAGCATGCCTGCTTTGCCGAATTACCCTGCTCCAGTGCACAAAGACAAATCCGCGCCATTGGTCCTGCGCCGATCCACTGACGGACAGTTGGTGAAGCTCATCTGCAACGACTGCCAACGCGGTAACTTCTCCAGCATCCAAGGTTTTCTCAACCACTGCCGTATTGCTCACAAGGTTGACTACAAATCTCACGACCTCGCTGCGATTGATTGTGGTCGTCTTCTCGATCAGGACGAAGTTGCAAATCTCCCAGCAGAAACCCAAAATGCGCCAGTTCCGAAGCAAACGCACAGCCGGGTCGCATCCGCCGTTTCGACGCCTGCCAAGAATCTCGTGCACCCGATGAACTTCACCGGGCAGTCTTTCTCTGCTCCGCCACGCGAGAAAGCTGCATCAGCTAGCGTCCGAAAGGCTAAGGCTGTGAAGCCCAAGCCTCTCGCCCCTCTCGTTACCGGAAAATCAGTTCCTGGCACCTTCAAACCATCGTCTCAAATGCCGCATCTCTCTGCGCAGTTTGCGAAATATAAGCTGGGTGGAAATCTCGAGCAAGCAATCGCCGCCGCCAAGCAGAAGATCGAGTTTGGAGTCGACGACCTCATGTCCTCTCCCGACACGATGGATCCGGAATCGCCACTGGCGACCATGGCTGGTGCAAGGACTGTGGCGAGCAATCAATCTGGACATGCAGGTGAGCCAAGTGCCGTTGCTCGTCCTGTGAGCCGTAAAGGACACAGAGAGCCGGCCTTGATGTCACGTCATCGTCCTTCGCCACTTGTCCCATCCCATGTCGCATCGTTCCTCGCACATGAGCACAGCGAAATCCCCGAGTCCCCGCAAGACCAGCTTTCCAACCTGTCCCCCAACACCGCGGCTGACAGCAATCCGGGGCTAGTGTCGGATCATGAAGATGACGACCATGCATCGGGATCCGAGGATGACTCGCCTCGAACGGCGCAGATGGCACACTCGCTGGGTGTGCGCCGGGAGTGCGGTGCTCATGACATGGACATCGATGTCGCGGTGGAGGATGACATGGATCAGCATGGCGTGGTGATTCGCAGGAACAGCATGCTTGCTGCTGAAGCGCGTGGCATGATGCCCATGGATACTCCCTCGCGTCCACTGGCAAAGAAGGACCAATGATACTACTAGCAACCGCATGTCTTAGTATGTAGGCTTGCTCGTGCTTGGGCACCTATTGCTTGAGATGCGCGCTCGCACCAAATAACAATCTTCACTCACACCTTATGTATAAATGTCTTAACAAACCTATTCATACCTATTTCTTGTCATGCTCTGCCTCATTCGTCTGTAGTGTGTTATGCGTATGCCTGATCGTACATAGGTATAATATCGCCGCCGAAGTAATAAGTTGTGTCAAACGGGCAGTTCCCGCTCAACCTCGAACATCACACCTATATCCTACCTGAATCTTGAACCTGGCTTCTGATTTCACCACTACACCAGCACCCCGTCGCAAAAATGGTGTCCTGGTCGACGTAAGTCTCCCTCCGTCTGGCATGTAACATACTCACGGATCCTAACCCTTCGTCTCCAGCATTCAATCCGTCGTCCTCTTCCTAGGCCCTCTGCTTCTGCCCCGGCTCCTCGCGTTCTACAGATCCATCCGCCACCGCCCCGCCGCCCAACTTCGGCCTTTACCACTGCAGACGTCCCGCGCCCTGATCCTCCTCTTCACCTCCGGCCTGCTCGCCTTCTTCTCCACCTTCCCCCTCTTCCACCCGCCTAATGTCTTCCGCCAGACCAGCTCGCGCCTGCACACCTCCGCCGGCGTCCTAATGACCCGGCTGGCGGCGCTGCGACCCTTGACTCCAGCAGACGAGGCTCTTCGCGCCGCCCTCGACGATGGCGGCCTTGATGCCCGTCTACTCTACGTCCGGTATGGACCTGACGTCCTCGTCACGTGCCCCTTCGCGCACGCCCAGGACTCCGACGCGCAGCGCGCCTTCCTCTTCTACGCTCTACCTGGCATGTTGATGCCGCATCTGCTGCATCTGCTCGCATTAGGAGTCGCCACGTCCGGGTTCTTAAGTGGCCGCGAGGGTCGCCGCTGGCGTACCTACGCCGTCATCGCGGGGGTCGTGCTGGCCGCCGCGGAGGTGGCGTTCATGGCCTACTACGACGACGCGGCCAACCTGCGCAGCACACGCGCAACGGACATCGACTTCGTGCACTGGAAGATGCGCGTGTGGCGCGGGCTGGGGATCGCGGGCGTCGACGCGCTGCTGGGCTGGGTGATCTGGCTGTCGGCGACGGGGCGGGCGTTCGTGACGGCGCCGCCGGCGAGCGAGCGGCTGATGGCGTCGATGCAGGGGCTCGAGGGCGTGTTGCGCAAAGTCAGCGGCACCGGGGTGTTGCGGAATGGCGTGGTGAGGGACGCGGGCCTGCGGGCGAAAGTGGACGACTACTGGCGCAAGGAGGAGGAGGTCATGAAGGATGTCATGGAGCAGCCGGCGGTGCTGGGCGCGCAGCGGAATGCGCTGAGCCGCCAGGATGTCGCGCGGTTGCAGCAGCAGGCTGAGCAGCATTTGGGGAATGTGCTGCCGCCTATGTAGTGCTATTACGTGTATTTCGTTCGCTGTCATGAAGCTTTTTTGATGGTCTATGTTTGCGTGTGGAGTCGTTGGGAAATCATTCTCCGGTGTTGGTGGGAACACTATTGTATGTCGACTTGGTATCTCACGAACGTTGCGAATAGAATGGATCCCAGTCTATCCATCGTCACGAGAAATATGGGAACTCTCTAGCTGTTGTCCATGCACTGAGTACGTATGCCTGTCGAAGTTATAGCATCAAATTAACAGCAACTTCACCTTCCAGGACAAACGAGCTTCTAGTCATGAGCTATCCCAGTAGCCCTCATGCTACGAGCTCTGCTCTCTCGAGTAAGACCACCATCTACCACATCTCACATTACGATATACCGCATTCTTGTAAAAGTCCAGCAACGCTCCACGCAAGAAAGTGCCACCCATCCACCATGGACCCCGAGAAACCACGTTTGGCAGGGTTTCGGCAACACGCAGCCACATTCAATATAGGTGCCATGATCCATCAACTCGAGATGGGAGTTTCGACCAAAGAAAATTAGATGGTCAAGAAATTGTAATATGTCACGTCACATTCGACCCACTTTCTCATGCCAACGAGTAAAAAGAACCCCAGGTAGAAAGCAGGAGATACAGGACGGGGAGTTTGTTGACCCTTGCTCTCTCGCGCTCTTGGGATGGGGCAAAGCAGTGAAGTCTGCCCCCCTGACGAAACCGGGCAAATTGCCATTAGAAGAAATGATGGCCTTTGCTGGTGTAGGTGAGCGCGATGTGTGAGAGAAGAGAGCAGGAGAGAGGGCATGAGGTTTGGCATTATTTTTTATTTGTTAGGTGGAGTGTGGAGTGGGCTGGATTGGGATTAGTGGCTTGCTGCTGCGATGCACGACATAGCACCTTGAGCTACTTCAAGGTTTGGTTGTTGACGAGATATCCAGCTTCATACAGCTACGTCTGCGCCTTGCCTTACAGCGAACATGGGCGGACGACTCTCTAAACCGCGCGGGCCAGACGGCACTTCCGAGTCTGTCGTGCCCGCAAAGCTATCAGCGTCGCCGTCCGCCAAACCAGCCTTCTCACGCGGCCGCATCAACGCGCGAACCATCGTCGCCCCCGCTGCTGCGTTCACGATGGCGATCCTGCTGTTCGTGTACACACGTACGAGTATTCGGGCAGCGAAGGAGAACGCGCAGCGGCATCGGGATGCAGACACAGGGGGCGGCGGGATCGATCTGCTGAAGGAGCATCGGCGGCGGCATGGGTTGAGCGAGCGGATTGATCGGGGCCGTGGGACGGTGACGGAGTTGGCGAGCGAGGTGTCGGCGGAGATTCAGGGGTTGAAGAGGGGGACGGAGGAGGGG